>OLMO02000277.1:6842057-6873676 GCA_900291935.2 Cassiopea xamachana
ATCAGCTTTTTCCGACAATTTCCGACAAATTTGGTTGCAGGGGGGGCCGTGGCCCCCCCTGGCCCCCCCGGCCACGACGCTTCTGCGTATCTTATTTAAATATTCAATAGAAATTTCAATTAAATATAGTTTTAAAACAGCTTATAAAACGAGAATAATGTTAACAAGTAAATACGACTACTACAACTGCTGGTTATTCACAGAGAGGCAGAGACGCTATAGCTAGAAATCGTGACCAATGAAATAGAAACTCAGTAATCCAGGATAGCGAGTACCTAATTCATTGATAACAAGTACCGACACCCACCCCTCACGGACTGAAAATCATGAGTTTACTCGGCAGATTTGAGAGTTTCAGCAGTACTCAGCAGACACAACTCCTGTCCCATCGTGTGCTTTGTGTAGCCAACATCAGGGCCACAGTTGCTAGAGAAAGACACTGTATTTGCTTAGGTTGCAAGGGAGAGGTCATTTTACGTTATTTATGAGGTGTATCAATCTCTATACATGGACGTGCAGGCGCATTTAGGAAATACTCTGGTACGCTACTTTACTTTTCGACACAGGCACACGTTGGCAGTTTTCTTCACAAATTCATGACGGAATAGCATTCTGCAGCTAAAAGCTAGTAGCCAGGAGGCTACGCGCAGAGTCTTTTTCGAGTTCAGAATTTGGCTCAGTCTATGAATTTTGCATTTGTCTGAATAGACTCTCTCACGATTTTTTAAAGATCAAACTTTTGAGTTTTTCAAATTTGTGCTATACAGATTGGAAGGTAGGATGATATTTTCCATCCCAGAATAAAGATCAATCATATAAACAAGTTTTCCTACCAGGCAAAAGGGCATTTTCTCACGTTCCAGAGAGAAATTTAAAAAATCTTTCTGGGGACAAGCTCCCAAACTCCCAAGTCTCTCTGGGTGAAGTTGATACCAATAGATCTTTTCAACATTTTACATTTGCCTGATTAGAATCGCTAACAATATGATTTCTACTTTCAAGACTAAGGTTTTGTCTTCCATATTCGTGCAAAGTTGATTGGAGGTCCATCCCAAAATGAAGATCATGGATGAAAACATGTTTTCCTGCTACACAGAAAGGCATTTTCTGACTTTCTAGAGTGAATTATCCCAGAAAATTTTTTTCTGGGGGCAAGCCCCCAGACCCCAAGTGTCTCTCAGAGTCGTTGATACCTTGGTACGTGAAAAGTGCTTCTCTATCGATGACCTACATTTGAAAAGCAGTTGGTTTACACAGGCGAACTAGGAGGCCCTGTAGGTCTAGAATCATGCCATTTTCAACATAGGAATGAAAGTGTCTTTGTGTAGTGCCCTGTCTTTTCAAAAAGGGCGTTTTCCTAACATGGAAAAGGATTGGTCGAAAATATTTTCCGGGGGCTTCACCCCCGGCTCCCCGTTTTCCCTTTCCCCCGTGATAATAAATGGCAATAAGAATTCTTTTCCTTCAAAAGCAATGATATCAGTAAGCCTCCTACCATATTTCATCCACTTACGAATCTGGAAAAAGTGTTCGAAGGCCATTTCTTCTTCGACCACTGCCCTCCAAAATTGCTAGTTGTGCGTCTTATATAAGTTGAAAAAGTTTTAAAAACAGCTTTGGTTTATAAAATTTGAGTTCATATTCCTTAGTCGGCAGCTGGAAAGCTGACACCCCCAAGAATTTCTTCTAGCATCACCCCTGAGCACCTCACCACTTTATGCTTACATAAGATCAGTGGTGCACCGTGAGGATAGTCCCTGGGTATCCTCTAGGAAGGGAAAATTAGGAGGCATTGATGTGTTTATTGGGGGCGTGGAGCGTCACCCCCAATATTTCTGAAATTGCAAGAAAGCTGGTAAAAAGTCGACCGTGCTGCGAGAGAATTGGCCATGGTTTATTCTGTGACCTTTTGTTATTAGTAACAGTGTACTATTACTACTAGTAGTTTGTTAAATTCTCAAAACAACCCCTCCCCCACCCCAAAGGAAACGTTTCTTGGCACTTCTCTGATAGGAGTCAGTTGACAAGTTTTGGAATTGTAGTGCAAAACAATGGGGAAATCCAGTAGGCGGAAGTTAGTTTGCAGGTACACTTGTCAAAGTATATGGAGAGGGGAGACACACTTCTCGTAATCCATGGTAGGCCTACCATGTCAATATTGCCACGAACACAAACTGAAGCTACTTCAACTTTCATTACGTGCCGTAATGAACGTAGAAACAGCGTGTTCAGAAAACCGCTTCAGAGAAAACTCCGTTCGGACATTCTTCGAAAAAATAGATTTGAAGCTACACATCACACCTATTGCTTTCTGTTTTCTAACCAATGATGGCTGACATATTTTGACGCTTAAAAATAAATCAATATCCTTAGAATGAGGAATGGTTTTCAGAGGTCTCTTTTGATCCCAGGTTTCTCCTGCGAAATTACATCATGTTTTTACTTCACAACAACTGTAAGCGGTTTTGGCTGCCATTATAATGCCCTAAACGAGATTGCTCAGCAACATAATATCGAGGCATGGAAGCTGAAGTTGTCATAGCTAACTCTCTGATTATGTATCTGGCAGATTGACAAACCAATTTTAAAAATTCTACTCTCTAATTGGTTGCATTTAGAAGGAAGAGATTCACCGCTTATTGCATGACGTAACCTGTGTTATAACAAAGCCGAGAGAGTGAGCGAAACATTGCTCCTACGCAGCATTTCTCTCAATAATGAAAGTCTAACGTGGAAATTTCAGACAATAATGAATGGCTGTATTAAATTTTTGGCTTCTAAGGAATAATCTTTTTCAAAAAAATATTTTTCTACTATCCCAGGGTATCAACTGAATACCTTGCATACCCTGACGGTACGCCACTGCGTAAGAGCGATTGTGAATAGAAAGTGCTGCTTTGAGGCAGCAGTTTGGTCCCATTTATCTTTGTGAGGATTTTTTGCATTCTTTCAGACCTCCTACGCACCCTAGTTTTTTGAACACACTTAGTTGGAGGGAGTGTAGTGCCATTTACAACAGATCCATGGAAGCTTCATTAAGTTATAGCTAATTGCCTAGGCCTCCCCGCCCACTCGGTAAATTCATCCAGAATTGCTTTTGAAATCTTCTAGAGATGATAAAAAAACTGTTCCATCTGGAACATTCCGGACGAGACGTACTGTAAGTGCTAAAATTTGGTGACTGTACTCTGACTCAGGCAAAGTGTTTGCCAATATATATGCTCATTTCATTATTCTAGATAACAATTTCTCCTTTTGACTTAGATTGATTCATATATTGCAATGTACATTATACATTACCATACACTGTTAAAATAGAAAAATGGCGAGATTTATTATTACTACTTTGTCATTTCCATCAGAAAATCATGCCAGGCAATATGTAATGAGACATAAATTAGCCATGGTCGTGAATTGCATATCTTTTTACTTGTAAAGTCGTTCCCCTTCCGGAATACTCATGACTTTAAACTTCAATATTCTGAACAGTAAGAACTTTTTGCTTGCCTCTGTTTTAATTATTTTTCATTTAAGAACTTTTCGCTGGTCAATAAAAAGTACTAAATAGCCAGTTGAAGCATAGATTCAGATGCTTATCACACCGAAGTCATTGCTTTGAAAAGTAGCACATTTCGAAACAAAATCTGCGAGTGTCCCGTCCAGAACGCGCGGATTGACTAACTAACTTTTTTCTCATGTAAAGCATTGTAATTAGACTTGCAATGAGCATAGCACTTGAGAAGTATTGTGAAAATATCGTAAGCGAAAATCAATGAATGAATGGGCGATAAACGCTATTTTCATGCTTTAAACATATTGCTACCCTTTACATGCAATGTAAAGTTAATCGCGTATGTGCAGTTAGGCTAGTCAGTTTCGACTAAACAACTCTTTATAGGAATTCTTCGCCACAAATATAGGTTTGCATTTCTATTAGCAGCTTGAGTGGTTGTGGTTTCTTGTATGAAGTGAATTGGACCCTAAATCTCAACACAAGCCTAGAACTTAATGCTTTCTTTGAGGATCGCATTAATCTCTCATTTGAAGAGAAATATTCACTTATCGCTACAAAAAAGGAAAGATTTCTATAATAATTAAATATTTATTTCCTCAACTAGATCATTTTACTCAATTCGTGGTATCTTGAAAAAGGAACCTATTATTTTTTCCAGAACGATCTATAGAAACTGCCAAGCTGGGGAATAAATTGGAAATAACATCTTCAGCAGTGGAACGAGTAGATTTATTCTCAGTTTCTCAGCCATACGGCAGAATATAAATTTACTGTATTGAAGTTGTAACTTAAACCAGTTTGTAAAGGAGCTAGAACAATGGATGCAGTAGAAAAAGAAAGGATTATGATAAATGTTCAAGGGAAAAGATACGAGACGTACTTAACAACATTAGATCACTTTCCTAACACTTTACTTGGATCAAAAATTTCAAGATCAAATTTTCACAGCCATGAAAGTTCTGAAATCATCCTTGATCGGGACAAAGAGATCTTTGATAGTATTCTTTTTTATTATCAGTCAAAAGGTATATTGGCGAAGCCTGAGTTTGTAAGCGAAGAAATGTTCCAAGCTGAGTTGGACTTCTTTGACATTAGCAACAAAAAGATTGGAAGTAAAATAACTAAATCAGAAATAAGTCAAACAAATGAAACTTATATGCTTGAATGGATTTGGAACTTGCTCGAGAAACCCGATTCATCCAATGTGGCGGGTTTCCTTGGAAAGTTAAATTTATGCGTGATAGTTGTATCAACAATAGTGTACTGCCTCGAAACTATAAAAGATGTACGAAAACAACGAGAGTTTTTTTTCTTTGTAATGGAAAGTATTTTCGTGGCATGGTTTACCATAGAATATCTCTTACGTCTAGTCTCAGCACCCATCAGAACGAGCTTTATATTTTCAGCTTTGGGCATTATAGACTTACTGGCTATTTTGCCATACTATGTTACAATTAGCATTGAAAGTAAGAAAGAATCTGGTGGGAAATCGCTAGCAGCTTTTCGCTTTGTGCGAATGATAAGGATCTGTCGAATGCTAAAAATTTCACGTTACAATAGAGGATTGAGGGTACTTGCAAAGGCTATTGTGTCAAGCAAAAGGCAAATTAAGTCTCTGCTTCTATGCCTTGTAATCGTAACTATTTTGATTTCCAGTATTATTTATCATGTTGAAGAGCTTTTTTCAAATGGAATGTCATGTTTCAACAGTATCCCAGATGTTTTTTGGTTCACAATTGTCACCATGACAAGTGTGGGATACGGTGATGTAGTTCCAATTACAATTCTCGGCAAAGTTTCTGCCGTTTTTTGTTTTATTTCCGGCATCATTTTACTATTATCGTTGCCAGTGCCAATATTCATATCTCATTTCAAAACATTCTACAAGAAAGAAGGAGGGACTTAATGCAATTTTCATCAAGACAAAACTGAATGATGATAAAATTTACTGCTACGCATCATGAAACGCAATAAAATTTGTGTAGGTGAAGAGAAACTTTTAGCTGTATTACTGTAGAAATTCTTTGCTTCTACTAGAAATGGAGAAGCAGTTGAATAGCAGGGTGAGTTAGTGATCAGGATTTCAGGGGTCACTCTTTATTAGCAAAAATTTAATTGCACAAGGGCCAATTTGCTAGTATTTCTTCATTGATATGGAATTACAATCATAAGGCTAAAAAAACTTCTTATCATTTGTACCTACTAGCTCTAGTAGGCACGAGTGACTTTTCAACTTTCCATTGAGTGGTATACTTAGGTAGTTGTGTATATTTAAATTAGCTTTCTTAAGGATCATGATAACTGGGGAAACCATGACGTAGCCTAAAATGGTACTTGATAACCTAACGAAAGAAAAATTAAGTAAAAAGTAACCAGAGAATAATGAAAAGAGGTAAAAAAGTGACTCAGCACTTTGTGGGAAAATAAAGTTTAACATATGTTGCGGCATTTCTATTTGACAATGCTCGACAAATTGTCACCTATTTTGATAAATAGAAGTGTCTAAATAGACTTTTTGCGCATATTTTCTCTTACTCGTCATATTTCTGAGATAATGATGATACCTTACTTCATTGAAAACAAACAAATGTGAAACATCAACTTAAAATTAGCATTCAAAGCAACCTAAATGTTTCATTTAAATAATTTCTAATGAATAACATACAACTCGCGGAAGATTTACTTATTTCAATACAATTCCATTACTCTTTTTGAGCCATTTCAAACCATTCTTGGCCTAAGCAAGACCGCATAGATGCCTTTTTGTATGCTCTGCTATTGTAGACTATTTTATTTCTTTGGTCATTGCATTTCGAGTTCCATCTATTTTCTATTCAATATGTTAGCTTATGCAATGGTTAGTACCGCAAAAAAGATTCTGAAAAACTAATTAATGTAATTCAGCTCTAGCAAAAGTCCATGTAAATCCCTAGACGTGAGTCAAGCTCTGTCATGTGACATTTAGAGCTTTCCAGCATGTGATTTTTGCTGGAATTGAAAGCAATATAATAGATGGAATGCCAAGTGTCCTCCACCATGACCAACTTTCTTACAATTTTGGAAAAATTTTGCATACGCACACCGCCCCCCCTCCATAAGTGCATCACTGCTGATCTTCCAATATATTTGATATTGAGTTTCTATTGCCTTTCCGTCTTGACTAAGAAGCGGATTTTTATCAGCGTTTATACACACAGCCATGTAATTGCAAGCCATGCAATGTAAGTCAGCCAAAAGATTAGAAATAGCTCCAATAATATTCTGTAATCAAACTACATAGGTAAATACTCCATTTGTTACAATTCATCCACACAAACAGAAGACAGATTTTACTCAAACAAGAAACAATTCTGTAACTGCCAATGAAGAGATTCTTCAGTTGCTTATGACCGAGATCTTGAAGATAAATTCACAGCCAAACACTAATTTTATGATTGATATTTTCACTGATAGGAGCGTATCTTCCAACCTTCGGAGAGGATCTGACTCACCTTTCCCCGCTGCCAGAACAATTGCACATACAATTGAGACGGTCAGATTCATTGTAAATAGACTGCAGCAATTCCTGCCGGGATTATTAAAAGGCTTGCCTAATCTTGAAAAGTTTAAAAAGCAAATTAGATCTTGGAGATGAAGCTCATACGAATAGGCATGATTTTGGTAACTTTGTGAATAGTAGGCATGATTCAGTTTATCCTATTTGTTAACTACGTAAATAGTGGCCAAATTTAAATTACGCATTTCCACTTCCTGGGGCTGATTGTAATACTGACCATCAGTTGCTCATATCTCAAATTAAAGTTCGTCTGAAAAAAATAAACCAAGGACCAACTCCATTACGATTAGATTTAACATCAATTGACAACAAATATAGAATCCAGATCACAAATAAATTCGAAGCTCTATTGAGATGCGAAGAATCGAAGACTTCTAATGAGTTATGGGAAGAAGGTAAAAGGAATATCCAGAATATTGCTAAACAAACAATTGCTAAGAAGAAGAAAACCCAAAATCCGTGGATGACGAATGAAACTCTTTTAGAAATAGAAAAAAGACGAATTATTACAGCTCGAGGGCTCAATACTGACAAAAAACGCAAGATATACAGAGAATATAATTCAAAAATTCAAAAAATGATAAGGCAAGACAAAGTAAAATATATAAATGAGCAATGCGAAGCAATCGAACAGAATTCAATTACCAATACAACTAAGGACCTATATAGGAAAGTGAAAAATCTGACAAGAGAGTTCCGACCAACTGTTGATGCAATAAAAGATGAGAACGGAAAAATACTAAATGACGGACCAGACATCAGAAACAGATGGAAATCATTTTGTGAAGATCTGTTCAGGAGAAATAACAATATATCTTCGGAACTTCCTAATGCTTCATATGAGAATGTAGAGTTAGAGCCATCTCCTCTTTATTCCGAGATTGAAAAAGCTATAAAGGAAATAAAATCTAATAAGAGTCCAGGAATCGATGACATCCCTATAGAACTAATAAAAGAAGGCGGTGAAAATGTAACGAAATTCTTTCACAGACTGATCACTATCATCTGGGAAACAACGGATTGGCCAAAGGACTGGTCAACTTCTATATTTCTTCCTATTCCAAAGACAGGAGACACCTCGGAATGTACCAATAATAGAACAATTTCGCTAGTCAGTCACTGTAGTAAAATACTTCTAAAACTAATTGCTGGGCGCATGAAAAGAAAAACGGAAGAAGAAATCGCCGAAGAACAATGTGGGTTTGTACCTGGAAAAGGAACTCGAGACCAAATTTTGAACCTGAAATTAGTAATAGAAAAGAATAGAGAACGAAAGAAAAATCTTTATCTTTGTTTTATAGATTATCGTAAGGCATTCCACACAGTAGCTCATGAAGTGCTCTGGAAAACTATGATAGGCATGGGATTCCCAAAGCACATTATAGTACTCATAAAAAATTTGTATGAAAACCAAACAGCTACGGTTAAAACATCATATGGTCTCTCAGATTTCTTTCAAATTGGACAAGGCGTCAGGCAGGGCTGTATACTATCCCCAAATCTCTTTAATATCTTCTCTGAACAAATAATGAGATCAGCTCTTGCTGATTTTGATGGAACTGTTACAGTAGGTGGCAGAAAGATAACTAACTTACGTTATGCTGATGATATCGTGCTTATATCTGGATCAATGACTGAGCTGACAGAATTAACAAACAAAGTGAATATGGCCAGCAAAGATTCTGGACTTCATCTTAATGCAAGAAAAACAAAAGTTATGAAAATCATTGCTGACAAAGAATGTTATGACGATCAAAATCTTGTGATAGGTGGTGAAGAAGTAGAGACTGTCAGCGATTTTTGTTACCTGGGCGCGATCTTTACAGACTGCTACGATGACACAAAATAGATTAAAAGACGAATTGCCATAGCAAAAAATGCAGTTGTCTCTCTTGCTAAGGTTTGGAAGAATAACTCGATAAATCACTTACAACCAAAATGCGAATTCTTAAGTGCCTTGTATTTCCAATCGCAACGTATGGAGCTGAGTGCTGGGTAATGAAAGACAGTGACCGTAAAAGAATCAATGCTTTTGAGCTATGGGCTTATCGTCGGCTTCTTCGTATCAAATGGGTAGAGATGCGTACAAATGAATGGGTTGTTGGCAAGCTTGGAAAGAGGTCATGTCTACTACAGGATATTGATAAGCGGAAACTCTCATTTGTTGGCCATGTGATAAGAGGTAAAGGACTAGGGTGTGATCTTATCACGGGAATGGTTTTTGGAAAGCGAAAACGTGGAAGGCCCAAAATGAGGTTTATAGACAACATTAAAGACATAGCAGGAATCGGCATTGCAAGAATTGTAAGAGAGGCAGAAGATAGAGAAAATTGGAGACGATTCTGTAGGGGTGCCACGGCAGATCGTCTCAACGACCTATCCGTATAGTGATGATGATGCTTATTACTTGATTTTTGCGCTATTAGGACTTCATTGGGAACCAATTTATCAGTATGAACTTACTAAACTTTCGAAGTTTAATTGGAATTTTCTTACTGATCGTGGAACAATCACTAAACACGATCGAGAAAAGAAATGTGCAATGGTACGGAAACGTTGGAGAGCAGGCCCCCGCAAAAGGCCTTAGCTATGGACACCACAGGGAAGGAGACCATTTGGAATACGTAGGAAAATATAGAGTGAAGGAATATAGCGGGCGTTTGTGCGAATGGGTACAATAATTCACATTTTGCAGGAAGAAAGACGGCGGGAGAGAGTAGAGACGGTACTAAAGAGCTTGACAACTAATAGATAGACAATAAGAGGATGTCGACGTTGTAATGGATCATTCCCACACTTAGGAACGAAAGTAAGTGGATAAAATTCTAACTATGACTGACTTTCAATGTGATTTTTGCACACCTATTGCATCTATAAATTTCATTATTATTTCCTGGGTAAATTCCACGCCAGAGGTAAAGTTTCACTACTTAAAGAGTTGATTTTGCTTGCCTTAAAATGGATTTCGGAAATGTTTGCACGGACCTTGAATATGAATGTGAAATAGTAATTTGTGATGGAATTTATGCAAACACGAAAAACATGAAATGTTGTAGAAAATAGAAAAAACTCCTACAACGGAGGAAACATAGGGATCTGGGGATTTGGAAAAGGAACTGCAAAGAGAAAATGCAGTGAAAAAGTGAAAGTCGTTTGCAGCTGTTTTGAATTAATTGAAAAGGCTATCCAACCAAACACTTTGAGTTCATCTACAATAATTCACGCATAATTTCAATTTCAATAAACTCCAAACGTAGTATACAGTTATCCAACTTCAACTGAATTTCAAAGGCATTGGGGGCAAGGCATCATGCCACCACGCACCTCCAACCCCTATTTACGCACCTGCCCAGACCCTTCTGTACCAACTAGCTATTAAGATGTTAGGGTTTTCCGAATTCAAGCGAAACTTCTGCCGCTAATAAGCAAGATATACCTAGATTAGAGGAGTCGAATTCCAACTACATTGGTAAGAAAAAATTTTTCCCAGAGAATGTATAGAATGCTAGAAGCTTTAGAAATATCCCATTGTACTTGCTATGTCATGTTATCTGTTAACTGATCACTTATTCACTTACCGCCCAGAGGATCATACTTACGAGTTGTGACATGAATGAGTGGGCAATTGGTGGAATTATGGAGAAACAATTTGTAGTATGAAAGCTAAAAACATGCTTAGTAAAAATAAGGCAAAAATATGGCCATCCTCAGTAAAATTACACCAGGCGAATATTGAAACCAACACATATAGAGGATGAGAAAAGCAATATGTTATATGATATTTCAAAAGGCTCAGCAATTCAGCCATAAAGGCATGTGCTATTTAAATTTAGAGTTGAAACAATTATGAAATTAATGAATTAGTAAGCATAGTAGCTCTAGAAGATATGGTTTTACTTAAAACCACCAGCCACATATGGTGGTTGTTGCTTGATAAACGAATTCCACTCGTAATACTTTCATGTGCAATGACCAGGTCAAAAGTCGTGACTAAATGGTCTTGAAACCCGCACTTGGATTAGTGATACGTGGCAGGTAAAATCCCATAGAATTTATTCAATTTTGGCAAGCATAAGCAAAGGACCACAGGAAGATCACATAAAGCGAGAAAGGTGATGTACTCTATAAACAGTCATCAATTAAGCCTTTGCTATTATCTCAGTTAGCGCTAGTCCTAATTTATTTCTATAAATTTATACCTGATAAAATATATGACATATTCAACTAAAATAAACACTGCAAAGAAGCTTAAAAAACTTTGGCTTGCAGTTATGCAAAATTTCATACGTAGAATATTTGATAATCACCTTTTCAAGTTTCAGACAATTGATGACATATGTTTTAGCAAAGCATCTTCTTGCTGTTTTTGAAAAGGAATAACTGGTTTCAGGGATAAGGCTTTTGATAGATGCTGATTGAGTGATCCAAGGAAATATTTATCACTTAATGATTAACGATATTTCAGTACAATAATGATATGTACGACATTTTTAATGTGGCGATGCTTGTAATTTTCAGGAATCATCAAGCTTATTAGGTTCTCATACAAAACCACTCTTGTTTTGCATACTAAGCGACCACATATGCTCTTGTAAATTAATGCTTCATGAAACATTGCCATAAAATTAATCCCTTGGTTGTTGATAAATACCTAGCATTTGTTAAACAACTTCTTTTAGCAATAGATATTCTAAGCTTGCAGTTCATTGGAATTAATTAGAACTTTTGCTTTGCAGATTATAACATGTTTCCATACAAGTATCTGGTAGTATTAGCTTTAGCTTTTTGTGCAAATTGTAAGTACAGTGAATTCGAACTATCTCCATTATTCTTGTATTAAAATTGCTCTAGGATATGTGCAAACATTATTAATACAATCAAAATGTTATATTCAGACTATTAGCAAAGTCGTTCCTTATTTATCAACCAATCTTTGTCAGGTTAAAGTTTTCTTGCCTCTCCACCGTTTCAAAAAGCATTCTCTTTCGATAGCTCCAACTTCATGCTCAAAAGTTTTGCACAGGATAAAAAAGCAAAGATCTTAGATGAAGATCTTTTAGCTTTGGCCAGAAGTTCCTTTAACATACTACTGTCATAGGTACAAGGAAAAATTTTAGGTGCTACAAATGGCAAAACGTGCTTACTCTAGACCCCTCATGCAATTTAGGAATTCATGCATAATTCTTGTGTTTTTGATAATAATATCAACAATGCTAAAAGTGAAAGAAGCATCGTACAAAGGTATCTGCGCTCATGACTGAACTACTTTCAAAGTTTATAAATTTCCTTAAAGCCAACTCCGTTGCAAGTAAGTGATTAGCTAGATAACCAAAGCCAATTAGGTGATCCAGGCAAATGAGCTGTAGATTTGATAGCAAAATTATATTTTGTACAACAGCAAGAATGTGTAGTGTAGAATAAAGGAAAAACTTTTCTTTTCTCTAAAATACAGGAAATACCATCCCGACCGGTCTAATCATATCACAATTGATAACACACAGTTGTCTTCTCCAGAAAACGTAGGCTTGGACCAAAAAACTTGTTGCAAATGACATCATGTGTGGCAAGCAATTAACAAAACAACTAACCCCAATCCATGACATTTTCAACCACGTATAAGTAATTTATTTCAGCGACATTTTGTTTCATAATCATCGTTATCAAAACAGGACCCATTTGAAGCTGAAGTAATTTGACCTCTCATTTTCATCAACCAACTGATCTATTGGATAAGTAGCATTTTTTTCTGTAGGGTTGTGTTAGATCTCGTGACTCATTAGAGTTTTTTTTATCTAACATCTACAAATGGCAGTTTGCCCTTATGCAATAAACGATAGAGATTCCTAGAGATTATAGAAAACATGATGCATCTGTCACCAAGCTTTTATAAAGAAGGTTTCTTTGACGGTGGAAGTATAATCTGAATCAATTGAATATGTCTTCTGCTGCATGAGGAAAATCGTAAGCAGAGATGAGTTTATCAATCGTCATGTTGAAGCATAGGGTCATGTAGTAAATTATTTCATAAGGACATCGTTCAAGTTTAAGGTGTTTCGAACAAGTTTTAACTTTTAGCGAGCAATTATTCAACTAATACCCGGTTTCCAGAAGATATAGTTACCCAAATTAAATATTTCAACGACGATATACACTGTCTATCAGGATAAAACTAGCATGTGAAAATTCATTTAGTCATATCAACTATTATCCGTCTCGAAAAAAAGCCGTTGTCTCTTGTATGGAATGATGCAAGAGGTAACATGGCGCACTTTCTTGATTGAAGGAGGTAATGTGCATTATCAATAAAGAGGAGATTCTACTTTATTCTATTGCCAGCTGAAGTGTAAAGCAAATAAAAATTTACGGGCTGTAGAGTAAGTACATCCTGCTAGCACGAATATTTGCACAGAAGAGTCTTTATAGAACTTGCTTTACATAATAGTAATTCGCACTCCACTTTAGCATCTTCTGGTGAGAGCAGAGTAATATCTTTGACAGTTTCAAGCCCCTGATTATGTTTGGCACAGGACCTCCTTCCTTGTCTGAAGGATGAAACAGTTTTCTACTATTGATAAAGCGTACCTTTCTTTGCCTTTGGTAAATGTATAAAAACTTATGCACTTAAAACATATTTGATAAAGGGGGAGGCTGAGATCCCCAATAGGCATTCATTTAATTCAACAATTTCACATTTTGTGTTGATGAAAGGCTTGACCAGGATGTAGAAGTCATGGAGGCAATATTTTGGGGATACTTTTTGGATTTGAGTTATGCATGTCTAAAAGTGCTTTTTAGGTGATCCCAGAGTGAAAAATGAGGTATTCTGCCTCTGTTGGCTACAGGTCACCCGCTTTATTGGGTATATTTTTTTATCATTCAACTGCAGTCAACAGGATCCAACGGAAAATGGAAAATGTTTTCATTTACGATATGACTTCTGCTCACAAATTGTAGAGTCCGGAATGGTTAAATCGTCAATTTCCGAGATACATGAACCGGTATGGGCACAGCTACGGTAATTATTGAACTCAGTGTCTAAGTATTTCCCACAAAGAATATTTCCATCATAATGACAAGATCACCCTATATTTTTTAGGTCTCTGTAATTTTAATTCCTCCATAGGGGAGGAAAGTCAAAGACTCCTCTTCAATTTTTGACTAAGCTAGTCTATTGCTTTGTTGGCAGGTATACCAATTAGCAAGCGAGATGAAGGTTTGCATACGTTGTATTCTTCTTTTTGTTGCAAAATTATTGGACATAATTGATATATCATTCTCGAAGAATTACTTCCAAGTACAGGGTTTTATTTCCAAAATACTTGCCGAGAGTGGAAGCTGCCCAACTTTTCCCCTTCTTCTACACTCTTACTATAAAAAATTAGCTGCTTGTTCTTGAAGGGTAAGATGCTTCCGTTTGGAGAAAAACAGCACAAATTAGCTAAAGCAATCAAGTGCTTCCCACTTCAAAAAGGCTGCATCGCTCTTCCATTAGCAAGCCTTTGCAAATTTTAATAGTTAGTTATAATCTGCATTCATTACACATATTTGCCTTTTTGATGCAGAACTTGGTCACGTTGTTTACTCTAAAGATATATGAAATTTATTAGGTTCCCAATGTGTCAATGTCTACAATGAATGTCCTGAATGGAAAAATGCAGGATTTTGCGAACAGCATCAAGAATACATGAAAAGCACCTGCCCAGTAACATGCGGATATTGTAAAGGTACGTGCTTGAATGTCATAATGCTGGACAATTGATATATGTTTATTCAATTCAACTCACTGAATACCACAAGGGGCCCAACATGACTTCTGGATTAGAAATGAGGAACGAAAAACATAGTTTAAGACTTTTGGTGTATACATATGTGAATGGCCCTACCTTGCTTTAGTACTAGGCATGTGAGGCTAAAATCCAGTACTGAAGTGATAGCCTATCAAAATTATTTCAATTAATTTTTTACTAATATTTTCGCGCTCTTTGTGAAGTAGAAGCATTGGCATCCTGCAAGTCTTGTCACAAGTTATTCTTAAAAAAAGCATATTGAACCGGAAAATTCATTGTGAAGGAGAGAATGCACTTCGTATCCATCAGCTTCAGCATGGATGAAATCATGGGACATTACTTCTGAAGGATTGCCTCAAGCAATAAATGCAAAAGAAGATAAAGCTATAAAATCAGGAAGACTAACAATTGATTTTTAGCATTGACATCTGTTTTGATTTCTTAATGGTATTCCATATATCATAAGTAACAGTGAATCAATCCTCCAAATGTTTTCATGGCTGAAAAGCCTGAGATCCTAACCAGAATGCAATCGACCTTAAACTTTGAGATAAATACACACTTACAGTATTACACTGATAGCTTGTACAATAAAGAGTCCCTCACAAAGCACTCTTATGTATGAATATAGTTGGCGCCAGAATATTTCTAGAAAAATTTTCAACAAGGATCCCATTTCTGCATCTGTAACATACAATTCTGCAGAGATCTTCAGATTTCTAGAAACAATCTGAATTACAGCACGGCAATTTTATAATTCAGCTCTTTCGAACCTAGAATGGAACTACCTTAAGGGATGGGGAACCCTAATGCAACTTGCTAATTAGTAAATCACCAAAGAACACAAACGATGAGACTAAGACCAATTAAATGCAACTACCTGAAAACTAATACTGCTCTTCATTTCGATTAATCGTGACGCACTTGGTAAGTGTGTTTGACTCTAATTAGAACTAGATACAACTGAAGGCGACTTTACATGAATAATTTGAATGACAATGACCTCAAGGCACGTTCTAACTGATTCATTAATAGAAATTAACATCAAATTTAGTACTCAAGGTGCTCAGTCTCCAGTTGACGGCCCTACTCTCATTCCCGTCACAGAGACAGAGAATACACAAAGTTATTCCACGCAATACCTGAGCTCAATGAGTACAGCAGAAGCATATCCAACAGATTCACAACAGGCGGCAGTCCAAGCCCAACAGCCCTACATAAACCAACAATTGGATCCTTTTGCAAATTCGTCTGCAAAATATGGTGAAAACCAAAATGAGAATGCAAGAAGCCAAAGCAATAATGACAAGGGTACCAAAAACGTTAATAAAGACTCTGAAAAAGAGAAAAAGATAAAGGAAGAGAAATCGGAAGTAAACTCTGATGAACTGGACTCTATGCCTGATGATGACCTGGCAACAAATGAACAAAGTCAACCCTCTTCAAAACATATTGAAAGTGAAATTGAAGACAAAGGAAGTATGATTAAAGCAAAGGAATCTAATAGCAACAGTAAAGAGTCAAAAGTTGCTCTTGAATCACGTGAAGATAATGGGGGATCAGGTGCATCAGGATCGGGGCAGCTGATAACAACCAATAACGAAAATGCTAATATTTTTCATAGTAAAGTTGCAGTTTCACGTGATTTTATTTTTAAAGATAGAAAAGCTAAATCGACAGAAGTAATAGAACGTTTTGATAACAGCAATGGATTTAATGATAATGTGCCTTCTTCTTCAGAAACAGCTAGTGACCTTGACGAGGAGGAAGATGGTGGTTCTTCTGAAAGCGTAGAAGCATCGGGCAGCTCAGGTGATGAATCGACAGGGCTTAGAAAATCAAATAGTGGAAAGGAAAGTGAAAATGAAGCAAAAAAGGCGGAGAATAAGAATGAAGAGAGCAAGAAAGCGGGGGGCAAAGCAACTGAGCAAGAAAGAACAGAGAATGCAGAAAAATATGAAGACGAAGAAACTGAGGGAGAGAGCAAAGCAAAGAAGCCAGTGCAGCAAAAGAAGAAGAATTTGATGGAGTCAATGTTGGAAAATGGTAGCCTTAAGGCTGTTTCAGTAGCAAAAGGAAAAGCACGAGAGAAAGTCCCCAATCATTCCAATATGCAAAATATCAATGAAGACAATGAAGACAATGAAGATAATGAAGAAGATGCGACTAACATTGACCTAGATTTTAAAGACACTGGATTAGAACATTTTTCTGGGTCAGGAGGCGACGATGGTAAATTTTTATACTAATTTGTAACATTCTATATAATTGAAAGCACTTCTTACTCCTTGAGTCATGAAGCCAAATTCAATGTCTTGATTTGATCTCTGATCTTAACCAGTAGAGATGCTTTCTACAGTCAATTTGCTCCTCGTTGCAATCAAATCATATGAAATTCCATTGATTTGTTGTATTACAACAATTACCATAGCCAAAGTCAGCATTGAAAGTTGTTACAGTATATCTAGCATCAATTTTCTTCCAGTTGTGAAGCTCCGAGAATGCACATTAATTATTTAGTTATTCTTTTATTTATAAGAACTTATATTTATTGACATTGATTATATCTCTAGGTAAAGTGCATTTAACACTGAGGCAGAATTTTGACTCGAAATATGAAGACAAAACTACACCAGCATACAAAATTCTATCTGGAAATTTTGAGAAGGATGTGAGTTCTGTTTCATTTTATCAATAGTGTAGATTAAGGAAAGCAAATTTATTAGTTCAATCAAATTGATCATAAGATCTGGAAGCACAATAGCAAAAGATGCGTTTGCATTTATGAAAATGAGAATCTACTGAACTTTAGCATCAACATTTGATAATAACAACCTTGTTTTTATTAAACTCCCTGCGTACAAATTCTTTGCAGATCTCAAGTGCCAGAGGTACTATCTTAATGACAAATAACTGGTGCAAATAGCTCTGATCCGAAAAAATACATTTGCTTCAAAATACTAAAATTTAAGCCACATTTGCCTGGTGACAGTTTGAGTATATAAAAATGGCATAGTTTAAGGATCCTAGTATTACCACTTTCTAATAAAATCAACCTAGAAAAATAAGAAGTTTTAAAAATAATTCACTAATCTAATTTCACTAGATTAAATCCTTGAAAATTGATAGTAATTGCTCCATTAAAATACTAAGCCCTTACTTTTAACAGCTTCCAACCGCTTTTGAATGGTTGTTGGTCCTAAACTTGTAGGCTAGCGGCCTAATATATAATAACAGGTGTGCAAATTTAATACAAAGCCAATATCTCTATTTCTTGTTACCTGAATTTAAATCACACCAAGGTGAAACTAAACAAGAAATAGTTAGACTCAAATATTAATACAAAGAAGGGTACTTCACACTTGTATATGTGGATTTGTGTAGACGGCAAAGTAAACAATCATTGTTATCAAGTTCTGATAGCAGAGTAAAATAAAGCATTAAAACGATATTAGCACGCTCTGGAATTGAAGAAATGTTGGTGTCTTAGAGAAAAATCAAATATAAATTGTCATGAGAGAAATAGACAGCAATCGTAGCTATTTTTTCAATTCTATAATCAAAATAGCTGAAAGGAAACCAATAGCATTCCAAGCTTTGTGTTATCAACTTTCAACATTTTCCATGAGTATTTCAAGCTTTGTCTTATTAACAGAAATTGAAGAAATTAGGATTTAAATTAAAATTATTTTTAACTGCGCAAATTACAGTTATTCTACCTTTGTTGTTAACTCATTCTTTTATTTTAAATGGAGATGGATCAAGCCCTTGGAGGTGAAGATTCAGTGAGCGATGTTAACTTTTCGTAAGCGTCATTCTTCATTTAAACATTTCTTGAGAATTGTTTCTAAATTATCATTTCGCGTGTATTACTCACTGTAGTATTCGCTCTACATGGAAAAATGCTATTTATAGAGTTGGCGCAATCAAAGTTCTAGAGAAAGAACACAGCTATCTCATTTGGCATATTTAAAACTTTGAACAGTTTACTTGGAAGTAAATTTACTGTCATCTATTCACTACCAATTACATGACTCTGTCACATGAGAAATAATTACCATTCTATCGTGAAATCTCTTCCATTCATCTGTTGAGTAAAACTAATTAGAATGGCGTGTGAACATAGAAATTGAAATTGACAGTTATGAAATTGCATTGCAGGGAAGCAGAAGTTGAGGGCAACCCAAGAACTACAGGGAAAGTCCGTGTTAATTTCAATTTTAATGGAGATTACAACAAGCTTCAAAACATTGTCAAGTCAGGAAGCATTAATGGTCTCTTGGTTGTCAAGAATTCCCTTGAGGGTCCAATGCTGAATCTTGAAGAGTCCGAGTGATTAATCAACACATGATAAATTCTTTTCCATTTGATCTTGCAAAATCTGCTAGAGAATTTGTTGCAAATGTGATGACAACGATGAAGGCATTTATTACATCGCATAGAGTCTACTTAATATAACTCTCTTTCGTTTTTACTCAATAACACCCAAAGAAGAGGGCCTTTGGAGAGGATGCAATTTCTTACGATACTAGCAAGTTTCGCAAAAAAAGTGCCTTGACAGAAATCTAAAATGGAGTAGCATTAATGTCATGATTTGCTATTCATGAAAGCTAAATATACTTATATATGCTGTTAGCTGGCTTGGCTTCCCATTAATGGGAAATTATCTTGCCCTCTAAAGTCTTTCTCCAGTTTGCATGTTTAACAGATTTGATTCACTAAAATCTTCCCACCACTTATATAGCATGAAACAGATTTAAAATTTATTGACTACTTTATCCATTTTGCTTGGATTGGCATTTATACTGCAACTCTCTTTGAGAAAATCTACTAGAGTTAATATTAATTGTACCATCATGAGTAGAATATTATTAAAGTAATGTCAAGTGTGTTAAAAACCTTAAGTTCATTATCAAATCGTTTTGCTTTTATCAAACTCAGTATGCATAACATAACTTGAATTTCATCTGAGCTATTCTAAGACATAACGTTTCATACCAGGTCTTTCACTGGGAATCATTATGGAACAGAGTGTTGAATACTACGCTTTCTGTCAAAAGCAGTGGACTTCCTATAGCTTCCTGCCTGCTTGACAGGAAAATATGGAAAATTTCGCTAACTTGTTCAGTTCTCTCTTAACTGAAATTACATAGTTTGTTTCTAGAAGCAGGTGTGCATTAATTTCAGTGAGACTCGAGCGATTGCGAACGATCACAGATACGACAGTTTACGTATGCGAATCCAAGGTCGCATGTGATTGAAAGCCTAGAACAAGATGCAACTCGGTTATTAGCCTTTTAGCCTGAGAACTGCATGAAAATAAAAGTAGATTAATGCCATATTATGATATTTGGTGAGGGAAAAGATGAGATGCAAATACATATCGGCTAGGCAGTAATAAAAGAGTGATGAAGAAATGTTGCTAGGAATAGCCCGAGATACAGACCGTAGGCCTCAAACTCATACATAAGTTTGAAACTAAGCTTTGCATCTTGCATTGTGTCTAGCAGGGACATCGCAGTCACTGTAGGACAGAAGATTTGAGAAGGACACTGGCATTAATTACAATGTCAAAAGGACGCTAGAATTATAACTCACAAGTTACTTATGACTCATGTATATGTGAGTTATAATTCAAACGATCACTTTCTAAATTTTTCATTATCCATGTTGAAGAGGTTCCAATCTTAAACTTTGTTATCTGCACTTGCTTGTGCCTTGCTAATGCTTTCTAGATTTTTCAATAATTCCTTTCGATTTTGGGAATATTTAAGAAGCTTGAGGTGTTGCTTGAAGAAAACATTTAAGAAGAGACTAGGCTTGTTTATAATTGAAATTTACAGTCTATGATGATTGAAATGATGATTGAAATTTACAAGAAGTCAATTGAACCCTAGTTTTGTAATAAAAATTTTTGTAAAAAGCAGCACCATACCATCTAGGATGCTCGCAGACTCTAACCTTACCAAATTTGCGTACTATATGTAATCGAACAGATACACTAACTTACTGTATCTGCTCCATAACGTGTGGTACACTCTTTTGGCAAAGTTAGTAAGGTAAATGGTTCAAAGAGCATGAGTAGAGTTAGCAACAGAAATTAAAACCTCAAACGGAAGCAGTGAAACTGTAAAATATGCAAAAATTTTTGCCGATTGGGATTTTCTAATTATTATGTATTCTTTTTCCTAATTATCCTGTAAGCAATTGACCTAAGCTTGCAGTATATGAAGTACCATAAAAAGTGATCTTGAAGTAATGAATGCATTAGTTTTATTCTTATTATCACTTCGCTTGCAAGCTCACAGGCACGCGCTCAACGAGTCCTACGATCTCGATTTGTCGTAAGTGCAATTTTATTGGAGAAATGATCTTTCCTAAACTTCTTGTTGAGATGTTTAAACTTTAGTTTAGATTTGCATGTAAATAAAACACAAGGCTTGTGTTCTACTGCTGTGGTTATTAATTTGTCTCTAGACAGAGCAAGTTTTCTAAACTCTGTTGTCAGCTAAAAGGTGACCTTATCAGAAACATGCTTAGCAAGGAAGCATGCTTCTTGATGACCGCTGATAGTAAGTAAAGTTTACATTGCCACCCAAAAAAGCGAGTTTCTTCAAGTTTGTTTGATTTACACTAAGCAAAAACTTTTCATTTTCAGAGTTTTTTTACTAACGAGGAAGACTACTTTGCTTGTCCTTCCTAGAGAACTAATGAAGTATACGCATATCCCTTTATTTCGGGTTCTGTCAAGCCACTGTTCTGTGTGGCCTAACTATGAAAAGTTGGCAACGTACGAGTCAAATTTGTTAGGCAAACGAAAGCTTACGGCTTGTGAGCGGTGGTTTGATGACGGGAAACGACTATCACTTGCTTCATATGCAAAGGAAACCTCTTTTTTAGAATAATTCTCCTAACAGTAATCGTTAACGGCTTCTACATATTTGAGCGTCTACTCATAAGCGCCTAATTGCCGTCCCACTGCTAACTAATTTTTGAAATGTTTTCCAACCCCCCGCTTTTGATAGGAGCCCGGCGCCTAATAGTGTTTGCGCAAACACTTTTCAAAACATGTTAGAAACAGAAATTTTGAGCAAATCTTCTTGTCTGTTAGCAATATTTTTGTGCTGCTTACATTCTCACGACCATAGACAAATGATTTACAAACATAGAGCAGGGACGTCGGAACCTATTTTTGAGTGAGGGGGGCTGGGGATGAGTGGTAATCTCCTACTTTGGTGTGACAATGGGCATCAGAGGCGGAGTTCCATAAGTTTTTTACAAGTACGCCCTTAGATTGCAAGAAAACCTCCTTTTTGAGTATGAAAGTACATTTTTTCTTCGATAAGATAGGTATGACATCATGCACAGCGGAAATGTGAAAGGGCTGCAGTCCCCCAGCCCTTCCTCTTCTCCGGCGTGCCTGTAGAGTACTTCATAGCAGTATTATCTTAGATTTCAAAGCATTCCTTCTACCCTCTCCCCACCACTTTTTCCCACCGCTTATTAAGCACTTAGAGTAAGGTTTTTCATCGGCTTGCTCGTCCTAAAATCGTCTACGGTTCAAAGTCTTCTAACTAGTTCTAAATTATTCCATGCCTCTAGTTATATATGCGCGAGAGGGCAAAGGTCTAAGCGAAGTAATACAGCTATAAAAGAAACTGCAAAGTAAGGCTGTATCTAAACGGGTATAAAAAGCATAGTACATTATGAATTAAATCAGTCAACCAATGGAAAGATACTCCAAGCCAGTCATTCAAGAACAGTATCAATAACCATGGTTTTGATCAATTTAAAACTGTCGATTATGTGTTCGCAGCGTGGTGTGTTCATTGCTCAATCAATTCCCTAGACATAATCTACTTCTAGTTTGTCGCAGGTCGAAAGTGTACTAGGTTCTAGGAGTGTACCGGATTTTGGCCTAAGACATCCGGCAGGAACCGGATCTACATGATTTTTCGACTTTAAGTCCGGCCGGAATTCTGGTCATGCCGGGTTTTTCATAATATGTTTAAAATCTTCCCACTTGGTATAATAATTAACTGCAGGAATGAAAAAGGCTAGGTTTTTGGCACAGTAAGTGTGTTTCTTGGATTTGCATTTAAGGGATCGTTCACATATTACGTCATCACTTTTTGGCCATTTTAGACACCCCCATGTAATCAAGAATAATCACTGGCTAGACTCCTACCCCTGTATTATGTCATCAAGTACTGTACCCCCAACCTTTTTTAAGAAGAACCCATAAGGATATATATTGGTAATACTCAAATTTGAAAAAGTAAGTTTGACTAGTGCTCGCTCTAATACTTTTGTCAAACAAAAAGCCGAAAAGGACCAGATTACATGAATATGGCTGTTAACTGGGCTAAAAGTATTCTAGTGAGACCTTTTGTCTATAGGAAGCACAGTCTATTATACTTGACGTCCACTACACAATGAAAGGGCCAGCAATGATCCCATTACAGTAGAGAAGTGCTGATCCTCTTACCAGAGATGAATATATGACAATTTTCCCATGTACTTGCAAAACAGGCCCATAGACAGGGCTGAAGGCCAAAATTTTTCTATTATTTACCATTATTTAGGCCTTTGCATCGAGAAAGTATACGCCTCTTACCCATTAAACTACTTTTCTATATCCTCAAGTTCTTACTCATTTGAAAGTGGTTCGATTGGATTGCACTTTCTGATGCAATTGCTTTGTTGAAGTATGAAATGAGGAGAAACGTTGAATTCCAAGATGAAAAGAAGCCTATTCTACAGACACGGTTTATATATCCTGTTCGACAAAGATTTCCCTGACGCTTAGCTAAAAAATCCAAATCTTGCATGACATTTTTCGTGAAAAGTTATGTTTTCCCCTGACTTTTTGGGAAACAGCCTTTTCCACCTGACCTATGGGAGCTAGATTTCATCCTTGATCGCCGAATGCTGTTATTTTTGGCACTGTGTAAGCAATTCCTTGACTAGGGAATGTAAATAACAAAAAATAGTCAAGCTCTTCTCGAAATGATCAAATTACAAAGTTAAATATAAAGCTTGGCAAACATTAAATTTAAATGTAAACTAAAAGAGTTAAATACTTCTGTGATTATCAAAAATTTCTCTTTACCAGTCATTCGATTCTTAATGTTGTTTGCAAATCTTCTGACATACGCTGTAACTCTTAATAACTTTTCCAAGGAGCTTAGCCTATTGGCATTAATGATATTTGCAAGGCAAATAGTGGGCTCAGCCTGGAAACTGAAGACTTGAGCATTCTTCTATTCTTCAATCACCCTCTCACTATCCTCCAAGTTTAGAGACTTAGGCCAACACTCCCTTTCCTGTTTCAGCCAACTGGGACCTTCCCTCCACAGTGTATTCTCCTTCAATATGGTTGCAGAAACGTACCCAGAGCCCAAATCTGCTGGATTCTCTAGACCACTAACATGCCACCATTCACATTCGCTGGACAAGCTTAAAATCTCGTTCATTCGATGCTGTACAATATGCTCCAATTTATTATTGTTGTTAATCCAATACAAGGCTGTCTGGCTGTCTAACCAATACCGGACAGACTCAATTTCAACATGAGACTTCATTGCTGTTCTCACAGAATGCATCAATTTCACAAGATCTTGGCTGACGTTAATTCCAAGGGGAATACTTTATTGCTTCACAGGTCCAATTCGAGAATATCTTTTGCTTTGTGATTATAAATACAAAAATTTAATTTGATAATGGTAAATATTCCGGGTGACATGAAGCCAGTAAATTCTGCAAAGGAGCTTTCAGCACCCGTGCATTGGAATAAGCTACAGGTGACGGTGGCTCGGAAAATTTCCTGTTTTGTAATCGTAATCCTGAAAAGTGATTGACACACGACTTGTATTCAGGTGAACTGTAGCCAGCAAAATGTACAACATGACAGTAAGTAATGCAAGAGGTATTAAAACAATTTACGAGAAGCTTAAAACAATAAACGAGCGATCTTCAAAAATGAATGCCAAGTTGCTCCTTGAACGTTTGCGAGTTGCTTTTACTTTCACATGTGAAGAAAGTAGAATTAAAGAATTGCTGAACTCGCTCACTTTGGTTGAAAAATGTTTAAGCTGCAGGAGTACTTCTACACAATTACTCTACATACACAAGCCACCTCTACATAACAGGTATTCCATTCTATCAGATACTGCTTTGAGTGAAATAAAATGCGAATCAGAAGACAATTCCCTTGAATTATACAGCATTCCAACCAAGCAACAGCAAGCAAAAAGAAGAAAAGCAGATAAAGTTCAATTAACAACGAAAAACCAAGAAAAGCCAAAAAATGAAAGCAGCAGCTCTGTTTTAGCTATAGGTGACTCGATTCCTAAACACATCGATGGATTAACACTACAACAATGCTCATTAGCCTAACAAGCGGAAATCTAATTAAAAAATAATTATAAATGACTAAATAAACCTGCAAGTAATGAACTATCTAAACTAAAAATAGAACTAAACTAAAAATAGAACCTAAAATTAACCGTATTACAGAGCACTCAGCTCTGACAACAAGACATTTAAATGGTAGTAACCTCCACCTGAACAGGTTTGGGACAAAGATATTTGCGAGAGATTTTATACGGTATATTAGACAATGACGGGTATGTCGGACTCTTGAACCTACTAATAGGTTTCAATGTTCTGATAGTATTAGCCACAAAAATAATAGCGATTGTTATAGTGACATTCATTCTAATGACTTAGATTTGGGTGGAGCAGATGATCTGAACGATTTAGATTAAGAAAGGGTTTCGGAATTGCTTACCTAAATATAAATTCTACAAGAAATAACTTTGAGCTACTTAAGTCAATCATCTTAGACACTGTAGACATTTTATTCATTTCTGAAACAAAGTTTGACAATAATTTCGCAACAAGTCCATTCCTATTAGAAGACTTTAATGCGCCCTACCATTATGACGGTAATGGAAATGGTGGGGGTCTTCTAATTTATATCACGGAAGGAATTCCTGTAAAAAAGCTCATAGGCTATATAACTCCAGAAGGCATCGAATGCGGAGTTATGGAGATAACTCTGCACATAAATATGCACTTTAAGAATTGGATTCTATTCATCATCTATCGTCCGCCATCTCGAAATGTGAATTACTTCTTTGGTGAGATAGAGCAAGCCAATGATCACTATAAGCAACAGCAGTGAACGATTTAGATTAAGAAATGTACTAGAAGTAACACTTCATCACCTATTGTGTACATGATCCTCCATCTAGCAGACCCTTTCAGCACTCGTTACAACTAAGTGCATTAAAAAAACTAGGGTGTGTAGGAGGTATGAAAGAATGCTTATGTAAACATAAAATAGTGAGATGCTGATGTAACAGAATTTAGAGTATTTTAGTTCGTCGTCGTCTCAGCATACTCTCTTCAGAGCGTGGCTGCTTGCACGGCTTTAAGAAATAAAGTTCTGTCCGACGCCGTTCTACCCGCCCGTGTCATTGATCCGAAGGCGTCGATGACTGTCTTCTCCCAGCGATAATGAGGTCTCCCTCTCCGCCTTCTTCCAGGGATATATGCTTCCAGCACACTCTTCTCTAGGCCTTTGTGACGCCATATGTGTCCAAAATAGGATAATTTCTGCCTCTTCACGTACTGTAAGAGCCAGTTAGGGGTCACATTCAGTTCTGCACGGACACTCTCGTTTGTTCGCCGTTGTACCCATCGGACTCGAAGGATCTTTCTATAGCACTTGTTTTCAAAGGCTGTGATTCTATTTTCATCTGCTCTCCGGAGTATCCATGTTTCGCATGCATACATAGCGACCGGGAATACACACGCTTTGAGGACTTGTAGCTTTGTCTTCTTATCTTGTCCTTGCCACAGCTTCTTCATTCCATTCAAGGCTTTTATTCCCATCGCTAGATGACACCTGATTTCTTTTCCATTGTCTCCATTATTCTCAACTCATGCTCCAAGGTATTGGAAGTGTTCGACTTCTTCAAGTCTTGAACCATCAACTGACATCTTCATCCGCAACGGCCATCACCTTTGTCTTTTTTGCGTTCATCTTCAAACCTTGTGCAGTACTCTTCTCCTGCATCGCTTGAACGAGGTTGCCTAAACCATTTCTTGATTTTGAAATTAACGCCGCATCGTCCGCACAACGGAGATCCCCTATAGTGATTCCTCCTACATTCAGAAGGTCATACCTGTCTGTACGATCCTCATCCATCACCTCTTGCATGATTCTCTCTGTGTAGATATTAACAAATGCAGGTGAAAGGGTGCACCCCTGCCGAACGCCTTTTTGGATTCCAAACCACTCAGTTGTTCCACATTCCAGCTTGACCGCTGATTGTTGGTCTGCGTACAGAGCTCTTATCAGCCTTACCACGTGTGGGGGAAACCCATTTTGAGCATGGCAGACTACAGTGCTGAGTATTGGACATTGTCGAAAGCTTTAGAGAAGTCGACAAAGCAAACGTACAAGTCCTGCTGCATTTCCTGCCACTTGTGAATCAACACTTGGAGGTTAAAGATGTAATACCGCATACCACGATGTTCCATGAAACCCGCCTGGGTTATAGAGATCTCTTTTTTCAGCTTTGCCACCAATCTGCCCAACAAAATTTTAAGCATGATCTTGCTCGCATGACAGATGAGAGAAATCTTTCTGTAGTTCTCTCATAGTTGTAAATCTCCTTTCTTCGGCAATGGTACAAACAGTGCTCTACACCAGTCGATGGGCCAGTTAGCTGTCTGCCATATCTTGACACAAAGTTTATGCATTAGTGTGACTGCTGCATTTCCACCTGCCAACAGTAGCTCTGATGGGATTCCATTGCACCTGGGGGCCTTTCCTTGTTTTAGTGTCTTCATGGCCTGCTCAACTTCTGATTGCAAAGGAGTCAAGTCGCTGTCCTTGGTTAATTCAGTTAACTCACATTCCAGTTCTTGTCTATCTTCAATGAGGTCATCACTGTATAGTTTACTACAATATTCGCGCCACCGGCCAAGGATGTCAGCTGTTTCAGTTAGGACTTCGCCGTCTTTGCTTTTTATGACGTTCAACCTGGGTTCGAACTTTCTGACCAATTGCTTTATATCCGTGTACATGGCTTTGCTATTGCCTGCTTGATGCTGTGCTTCAATGCTAGCGCACTTCTCTAGCAGATGTTGTTTCCTGTCCCTTCGACAAGCCCGTTGTACTTCCGCTGTTGCTGCTCGATATTCCGTACTTGCAATGCTTCTACCTCCTGCTTTCATCTTTCATCTGTTTTCAATTAGCTCCAACGTCTCCTTTGTCATCCATGGTGTTCTTCTAGGTTTCTTTTTCGGGACATGCTTCTGTGCCACTGACAACATAGCATCTTTCGTCCTTTCCCACAGCTCATTTGGTGTCATTTCGTCTGCTGCAGCCGATAGCTCTTCAAATCGATTCGATACCTCCACTAAGAAGGCTTGAGGTATCTGGTTCATATCAAATCTTGCCACTGGCTGATCCCTCTTTCTGTTCTTGACTCTGTAGCGCATGTCCACACACAGAAGCTGATGGTCTGATCCACAGTCTGCCCTTGTGAAAGTACGGGTATTTCTCACACATGTTCTTTTGCCTTTTCAAATGAGGATGTAATCAATTTGGTTGCGTGTTTTTCCATCAGGAGACATCAATGTGTATAGCTGATGCTTGTGCTTTTTGAACAAAGCGTTGCACACAGATAATTCGTTATCGGTTGCAACCAAAATCAGATGTTCTCCTTTCTCATTTCGAGACCCAAGTCCAAATCATCCTATGGTAGCTTCCTCACCGTCATCCACTCCTTCACCAATCTTCGCGTTGAAATCGCCCAAAAGCACCAAAAAGCCTGTCGCCGGAGTAGCATCCAAGACCTGTTGCATGACTTCGTAGAAATGGTCAACCTCCTCATCCATCGCTGCACTTGTCAGCACATAGACCTGAATTATTGTGATGTTTGTTGGCCTAGCATGTAATCTCACTACCAGCACTCTGTCACTGATTGGATTGTATCCCATCAAAGATCGGGCGGTAGCTCCCACTAGATAAACACCAACACCGCTGTGTCCAGGTTGCTCTTGCACGGAGAAGACAAAAATACCACCTTCTTCTGGACGGAAATGTCCCTGTCCTGCCCATCTGTGTTTGGCTATGCCTATTACATCGATGTTGTACCGTTCTGCCTCTCTGTTAACTGTCGTTAGCTGCCCGGAAAACATGCTCCGGACATTCCAAGTTGCAATCTGTGTGACATTACACAGCTGCATTCGTGTGGTTTCACTACTGGCTTCATCAAGCCATGGACTTCCCGTGGGCTTTGATCCATGTCTGTCATTTGCAACAGTCCTACTCGCACCCGAAATTGACTCTTCGCCAGTAGCATCACGGAGGACTTCAAGCCTGGCCGTACCACCATCCATCCCCATATCTGATTTCCTTTGATTTCGTATTGCCATGTAAGTCATTTGGCGATGTAGATAAACGTGGTAGGTCGCCATTACTTTCCACGTTCACGGAACCCAGCTAACTTGGGTGAAAAGCACCAGTCATTGACTCATTCCGGTAGGAACAAATTCCTCCGCCTGCCACCATTCCAGTGACACTGAAAAAGAAGTTTGTCGCCATTTGCCATCGCCATGCGCCATCACCATACCCATGCCCCGCTCCCGACGCAGGGATTTTTGAAGAGGTTTTCTCCTCTGGAGAGTAACTAGAGATTTTAAGGCGCCTCTTACTCGCCTAACAACACCGTCGTCGGGTTTGTGTGGTATTTAGTGGGGGAGACCCTGGTCAAGTCAAAACCCGCCACACCCTGTGTAGTGTTATCACCGTTTAATCCGCGACTGATTATTCCCATACATTCTCAAAATCCGACTCTGAGAAGGATCTCTCTGCAGGGTATTTGCAGCTAACCTACCTATCGATAGGCCATTCAGCTATCAGCCACCCGCCGATGCGCCTGGTAGGGGACGGCACCCCTACACACTCCCCTCTCCTAGGAGTATGGCTAATTGCGTCAGGTGCCCTACTGCTGGTGAGAGTTCACTAACAATTCACATTCCATATAAAAGTTGAAGTGCGTTAAGAGCCATAGTCATATAGTTTAAGTTACTGTGGATGCATTGCATAGATGACAAAGTTGATACCCATGTTGTTATGTTGACAATAATGGTGATATCATCCACAGTCACAAATGAAGAGGATGATCTGGGGTTATATCAATGCAGAGCGGTAGACACCTAATAGGATCGATTCTGTACTAATTTCATTTTAAACTGTTTCTTTAGGTCATAAGTTTCATATAATATATGTTTTTCAAACGGACCTGTTTAAAAGGAAACACTAATAGTAAGAACAAAAAGAAAATTAATAACCTAATTATGATATAATATAATATAATATAATATAATATAATATAATATAATACAATATAATATATTATATTATATTATATTACATTGTATGACATTATATTATATTATATTATATTATATTATATTATATTATATTATATTATATTATATTATATTATATTATATTATATTATATTATATTATATTATATTATATTATATTACAAGATCTATAATAGAAAGTAGAAATGCAATTAAAGTTCTAACCCCTTCAATAGTTGTTCTTTGGATATTCTCAGGGAGGGTGCCAATTTTGTTTCTCTTTCCAGAACTTTGCACAGCGAGAAGGCGCCTGTTAGCCATTGATCGTTTTAAGTAACGGTATCTTAACATCATTACATATCTGATGAGTGCAGAAATCGTTCTCTGTCATCTGAACATTTTATGAATAAATTTCTCTAGTACTCAAGGGTAAGCGAATTCAAAGTGGTTGTTTCCTTTTTTACAAGTTTATCGATAGTTGAGCAACCAAGTCTCTGAATTAGCTGAGCAACAGAGGCATCATATGGGCAATTTATTGCAATTCTTGCACTTCTATTTTGGACTTTTTACAGAGAAATAATTTTGGATTCGCTACAGCAGCCCCAGACGGAGCAATAGTAACTCAAATGAAGTTCTAGAATTCCTCTAAACATTTTGTTGAGCACATCAGATAGAAGGTATTACTTAGCATACTTAATAAGTTCAAAGGATCGATTAGCCTTTGTCTTGATAGTGTCGATATGATTGTCCCATTTTAGTTGACTATCTACCTGAAGACCTATATACATTGCATTGGCAATCATTTCAATTGCTTGATCACCTATAGGGAACCAAGCCAAGCTCACCTCCTCGTGGTGGTTCTTGGGGGCTCAAAATTGAGCTGCAAACGAGCCTCTGTATCCTTTTATGGTATTTAATGTTCAATCAAAGGAAAGATTTTGCCAAGCGATCCGGGTGGCGGCCGGCTCTTTCACCTACTGTGGATCCGGGTGAGAGTGCAAAATGTGCTAGGAACCACAACTTTACTAAGCAAAGGACTCAAGAAAATGAAAAGCTAAAAATAGGTACCTGGAATGTAAGAGGAACAAATAAACAAGGAAAACTACAGATAATAGTGGAACAAATGGCTAAGCAGAATATAGGTATATTAGGGATGGCTGAGACATTTTGGAAAGGAGAAACAAGTTTCACAATGTCAGCAACAACAAAAAATGAAAAATATACTGTAATGATGAAAGGAGGAGAAAAGTCAAGAAAAGGAGTTGGATTTATAATGACAAAAAAAATTGAAAAAATGATCCTGGGGACTGAAGGCAGTAGAGATTCAATTTTGGGAATTCTGTTAGATACAAAACCAGTTGAAACCC
>OLMO02000277.1:6879615-6891821 GCA_900291935.2 Cassiopea xamachana
CCACATTTCAAGGAGTACATCTCATGATACTTACAAATGGAAGAGTCCGAACGTCTAGATAGGGCGGCTGAACAACCTTTAGCTCTAGAAAATACTGCATAGGTACGTAGGACTAGATCTGCCTTATTGCCAGACACCTTCTCATTGAATTACAACAAGATTTTCTTTAGCTCACTCACTTTCAATGAGAGTAGATTATCTAGACAAGTAATAGATGTCCCATCTGGAAGTAACTTAATGAACTGGTCCATAGATAGACTACATTGCAGATAGCATAGAGTACGAGAGCATGTATACAACTGGCAATGTTAATATACCTCAGATAGGCACATCATCGCTAGCCTCGATTTCGAATTTGGCCATTGGAATGTGAAAAGGGTCTATTGGTTTATTATACACGTGGAAAAACAAGTTCATTTCCTTGAAGACAAAGAAGCGAATATTGAATACATTGGTCTTTTCAGTAACAAAATATGGCTTGGAATGCTGGGTTTTAAAACAGTGACAGAAAGAGACTAGCATCTTTTGAGTTATGGAGTTATAGTCGACTATTACGCGTGGGCTGGACTGAACACCGCAAAAATGATAATATTTTGGAACAACTTAACATAAAGACAACCGATCGACTGCTGAATTGCATTGACAGAAGGAAACTAGCATTTTTCTGGCTTTGGAAAGATTTAATAACTGGAATCGTGTTTGGGAAACGTAAGAGAGGACAACCAAAAACCATATACAAAGACAACATAAAAGAGCTTACAAACTTAAGCATGGTGCAGGTACATAGGATGGCGCTTGATAGAGGAGAATGGAAACAGTTTATTATGGATGCCACGGTTAATCATTCCAATGATTTATCCATATAATCATGATGATGATGATTATTATTATCTATTATCTATGTCTAGTCACCAGGCCAGCATGCAATGTTCTTTATAGCACCATTCTCATGAAATCTCAACAAGGATTGTAAAACCAACTCTCTGGCTAAAGGGAAAATAGGTCATGTACGTCAGTCAACTTTAAAGCCTTCTGCTAGAAGTAAGTTTTGCTGGATGCAGGGTTGTTTTGTAAATATTAAAGATCTGTGCATTCATTAGAAACTACAAACAAATTTTGAGTTCATTCTCGGATATTTCCATTAGCATTTTAGCCACTTTATTTCAAATTTTCCTCTCTGTACATCATGTACATTACGTGAGCATGGCCCTATAGCTTCATGTTTATTTATTATAGAACACTTATCCACCTTGGCCTTGCTCCTCTTATCCATAGGCACAAGTAGTTAATTTTGCATGCTTCTGATATTTCCCATTCACACCTTGCAGTACAAAGTTGAAAACATAAACGTGTGCACACATGGAATATTCCCTTAATTAATCCTTATACCCTATGTGACTATTTACATAATTCACAGAAACATCGTTCCCATAATGAGACGTACCCGTTTCCATGCTTTTTTATGTTTTTAATTTATTGTTGTGTTTGTGTTATTGTGTGTGTGTGTGTGTGTGTGTGTGTGTGTGTGTGTGTGTGTGTTTGTGTTATTGTGTGTGTGTGTGTGTGTGTGTGTTTGTGTTATTGTGTGTGTGTGTGTGTGTGTGTGTGTTTCTTTTACTAAAGAGAGGAATTTTCAATAGTTTGAAATGGTAGATTAAATTGCATTCAATGGTTAGGCTATTTCACTTTGCTCCATTGAGAAGATCTCCACATTGCAATGTTAGTCGATGTTTGCCAATGGTGGGCAGAGATAGGGCTTTTCTGTTCCTCTGTTTATATGAATAGAAGATTCTATATCCACTTTAGATTTCATTTTTATATCGACTTTAATTTTACCTCTCTCTATTATTGTGCATATGACCTACAAGCAAAAATTCAATCTAAATTACCGTTTTTTGCACACTTGTAGAACTTTGCATCCTAATTAAACTCATCATCTTTAGCACCTTTAAATCTATCAAGAAAATGCTCTCTTATACCCCTGATTTTCCTTATAGGAAATAGTCTGGGTGCATCTTTCTACTATATTTAACATGTTATATTCTCCAGTTACAATGACTCACCTTCAAGCATAACTTGTTAAGTGCTGATATCGAAAAAAATCCCGGCCCTGATCAAGGTGTGTTTAAATTTTGCCCACGGAACCTTAACAGCATTAGTGCTATTTCTGTGTCTCTTTCAATATCTCAAGCTTTCGACTGTAACCCTCCCTTAGATATTCGCTCTGTATAACTTGATATATCGAAGGCTTTTGACTGAGTTTGGCATGAGGGTTTATTGTATAAATTATGCCGGAATGGAATCTCTGACCGATTAATTTCATTGATAGAAAGCTTCCTCGCAAATAGAGAACAGGAAACTGTTTTGAATTGTTAGTATAACAGCAGGGGTTCCACAGGGTTCAATTTTGGGACCCTTATTCTTCTTAATTTACATTAAACTATTCGCTGATGATACCTTTATTTTTACAGTCGTTCAAGATCCCAATGCCGCTGCTGACAACATAAATCACGACCTGCAGTTGATTAGTCTTTGGGCACTTCAATGGAAAATGTCCTTTAATCCTGACCCAACCAAGCAAGCAGTAGAGGTAACTTTCTCCAGAAAGATATCACCTTCTGACTACCCACTCATGTGCTTTAACATTGTCCCTGAAAGGCAGGTCACGGAGCACAAACACCTTGGAACCATATTAATTTCAAAATTATCCTTTACTAGTCACATCAATGCTGCTGTTTCCAGATGCAGGCAAGGAATAGGATTGCTCAAACAACTCTCAAAATATTTACCGCGGCACACTTTAAATGAGGTGTATTAACTTTACATTCAACTGCATTTAGATTATGGCGACGTCATATATCACACTCCAAGTAATATCTGTTAATATAGCTATAGCGTTGTTTTAACATATCAAAAGGAAAAGCTTGAGTCTGTGCAGTATTCTGCTGCCCTAGCAGTGACAGGGGCTTGGAGAGGAACTTCTCGGGATAAATTATATGATGAGCTTGGTTGGGAATCGTTAAACTTTCGACATTGGAGTAAGCGTTTAATTCTCTTCTACAAAACTGTTAATAATTTGACTCCCGATTACACAAGCTACCCAAGTCCCTATCTAATGTACCCCACTTATCAGCTCCGCAGGAGTGCTGCAATAGGGCATGTTTTTGCCAGAACGAAATGCTTTAAATCCAACTTCTACACAAACTGCCTGCTTGAATGGGATAGGCTCGATCAAGATATAGGACAATCCAATTCTTTAGCTATCTTTAAGAGAAGACTATTTTCCATAATTCGCCCACCTGCTAAGTCAGTCTTTGGCATCCAAGACCTTAGAGACTTGTCTATCCTAACTCAATTACGTGTTGGCCTTAGCAGGCTAAATTTTCATATGTTCAAGCACAATTTTAATGATACTACGAACCCTCTATGCCCAATTAGCGATGATGTAGAGGATAGGGAACACTATTTCTTGCTCTGCCGTATGTATGATGATATAAGACGTCATCTTCTCAATTGTGAAAATGCAATACTGTTGCCACATAGTATTGGAAATGTCTCAAATGATGAGTTAGTAAATATTCTCCTTTATAGTCTTTCATTGAATGGAATTTAAATGAAAGTCTTTCATTTGAATTGAATGAAAAGATTTATTAGTGCAACCTTAGAATATATTCAAGTCTCCAAACGATTTGAATAAAGAAGTAAAATAATCGAATTCTTTCCCCCTTTTTAAATTTAATTAGCTATCAATACACCGTGCATTTGCTTTGTATGTTAACTTTGATTTCTTTGTGGTTTTTATATGTGCCTACCTGCAAAGTATGGTAGAACCTGCAATGGTAATCTATCGACTTTCATTTGACATGTCTGCACGTAATGCCACTTTTATGTATGACTTTTCACTAATGCGTTCTACCATGCTATGCAGATAGGCTTTCTGCTATGTACATAGTTTTAGTTTACTAGTTATTCGTAATCACCACAGGGTTTAATTGACTAATTTGACGTCTCCCGTAAAATCGGTCAGAGAATCCGCTGACCGAATATTAAATCTGATAACCGAATATCGATTAATCTTTCTTTGTTGGACAGCCCTAGCTAGAATCCGATCCGATCCAAAATTATCTGGTCCGAATCCGATCTGATCCGAGAGTTATAATATTGCATTTAAAGTTAGCGAATAAATAACTTTACAACTAGTGCAGATCAACGATATTTAGTATTGGTGACTTACGTATATTGATAGGTGTACTATTCTAGTACTTAAGAGCTGAGTAACGGAAACTCTTTGTACAATGAATAGTTCTTGGTTAGTATTTTTCTATAAAGCTATCCGGGGAGGGTGGCTCAGGGTGTACATATTTTCATAGGTCTTTCGTAAATTTCTAGTTTCGTATCTTGCAACATGAGAAATAGCTAATACCCCCAGCTCCTCGAGCGCAGCAAGCACAATCAATTGCGTTGAAAAAATCTATTATGCATTTTACATTCATCAAAGGACTCGACAAAATATCTTTAGTTTTTGCATTCTTGACTGTTGTCAATGTCCGAGATTGGAGACATTAACATAGCCGATTCACTATTGCTAAGTTAGCCTTGTATAACTATGATTGTACATCTACCATATTTTCAAGTTCTATTTCAAAATATTTATGCAGGCTTACTACAAGGTTCATTAAGAAATATTTTTCAACCGGATCTGTAACAAAAATTAATACACCCTAGAAATAAATACAAAGTAACTATGCAAAGCTAATTTTAAATTCCTAATTTAAAGAATAAAAATTAGATAAAGTTATATGCAAAATACTTACAAAATAATTAACTAATAATTAATTAATATATTGAAACCGAAGTAGAGAAAAAGACTGCGACAAAGAGCCATTGCCACATCGAGGAATCCCGGTGTCTAGTAGAAGGACAAAATTACTTATTCGAAGACTATATGTGACTTGCTTACGTTAGAAGAAGTCTCATAAGTCAAAATGGGTTGTTCTCACTCAGGCAGTCTTACACTTTTGTCTCTAACTTTTCTTGATTTCTTGTTTGTTTTTCTGATTAATAATTAATGTACTTAATTTCAAATTTTGCATTCAACATCTAATCCGAACCGATCCGATTGTCAAACAACTATTCCAATCCGATCAGAAATAAAAATATTTGTTCCGAAATCCGAAAGAATCCGATTGGATCGCATCGGATTCGGACTCCTCGAGCTCACGCGAGACCTACTTAAATGTACTCAAAAAAGTTACCTAAGTGAAATCTTTTGAGTTTACCTCTAGGCTCACTTTTCTGTGTTCAGTACCACATCGAGGTTGCTTTTCAGTCACATGGAGGTGGAAAGAATGGTTGAAATGGAGGATAGCAGTCAACTGGCGCAGGGGTGGCACCAGGAATTTCCGACAGGGGCTCACTCTTCCGACGGAGAGCTAAAATACGGTTTTTAGGGTACTGTTAATACCAAATCTCAGAGAAAATTATTTTTTATCTTCCAACGGGGGGCTATAGCTCCTAGCCCTCCCCTGGCGCCACCCTTGAATTGGAGATAGCATTGATGTCAATTCTAAGCTTCCTCGTTGCAGCATGGAAATTGGAAACCTCTTTGAAACATTCTTCACAATTAACAAAGAGCCAGAGGAAGAAACCTGCTTCGTACCAGCCAGTACTTTTTCCTTTCATGTAGACTACGCCTACGCAATTTTAAATTACACAGCAGGTTTCGCAAGAAGCCAGGTCTCGTGTAAACGGAAAGCCCAAGCGAACTTTTTGGAATTGATCTTGTGTAAACGCAAAAGTGAACTTTTGTGGAACCGAATTTTGTGGAAGCGTACTCAGTGTTAAAGGAGGTCTCAGGTGTCATTGGAAGCTTTGGAGTTATTTCGTTAGCAAAATTAAAATGTAACATATTGAAAATATTTGAAATTTTGCAAAAGTCTGAAGTTACATTTCCATCTTTGTCTTTGATTGCATTTATTGAAGAAGAAGGAGAAGACTTATGAAAGATATTGATTTAACATCAGACCGTAATTTTTCTGATATTTTTCTTAAAGATTCTCTTATAGAAGAAAACATGTGTCTGCTCTCTGTTTGTACGATACAGGATAGCAATTTCTGGAGGTTCTGTGAGAACCCGTTTTTATAGCAACAACCGAATGAAGCTAATAAGCATGTTTTTGTCATATGCAACGTTAATTCAAGAAAATTGCACCAAAAATAAATTTTGACTAATTAATGATACAAATCTTTTCTAGTGACCATGAGCGTAGGAGGATGTCAAATTTAGGGGAGCTCTAAATTGTTAACCATTTGCATGGATTACGCAGGAAAGGCTAGGATGATTGAATTCTTAAACAGCACAACAAGTATTAATAATCAATCAACGAAATGTACTTTAGCAATATAAAAGTACGACTTTCATATTATGAAGGACGACCAACATCAGAGCTCGAACCGTTACTATAACTTTTGAAACTTCGGCTAAACGTCTTCTAACACTTATCACGTACTCTAAACTTGGCACGTCCGTTATCATGCTAATAATACTAATTGAGAATAACCAATGAGATAACAGAACAAAATTCAAAATCAACACAACATCAACAATCCGCAGCGAAGCATAGTCTATAGCTCACTAGAAGCGCCCTCCTAGCGTCACAAAAATTTCTGCCCGAAATATCAAATAGAGCTGGAGAGCAGGCAGAAAAGTTGCCCGAAGTTTCTATTGTTCATTCAGAAAATTTGCCCGAATGAAGTGGATTTCTGCCCAACTTGAGGTGGGGGCTACAGTCCCTCGCCTCCTACGCTTATGCTAGTGACTAACTAGATCCTTTATTGTCTGGCTATGGGCTAAGCATATTAGCATACAAAACAATGGGCTAAGGCTATCTCGCCTTCTGCACCCCTATCCAGAGGCCGCGCAATAGGGGGACCGGGGACCATGGCTCCCCCACTTTTTCAGAGATAACAATTTATAGCATACAAGATATATAGCTTTGAATAGTATTGACTCGAAAGCTGTACATTGTCTATACAATTAACAGCAACATGGAATTCGTAGTTTTCCAGTAGCAATGAATGCAAGTAAATGAATGATGCAATTTGTGTGGAAGAGTAAGAATGCTATTGATGTAACTCATCAGCAGTGCTGCAGAGACAGCTTAATAATTAGGGGGCTCATGCATAAATTCATGTATTTCAAAAGGAGGCTATGTATTGCTTTCCAAAACGAGGTTACTTGACAATGGGCATCATCATTCAAACTAAAAAGAGGCTAGCTCCCAGTTTGAAACTTACATAAAAGAAGGTCACGGGCGTAACATCTATACTTTCGTTTAAGCACTTGATATTGCCCTGCGATAGTTACGTATGTACTTGAATAATAGATTGAAAAGAATACCATTTTAGTAATAAAAGGTATATAAAATTGAAATCTCCTAGCTCGACTGGGGTGCCACAGTATGCGTGCGCTAAATCGCTTACTGTGGCACCCCAGTCGACCTAGGAGATTTCAATATGCATAAAGAACACTTTCAGGTATATAAAATGTCGTCTTTGCCAACTATGAAAAATCTCAGTTGATTGATACCAAGTTGTATTTATGCCAAGTGTAATTTCCGGTGGAGATGAATTCACCGATTTGCCAGAAGCTCCTACCGCCATTGAAGATGAAGGCACACAAGCCCCCTATGGCATTTCAAAACACAGAACTATTGTAGAAGAGAGGGGAGAAGGATGGGGGTGTGGGGGCTTGCCCCCAGAAAAGTTGTTCATAGCTACACTCTTTACAACGTCAGAAACGCTCTTTTGGAACATGGTGTGAAAGATGCTATCACCATTGATATCTGTTCCAGGAGCAAAAACTACTCCTTTAACTTCAAAACGAAATACAAAGAAGTTATGATAACACTTTCTTTTGCTGTCGTATAGTCCAACGCTGGAAACAAGATCTCGCTAGTGCGCCGAAAGAAGGATAGCCTACGCAGTATACTACACCCAGTCAATGCTTATCTGCATGAAACCAAAGCATCAAAAACTTAGGACCGCAGGGGATAATCTCTGATTAAATATTTGGGGAAAGGATCTAGATGTGGTGCAATATGTGAAATACTTAGGAGTACAAGTAGATAATAGCCTTAACTGGAGAGAACAAATCAAGGTAATCTCTTCTAAGGTATCAAAGGCCTTGGGTCTTCAAAAGCATGCTAAAACTTCCCTCCCAGAGTCTTCTTTAAGATCATTATACTTTAGCATAGCTGAACTAAATTTTCGCTATTGCTGTTCTGTGTGAGGATGCAGTGGCTCAAGCACACTTTTAGAGCAGCAAAAACTGCAAAATAGAGCTGCTAGGATACTGGCAAACAGCGATTTTGATGCCCCAAGTAGCCCAAATATAAAGAAACTAGGATGGTTTAAAATAGCTGATTTAATCTCTTTCGAGTCCAACCAGTTAGTCTTTAAGTCTTTAAATAGTCAGGCTCCTCAGTTATATTTGCAACCTCTTTCAAAGAAACTCTGACTGCAGCTCACGAGACTTGAAAAATAATGCAACGGATCTGAGGCTCCCAATGTATACTTCTTCGAATGGACAAAAACTTTTTCTTACCGCTGAGCCATGTTATGGAATAACCTTGCAATTGGTGTTAAACAGGCACCCTCCCTTTCAGGTTTTAAGAAAAGGCCTCTCTTAGATAATTAACTTGATTAGGATTTTAATCTTTATCTTTCAATTCTACAATTACTTATACTTATAATAGGCTTTTAGGATGTTTGTATTTTAATTTCTACCTTTTCCGTTATTTTTCGATTTATTGTAAGTAGTTCTGTGGAGAGTCCCTTGGAAATCAGCTTCATTGCTGAAAGGTGCCCCTCCTTAAATATATTAAATGAAATATATTAAATGCAATGAAAATATAGTGGAATATCTTGATTGGCTGTTGGCAAGCTATCAAGCTATGTAAAGTTATCAAATATACCTGGCGCACTCATCGACAGGTTTATACATTAAACATTTGCGAATTTACTAGACTGTTGCTGCACCAGATCCCTATACTTTTGTGCCTTTCTTTCGACATTGGTCCTAATGTTAGATTCAAAGCTGACGGTCAATTCTAAGATAACAAGCCACTTGCCAGAAATTGAAATAAGTAGATCAGGCCACAAATCACCCCCATTGACAACAGAAGGGCTGCTATATCCAGGGATGTCGGCAAAAACTTTTGCGTGTTGTAAAGATTGAAATATTTTGGCAATAGACAAGAGGATAGAATCGTGTCGCCAAGTATAGTGGCCGTATTGAAGATAGACTTTGCAGCCAGAAACGATATGTAGAAGAGATTCTTGTGCCAAGCAGAACGAACGGTCAGATGAAGATGATAGGCTTCATTTGTGGAGATTGGCCTGTGTTGGGAGAGTGTTATTTATGTATTTGACATAAAAATTGAAAATATGTTCTGATAATTTACTTTGCGCAGAATACCGTAGTGAATTAAGATTAGACAATGAGAGCTCAATAATGGTACGGAAAAAGGATTCTTCTGAGGAAAGTTTGTCTTTGAGCTTGGTTTCCTGTAGTAAGTGAAAACACTTCAAAACTTCCTTAGTGGATTTGTGCTGGTCGTAGAGAATACTTGTGGAGGTGGCTGTATTTTTCCAAAGGGCATTTATGGCCACATTGCGTGAAACTTTAATGCATTGCGCAGAACTTTTTGATACTGTGCATGTTTAAGCGATAGAGGTTGTATGCCTAGGCCGCATTTATTTCTAGGAAGAAAAACATTGCTTAATGTACCTGATATGGGAAGGTCTAGCCATGAACGAAAGTATTTATTGACAAGATTGTTAAGGTTTTCAGATACCCATGTTTTTGTAAGGTCTGCAACGGCAAAATGCCATGATATCTAAGACAAGAGATAGCGATTGTATAGCTGATATTTATTTTTTGGATGCAAAGGTAGGAGATCTATTTTGGAAATTATATCACCAACCACTTGAGAAAGTTCTTGTTTATGGACGATACTTGATATGTCGAAGTCAAAGTATCTACCAAGGTATCGAAAGGAATCGCCAAGACGAACACACAGAAAGTTTTGGTAGGCATTGGATTGATCTTGTTGCTGACTTTTTAATTCCAAAGATGATACATTTATCAACTCGAATGACCATTTGTGCCCACTTGCGCCAATTGGTGAAGCAATTAACCAATGATTGATTTTCACCTTCTTGACCACTAAAAACAGCTGCATCGTCTGCAAACTGAAACCAGTGAGCTGGATTAAGAATTTTACAATAATCAAGAAGAAACCAACATTGACGATAGTTTGGTGCTTTGAAGTGTTGGATAAATGTATTAAAGCAAAGGTTGAAGAGGAGAGGACTAAGAAAATCGCCCTGAAGTACACCGCATCTGATAGGAGTGTAAGAGGTGTGGAAGTCAGAAGTAATGATTGATGTATGAAATCCAGAGTAGAGGCTTGTAATAAGATGATCTATATGGTCTGGAATATGCTGATGTTTAAGAGCTTCGTAAATCATATTGTGATGAACCTCTCCAAATGCGTGTTTAAGATCCAACAAAGTGATGACTAGGGCTCGTTGTTTGATACATGCTTTATTGATTATATTTGACATGTGAGGTGTGTTCCAGGGTCCTTGATACTTTTGTAGTGAAGCCTTTCTGAATTTCATATTCAATGTAATTGTTCTCTGAGAGAAACTTAAAGATTGCGTTTCGTAAGCATGTTGTAAATATCTTTAATGGAACAGATTGCAAAATAATCGGTCTAAAAATTAATGGAACATTTGTGTCCCCTTTCTTGTGAATCAAGGTAGTTCAGGCCTTTTCCCAAGTTGAAGGTACAGTATGTCACTTCCACATTGAATGAATTATGTTTGTGACGTATGATCGTAAGTATGGACAACGTTTGAAACAGATGATGGATATCTGATCTAGAGGGCATGGAGAAGTGGATGATCTCACTTTACGAATAACGTTTGTGACCTGTTGATAAGTTGGGGGTCTAAAGTCAAAAGGGATTTTCGGCACAGAGAATAAAGGAATCCAGTTTGGAATTGAAAGAATTTCCCTGGATTGAAACATGCAAATAAATCAGAGAAAAATTGTAAACAAGTTTCCTTGGTAAATGAAAGATTTGTGTTGGCTTCTTGCTTAAGGAAGGCTTTAACACATTCCCAAAAGCTGCTGTCTATGAACTGGTCGTGATGTACTGTAATAGTATGGCAACCGTTATCTAAACACGTCGCGTCTGTTTTCTACAATTTCTTACTTTTCTATCTTTGAATCTAAGTTCTCATCTGTATTCGTTGATTCGAAAATTTGAAATTGAAAAAGTCGTTAGCGATTTTCCACTCTTGGGACGAATTTGGAAGCTTTACTCCTTGCTTTAAGTAAGGGCTTTCCGCCAAACAAACTTGATTCTCAGCACTATGCTGAATTTCTGGCAATGTATTCAATGTATCTGTCGAATTCGAATTCTCTGTGGGGCACAACCATAGAGTTAATAGAACTAGAGCGCTGACTGACTAATCCCATTGTATACAAAACAGGGGCCCAGCATGCAAATCCATAATGGCGCCCTAGTAAGGCAGAAAGTTAGTGTACACTAGACGCAAAAAGGAAATAAATCATGTTTCCGCTGCTTATTTCACGGATATTATAATACATTGTGGCTTTGGAGAGAGACTAAGAGTTTCTCATGCCTTTTTGGAGAAACTTTTGCGTTTATCAGCCGTGGACTCAACCGTGGTAGCTCAAATATCGAACATTGTTGCTGCGTTGCTGTGGATACCCTACTAAGTTTCCTCAAATGCTGAAGGTATTTACGATCTATACTTAAAACAAACAGTAATGAAGGTTAAAGAGTATGGCTAAGATTCATTTAGTAGCAAATACATTTCAAATTAAAGAGCTTTTCAAAGTAGTAGCTACCTATGCCGTCTCAGGAATGAGTTTAAGGCCTGCAAGAGCGTAAAGTGTCTGTTTTATTTATCGGTCTATGTGCGATAGAAATAATAAAAAACGTAAAGACATCTTCTGTCAATATTGCATATTATACAATACAATATCTGTCTCTTAGAAGGTGTACTTTGTCTTATAACGTAGTCAGTGTAAATTCTGCCGAGCCTGTGAGAAATGATTGTTAATACAATTCTGCAACACACTCTATCAATACTGTTACATGGCCATC
>OLMO02000277.1:6891921-6908760 GCA_900291935.2 Cassiopea xamachana
TTCTTTGTTTCAAAGAGAGCTTTCACTAGAATTGGAATAGTAATGTAGAAGCTTAAATGATGTGATGTTTATCAACTGGTTGATAGTGTGATGCAACAGATTATGAATATTTAGGTTTCTTTTTATGAATGTGAGATCAAGCCATTTGCGCACAACAGATCATCACTCTTCAAGATGGCATTTGAATCCAAAATAGCCTTCAAGTTATCATTAACACAAAATGAAGAATTCTGAGGAGAATGGATACTCTCTATAATTCAGTTTGCATTGTTTTAGTACCACTATGCTCTTATTCTGGGACAATGCTCTAAAAATGCACTTAATCTGCCAAGGATTGGGAGTAGTATTATAACTATTATCTCTTTAAATCTTGCTGTAAGCCATTTCCAGAGACCTTCAAGAAATTTGTATGTAAAAGCATTCTCAAAAGCAGACTTACTTCTGGACAATAATCTTAGTGTGATAGCAAAAATGGAATGTTCTGATGCACCAAAGCCAATAGAAAATGCTTTTCTGAGACCATCAATAATTTTATTTCCAACAGTATTTATAAATTATATATATATATATATATATATATATATATATATATATATATATATATATATATATATATATATATATATATATATATATATATATATATATATATATATATATATATATATATATATATATATATATATATATATATAATGATTTTTTAAATATATTATGTATAGTTATTAACAAATCTTTTGTTTGAAAGATTCTATGGTGTCAAAGTACTTTCATGGCTTTCCAAAATTTGCTATTTTAATAGAATACATTGTATAAATTGTTGAATATCATGATAAGTTCAATTATTGGCTTACTGTCAATGAATTGTTACTTCAGCACCCAAGACAATTGATTTGCTGTGGCTAATGAGAAATAAAAAGTTTGGGCAGCCACTTTCACTTTGTGAAGTGGCCTCCTAGCATGATGTCTTGAACTTGTATCCTAAAGTTAGGATATCCTTTCTCTGAATATCATAAAGTTTTGTAGTACATTGCCACAGACATGTGCCTAGGTACATTTCTTACATTTTGGGGGCATCATCCCCTCCCATTTGCATATCACTGGATAGCCATTAAAACTTGCCGTATCCTCAAAAGCATTCCTTGCTAACTTGATCCAGGCAGATATGAGGAATTTGATACTCTTTAAATATATAGAAATCATATACCATATGATAGCCCTCCTTCTATACGTTCTGAATATGCAAGAAAATTCCAGGTGTTCCTTAGGGGAGGGTTGTTACAACAGAAAACAACTCACCAAAATCCTTGCATTGGCCTTGTATGTACATGCCTTTGTCATCAAATAATCACTCAATAATCCTCAATATAACCGAAAAATAAAGCTCTATCAACTTATTCCCCCTCTACCTTGATTTTTTCAACCTTATATGAGTTAGGCACTAACTGGTGCAATGAGACAAAAATATGGATGTCAGCTGTTCCTGGTGTTTTCGGCTATCTATGTATATAATTGCACGCAGCGTAAGAGGTTAATATTACGGAAATAATTATCTATTTCCAGTATACATTCCCATTGATCATATTTTAAACGTCTGTTAAACTTCTGCAATGCGAACGTAGTTTCCGTGTGATCTTTTGCCTGACTACGCTACCATTTTGACTTTACATAGTGGACCCCGATCACGTGACATAGCGAGCTCTCTAGTCCTATTATCTCTATGGGCACAACGGAAATAGTTGTCCGCATTCAACAAAAACATCGCGAATTTCGTAAACTTTCCAATTTTCTAGATAATTAAAGCCTACCGTTCGCGGTCAATTTTGCTGAAGAATTGTTCATTCGTGGCTGTGAGGAAAATATCTGGCATGTTTGATAATTTCTGCCACGAATGAACGAATTCTTCACCGTTTGCGCTGCCAGTGAGGATCTTCCTCACCGTCTCGACGACAATAAACTGTCAATATCAGATTACAATAGTTGTGCAGAGGCAGTTCAGGTAACATACCATCCTACAAGTTGGAACTGTTGTTGTTAATGGAAGTAGGTTTATTGAAATGTTGCCCGAATATAAATTTATATACAATGTAAGCTAAAGGGAATCTGAAAGCAGAAATACGAGAGGAAAGGTCGCTACTGATATGGCGCTGAAGTTGGATGTGAATCTTTACATGGGTATGCGTAATTGCTGCAAAGAAAAGGATGTTGTTTGGTACTAGTATTTGGATTGATTTAATTTTTATATAACTTGTAGGATGGTACGTTTATTTTAGCTTCTCTATATGTTGTCGTCAGTGCACCCATTGTAATCTGATATTGATATTTGATTGTCGTCAAGGGGAAGGTGAGGAAATCCTCACTGGCAGCGTAAACGGCGAGGGTGAGGAATTGTTCATTTGTGGCAGAAATTATCAAACATGCTAGATATTAGAGAGCTTACGATTTCATTACACAGGCAGCTTCGGCTACGTAGAGGTCTAAGCACTAACACGGTCATGTAGTGGCTCCGTAGTCATCTATTTCTAATTAAGATCATTCAAGGCAACGGTAAATACTCAATTGTATAATCCTATACACGAGTACATTGAGATATGGTTGCAAACTATGATGAAGTTGAAGACCTTATACTTGCTTACAATGATGTAGGTGTTATAGGTGTTGATGAAGCTCTACTATTGCACGATATTCAAGAGCGAAAGAACCCCCAGTTTCCATACTGGACCTACGAAAAATTTACTTTAGGCTTAAAGCAGGAAGATGAATCTAAGGCTGAATTCAGAATGTTGAAAAATGATGTTCTGGCACTCCACACAGCACTTCGATTTCCAGAGCAGCTTAAATGTTATAACGGAGTTGTTGTCGATTCTGCTGAGGCACTTTGTCTCTGTCTGAGACGGCTGGCATTTCCTTGTCGATATGGGGATTTGGTGCCAAGGTTTGCTATGCCAGTTCCCCAGTTGTCAATAATGACTAATATGAAGATATCAGATATCTATGAGCGATATGGTCATCTTCTTTCGTCTTTGGATCAGCCATGGCTATCCAGGGCAAATCTCAAATGATTTGCTGATGCCGTCCATGCCAAAGGTGCAGCCCTAACTAATCCCTGGGGCTTTGTAGATGACACTGTTAGACCCATTTTTCGTCCAAGCAGGGATCAAAGGGCTGTTTACAACGGCCACAAAAGAGCCCATGCCGTTAAATTTCAATCAGTGGTTGCACCAAATGGTGTGATTGCTAATTTATATCATCCTGTTGAGGGTAGAAGGCACGATGCTGCAATGACAGCTATGTCTGGACTCATGGGTGAATTAGAGCAGCATTCATTTGCACCAGATGGTGAAGCTCTCTGCATCTATGGGGACCTAGCAGACCCACATCACTTACACCCTCAATGTCCATTCAAGTAAAGGCAAAGCTTAACACCAAAGCAGCAGGCTTTCAATCATTCCATGAGCCAAGTCAGAATTTCTGTGGAGTGGGTATTCAAAGAGATTGTGAGCTTTTTCAAATTTATGGATTTTAAGAAAGATTTGAAAATTGGCTTAAGCTCTGCTGGTAAGACCTATGCTGTTTGTGCTCTGTGGCAAAATGCATTAACTTGTTTGCATGGCTCCAATACTGCTAAATACTTTGGCATTGAACTTCCAACATTCAAGTTCTATTTTAATGGCCGGTAGAGCTAGCTGCTTTTGATAAAGAGTGGTCTTTTCATAACTTTCTAAATAATAAAATTATAAAGTTCATTATATAAAAGCTATCCCATATGTATTGGGGAAAGGATTACTGTACTCTTTGATCCCTAAAAGATGTCCCCCCCCTATTTAATTTTTCAAAAGTTTTTCACCCAGAACACTCTTATTTGAGAAAGTGCTTTGGCCTGAATGAAATACTATCAAGAAAATCATGCTCATTACATATGTTGTATTGCTTTGCATTTTTTCATTCTGTGAACTGAGCAATACTATTTAATATAAATTGGTGGCAAGAAACCATTGCTTCTTCTATAACATTTCTAGTGATTTTCCAACCCCCCTTCCAATATGCACTCCAGAGCAATTAAAGTCTTCTCCTATATGCAAATTACCAAATCAATTCTAGACACATGAAGTCAAATTTATTGCCAGCAGAGCTTCTTCATTTTCCAGGCTTAAAACATGTAAACTGGAAAGTAGCATTTGACATTTGAAAAGAACTTTATCTTTGGAAAGATTCTAGACCTGGTTTTACACTTTTGAATAGGTGCATGTGTTTACTGGTAACGTATATGCATCATTTCTAAGGTAAATGCCCACAGTTGAGACACTATTTTTCAATTGAGTAGTATAGGGTGGCAAACAGTCTTATGATGGATTCTAGAAGTAGATTTAAATAAACAACAACTAAAAGCCTTGATATTTACAATATTATATTACACTTCTACTTATCATTCATTTTGCTAATGATTGAGAGAATGACACTACTGTGCTGCTGCATCATATTTATTACATGTTGTTGTTGCTCCTACTGCTTGTTCTGCTGCTCTATTGACATCATGATCTGCTGTTGCTGCTGAATTACAATTTTTTCTCTACTTTCCCTCTCTCTTCGTTCTACATTTCTGAGCTCCTTTTCCTGACATTCTCTTTCTCTAATGAATTCCAATTCCCTGCTCCTAAGGCCTATCTCTTTTCTTCTCAGCTCAATTTCCTCACGTCTCAATTAATTACCTATTTCTCCCTCTTTTTTGAAATATGTCACTGTCTGTCCACCCACCTTTCTTCTTATACCTTCATTCTTCCCTCACTTCTCTCTACACATTGTCTCATCTAGTCTCTCCATTGTTCTCTTCCTCACACTTTCAGCTGTCTCCTTTTCTCTCTCAACCTCGCTTTTTTCTTTCCCACATTTTTCACAGATTCAAGCTCAGCTGCTTCAACCAAGCCCTGAATGGTCTCTATTGCCTGCTCCACCTCTGTTAAATCCCCTCCTGTCATACCACTTGTTCTACCTTCCAATACCATCTCTTTTTTCATTTTTTTTTCCAATTTAGAATACCCCTATCTCGCTCATCGCTGATCTACATTAAGTTTTGGCTGCTCTGCATCATTGAGTACATCTGCAATACAGTCTCAACAATGCTCTCTTTCTCTGCCTCCAACTTTAAATTTGGGGGGTTTTAAAACACAATTTCTCTTCATAGTTGAAGATCATATCTGTAGCTCCACATCATATTTACCCTATATGTGCATTGCAGAATTTTGGTTCATTTTCCAATTATTGATTATTATGAAAGGAAAAGTTAGGAAGTAAGCACAATATTGCAAATAAGGCTATAATAAATTTCAGATTCAGCTATCTTCAACATCAAATTCTATCAAAAACTGTCTGTCAACAATAAAAGTATTTCAACAAGCTTGTAAAAATCACTCAGCTATCAAATCCACCAATTTGACAAATTCAACAAATCCCAACATCACGCAAAAATCTACATTGACAAATGTGTGTAAATTTTGCTTCTTGTGATCAAATCTGAGAATTGTTTCAAATCTAACAACATACAGATAACACATAACACATAACACAATCAGTACAGTGTATAGCAAAATGAGATTTGGTTATAATTTGCAGCAATTTTCAGTTAATAAAAGTTTACTTCTTTCAAAAAGTCCTACAAGTATGAAGTACAAGCGACTGGTTTTTCTTGAAGTCGAACTATTTGATGCTGTGCTGTTCTCGGCCATCATTACACTGTCAACAACGATATCTAGAGTGAAGGACAATCAGTTACTTCAAATGTGGATATATTACGATACATGATAAAGCAATCATGTAGGATGAAGATATGGCCTCTTTTTTCCTTAAAATAATGATAAAATGAGCAATACGAACCGTAATACAGCTGCGTAGTGATGAGTACGTGATACATTGCCAATTTGTGTAGTCAGCTCGCGTACTGCTACGTGTGGTAGAAGATGATTCCCCGTTCGCCTGTGCGCATTTGATGTATTTATTTATTTATTTAGTCTTATTTACCCGCAATATCCGTTCAGCTATACTTGAAACTAAATAAACAAGTACAATATTACATAAAGAAAATTAAGCTACAATACCATAAAAAAATAACAAATGTACTACAATGATAAGTATTTTATTGCTGGTCTTCCATGGATTTGTGAAGTTAGGGCTACTATAGTGTTTTTTGCTCAAAAGGTGAGATTCCAACTCTGTTTTAAATCGTGCACTGGTCTCGGCATATCTAATGGCCTGTGGGACACTATTCCAAGGGCTAGGAGCTGTGTACAAAAGCTTCTCTTTGTATGTTCTAATTTTAGCTTTTGTATATGTAGATTCCTCATATTCCTAGTGTTATAGTTTGATAAGGTAGATCTCTCCGTGAAATTACTTTATGAGCCTTCAGGACAAAGCATATTGACAATTTTGAACTTCATGACTGCTCGATCAAATATCATCTGTTCTCTCACATCTAGGACTTTCCTATTATAAGCATCCTTTATTTTCGAGGATTCTATTAGATTGACAGCTCTATTCTGATATTTTTGCAAAGGGCTTAGTTTTGTAATGGGAAGGGCTGCCCAAACCACATTAGCATATCCAAGGTGGCTTTCTAATAGTACTCGATCACTTGAAGTAACTGAGACTGTGGCAAGATTTTCTTTAATTTCCTGAGAGACGTCACGCCACCCACAACTTTCCCTTTGACAGACTTGTATGGCTCATTCCAATTTAAACTGTCGTCAACAGTAAGTCCTAGGCATTTCGTTTTATGAACTTGCTTCATTCTAGTATTATTCAAATAAAATGGTCGTAGCTCTGGCAAATTATTCTGCCTACGTGGATGGTTAATGACCATAAACACAGTTTTTCTCGGGGTGTGTACTTAATCTATTCATCCTCATCCATTCTGAAATATTTTTCAATTCTGCCTGGAATTTTTGCATCATACCACATGGGTTATTCACTGAAAATGAAACTTCTGTGTCATCTGCATAGAGATTAGCCTTTGAAAATTTTAAGCAAGATTCGAAGTCATTAGACATATAATGAATAGCAATGGGCCTAGGCAAGACCCCGGCGGTATTCCACAGTGATTGTAGTAAACTTGACTTATGGCCATTTAAAGAGCAATATTGTTGACGAGATCTAATACGATCTAAACCATTCTAGTTCAATTCCATCAATTCCATATACTTTTAGCATTCTGACCAGTATTTCATGATCTACTGTATCAAACGCTTTTTCTTAGATCAAGAAATAATGCAAAGTTCAGATTGGTTTTTTTTCTATATTCTCATACCAGTAGTTTGAAATACTTATCAGAGAGGTGACGGTTGAATGCAGCTTACGATAGGCAAACTGGCTTATACTCAATATTCTATTTGAAAGGAGGAAGTCGGATAGCTGGTCATATATAATTTGTTCAAATAACTTTGCAAAACTGACAGAACCGAAATTCGTCTATAATTATTTGTCTCATTTCGAGCTCCAGATTTGAAAATAGGTGCTATTTCCATACATTTGGGACGATCCCGTTAGCCAGAGAGGCATTGAATATCATCATCAGAGGCTTGGCAATAGATTTCGCTGCATCTTTGACGAGATTTGTTGGAACACCATCAGGACCATGCGCCCTACCGCCTTTTAGCATCATTAGAGATGTGAGCATTGCTTCCTCATTCATTATTTGGCAGAGAATTTATAATTGACGTTAACGGAATTCAGATACTTAATTGGGTCATCATCAGGGTTCACTTCTATTTTTCTTGAAAGTTCTGGTCCTATGTTGACAAAGCGTTCGTTGAGTTTTTCTATAACGTAGATTTGATTTTTCGCAATGGCATCTTCGTCTCTTAGTTCAGAGGTGTGTATTTGTAACCCACGTAGGCGTAGCCACCAGCGGTGTGAAATCGTAAGATATATTTCGGATCATTGGGCAAGCAAGATCATCTTTCGATTTAAGTGTTTTTTAATCTGCTTACATCAAGGCTCAAAACCCAGTCTTTTGTAGACAAAAAGAGCTCATTTTCTCAAAGGGACTCTTCAGGTATACAATGGTTGAAAGGTCCTAATTGGCTACTCTTGGGGCCAATTAGACGCAACCTATCACAAATAAACGCATCTAGCCATATATTTCGGTTAACCTTTCGGCCACATCTGATGTTTTAAACTCTGACGAGTGTCGGACTAAAAAAGCTTTTAAGTATGTCAAAAGAACAGTACAGCCGCCACCACCACCATCCCACAACGAATGGAAGCAATACAGACAAGGAAACAGTAGCAGTTCAGATTGTGCTTAGGTCAGTGATTAGTCTTCAATCTCACTCTTTAGCCTTTCATTGAAACCTTTTTGGCTTTTTCACGCTTTCAATATGAAGATGTTCTTATGACTTTCTTGACAGACAGTTTTCGAGTTCCGATGTTTTGCACAGTTTGGTGAGAATTGAAAAAGTTGTATTTTCACCCAAAATATTCAACTCTTAATCAGTAGTAGAAGACAGACTTTTGAAGAGGAGCCCAAATAGAACGAATCTCTTTCTATACATGGTTAATTTGGAATTTTGAATAACTGGAATGCACTTGAATCTATCGCCTTTTTCATGAATGCAGTATTATACTTTCTTAACACTCACTTCTATGATACCAATTTCTTATAAGAAAACGTATTGTCACTATGTTAAGACTTGAACCTTTTCAACTCAATGTGCTGTTGCTGATCCTGAAAAATAAATTCTCTAAAGTTAGAAGGACGTTTTTCTGAAATATGAGAAGTACGGTACTTCTTAAAAATTGTTTAGGGGGGTTAGCCCCCTTACCTCATGCCCTCTTTACATTAAAACTTGCCCTCGTTGATTATTCCAGCTTTCTCTTCTCTATAACCTCTTTTGTGGACTTGAAGCTTCTCAAATCAACAATAAAATATGCTGTTGCCTATCTAGAAGGGTGAAGTTCTAAAGTAAAAAGGGTGCTTTTATGAGATTTAGAAAAATTTATTCTTAAAAAGTTCTTCAGGGGGCTTATCCCCTGACCCCCATTCCACCCCTATCGCTAACTTCTCGGCAAACAGTGTTACTATCTTTGCCTTGTATGTACAAGGTGAGGATAAATCGCAGATACTATGTAACAATTGTCTAAGGATGAGCTAAAACTCAAATGGTTTGAGAATATAGTGCTATACTTCCTACATGATATGGCATGGAAACATGCAAAATATTTGCTGCATAGGCTAATCTCAGAGAAATTATTTCCGTTGAGCTTGGCCCCTCCCCACTTTCAAAATCATTGCGCCGCCCCTGCCATCAGACAATGGGAAATTTCTCCGCCTCTGCATTTTCCGCCTTGTGGACACTCAAAAGGACCGTTTGCATTTTCCGGCTACGTAGTTTTTTTTGAATGTCCTGTAGAGACTCAAAACTGTAAACACCAGCTCATAGTGTTGCGCAACACTACATTCAGCCATCTATTATAATGATCACCTTGGCGACGAAGCTCTTCAAACAATAGCCTGAAAACTGAATGCTACCAAAACATAACAGAGTAGACAATAGAAGTGTTAGAACCGGCCTTATCTACGACATCTTTACTGGATTGCAATCAGCTTACTATCAGCAACATGAAAAATCAAGATCAATTACGGGAAGAGATTAAAACTTGCTCAGGAAAGAATCCAGAGAAACAATATGGCTGGTGTGGCATCTACAGTACGCGCTTGCAAGTCGTTAACAAGCCCATAGTTTTTCTCGTTTTATTATGTTTTCTTGTCGTAGCACAAGGTATGATAATAACTGGAATAACCAGTGTTATAATCACATCAATTCAGACTAGGTATGGTTTTACAAGCGTCCAAGCAAGTGCTCTGTCAGCTTCGTATGATACAGCATACGGCGTGTCGTCAATCTTCGTTAGTTTCTTCGGACATAAACATAAGCCATATTTCCTTGGTATTGGAAGTATGGTGCTAGCAGTTGGTTGTTTCATTGCATCTCTACCCCAATATCTAGTGGGTGAATACCATTCTGGTGTCGTACGGGATATTGACTGGTGCAGTGCCAATAATAGCCTTACAACAGATACACAACATTGTAAAGAGGGTGCTTGGTATTACCTAGCAATATTTTGTTTATCCTATGTCACAATGGGAATTGGGGCTACTCCGATTTATATTCTTGGTCCAAGCCATTTGGAAGAGAGCACAGAGCGAGGGAAGAGTGGTTTTTACATTGGGATAATGTACGCATTTGCAGCATTTGGTCCTGCGATAGGCTATCTGATGGGAAGGCCGATTCTGGACACTTACGTGGATATAAAACAGGTATGGCTTTATTTGTTTTCTGACGTTGTTTGCAAACGAGATAGAGGAAATTGTTCTCATGCAATAAAAGTTTGTAATGGGTATTTATAATATAGATTAGTAAACTAGTGTGAGCTAGATTTTGGCACAAATGGATTATAAAATAGGTTTAATTTCCTATATAGGAAGTTAAATTTGGCATACCTGATAGAGATACAGTACACTCTAGATATTCTGGATCATTCCGGAGTAAGGAAAATTCAGGTTAAGTGAAAATCTGGATAAACGAGAGGATCAGTGTTTGAAACATAATTAAGGTAGGGGTTGAAATAATGCCAGTGAAACTTGAAACTGATCATACTGAGACATTTCCTATGAATTCACTAATAGTTTCATAGTGCTTTTATTACTAGTTATAAATTGAGTTGAAACTAGGGAAGTTGAAGTTTAGTGAAGCCCTTGAAAAAATTTCACGCAAAAGCAACTGCCAATTAGTGAAATGGAAACATCCTTTCTGTCTCCTTCCTTTAAGAGAAGGGTTTCTCGTGATGTTTTGATAGATTGACTTTCAAGCATTTTTGAAATCAATATATGATGGAAAATCCAGACAAAGTGGAGTCACCTCTCAACATATCCAGAATATCTAGTATATTGTATTACATAACAGTTTGGGAGTATGAAAAACATCTGAATAATCCGAAAATCCAGTTTATCCAATGCTGGATTATCTGGAGTATACTTTATCATTTTTAGTTATGTGAAATTTGTAGTAAATGCTAAGGTCATAAGTATTTAATTCATAATGACTCATTCTCACTTGTAATGAAATTTCATTTTGTATATAGGGGAAATTGCGCTTTTTAGAAACTCAGAAAACCTCAACTGTTGTAGTTAGATGTAACTAGTTTTTTGTATTTAATTCAACAGCCAGCTGGATCAAATCTCTCTCCAACTGATAGTATATGGGTTGGTGCCTGGTGGATTGGATATCTGGTTGGGTTTGGATTGTTTGTTATTGTGTGCATACCTATGCTTGGCTTCCCACAGGAGTTTAAATCAACTGAAAAGATAAGGGAAGAGAAAAAGGACTTTGAGGACACCATTACAGAGGAAATGCACATTGGGACTAAGCCTAAACATCTATGGAAAGCAGTTGTGGCACTCCTGACAAACAAATGTTTTATTTTCATCAGCCTTGCTGTAACTGCTGAGGGATTGACAACTGGAGGGTTTTCAACATTTATCCCAAAGTTTTTTGAATCACAGTATTTTGTATCATCGTCTGATGCATCGTTTTATACTGGACTAGTTGTTGTTCCAGGTGCTGGAGGTGGAATATTTTTAGGGGGCTATTTAATAAAAAGGTTCAATTGGAATTGCAAGAAGATGTTGAAGATGTCAATAATTTTCTCATTTATGGCATTCATTTTAACAGCAGTATTACTGGTTGGATGTGAAACAAAGAAAATTTATGGTGTTAATGTTGCATATCTTGGAGAGTAAGTAGCTATAACCTATAATTAGTTGATTTCAGTTACTACTTTCATTGCCCGCCAAAGAAATTCATGGAACTCTGAGCTAGTTGATACACTTCATTCCATATCCCAATACATGCACCTGAAATATGGGAATCAGGATTAAGTTATGTCTATTGTGTTTGACAGGTAATATAAAGCTGAATTGTATCTCCCCCAAATTGCTCTGTCATGCTTAGCTTATCATGTAAGGGTAGCTCTATAGAGATGTGAGCATATGGCACTCCAGTGGATTGCAGAGTTGACTTTACTTGACAAATACGAGATTGTCAACTGTCTACTTGGCAGGCAGAGTGTAGACATTTGAGACCAGAGTTGTCCAAAGTACAGCCACCAGCCCAATTGTGTGTTTTATGTGGCCTGCATTGAAGCCACAGATAAAAAGTGACCTTGTGTTTCTCTAGGCTATAAGGGAGAAGCCAATTCATGCTATTCTTGAAGTGAATCAAAATGTGCACATTGAAGCCCACATGGATTTAGGTCAGTGGCTCTTAACCTTTTTGAGGTACCAAGCCCCACAAGCTCTGTACATGTATTGATCAAGCCCTTCAAAGTTGAAAAACATAAATGTGTTCTTTTTTCTTCAAATTCAAAACATATGTATATAAAAATATACTGCATAAATGCAAAACTGCATTAGGCATCATTTGCCAGGCCCATAGACAGCTAAATTGGATTGGGGGTGGGGAGGGAAGTTTCCATTTAAAGTCCATTTAAATGCTGGAAGCTCTTGTATGTTACAAATCTATTCCAGGGGATCAAAAAAATGTACCAAAATAGTCTCTTTTCATAGGTATTCTATGAAACAGTGGGGGTTTGAGAGCTTGCCCCCCAGAAGCATCTTTTGAAGTTATGCCTCTAAAGTATGGAAAAATGCCCTTTTTGCAGAATATAATTTGTTTTTTTTCATCATTGATTTTCATGCTGAGGAGAAACTGATCACTCAAACTAGTTTCATCAAATTTTGAAGATATATAATGAAGAAAAGGCAATGATTTTCTGAACCGATGGTAGAAGCTGAATAATCTCATCTCATGCCAATACACTGAGGAAGAGACATAGTCATCCCCAGATATCTTGCATTGGCTACATGGAATGGACTTAGGGGGGGGGGTAAATGCTCTCTTCTACCCAACAGGGCCTTTATCTACATTTTGCCTTTGCAGTGAATAGATGAATCCAGGAATTGAAACATTAGCATCTTAAACTTGACAAGAACAAAGGTTAAACTTTTCACATAACAAAATTAAGACCTCTGCACCTCCTATACCTGAGTTTTGATGCTCCTAGGTTCTACAGTTAGTAGAAATCAATGGAGTAATGACTCAAAAGTACATGGTAAAGCACTTTTATATACAGCCTCTATAAATTATTGGGGGCATTGCCCCATGCCCCCTCCGTATTCACTGTGAAAAATCATTGTGCTCAATGAACAAATTCAATAAAACATGGATTTTTACATAGTCCTTGGAATTGACTCACTGAACCCCTGAAACTGACTCCCCAAGCCCTTGGGATTCGATTAAACCTAGTTTAAAACCACTGATTTAGGGAGTACTTTGATGTGGTAAGTACAGATGCCAAAAGTGTTTCTTGTAGCATCTTGCAGCCAAAGGATAGTTATCAAGGAGGCTGAGAGACAAAATTTTTCTGGGTATCAAAAATAAAAGTTCTCTCTTCCAGCCTTGTTTTGCATCACTTTTGAGTTTGTTGGAATCAAATTGTTCATGATAAGATTTCAGTAGTTTGGACTGAAGTATTTTGTTGTGAGAATTCATGCAAAACATCTTGAAGGGTAGAGGTTGTTCTTTCCATTTCATAATGAAAGTAAATACAAAGCTTGGTTCCTTTATAGGGCATCTTCGTCCTCAGTGACAACTTTTCTTGTAGGCCCGCTACCTATTTCGTTAGCAGCTTTCCTTACTCCAACTTGAAATAATGTGCAAGACCCTTTGATTGTTTGTTCGTCTCGCTTTTCTTTCTCGCTCCTTTTCTGTGCCCCAGATTTATATTTATATGAAGACATATCTAAAGTTTAAAACTTCTTGCCAACTCTCAAAACTCTCACTCTAAAACTGTAAGGTATAAAAATGTTGTTATGACTGTAATAACCGCGATTTTTGCGTGGATTACAGAGGCCATTTATAGAAGGAAGGAAACCTTTTGAATACAAAACATTGGAATTGAAACAGGAAAAGGATTGGCAGTATCTAATGGCATTTCATAATATCTATTTGTAATTACCGATTGCATCATGTATGGAAAATAGCGTTATTTTCTGGTAAAAAGCAGCGATACAATCACCTTTTGACAAGTGAATCATAAAACAATATCTGTGTCCCCAGGACCTTTAGTCATCTCTGAAAGGGAAGAAACAGGCTCTGCCCTGAGGAAGAGATTGATGAAACAATAAATCAAGTGCCAAGTATTAGAACAAACCTGACAAGCAAAGAAGTCCTCAGAGAGCTTACGAATGAACGTCCAACAAACGGCTTTTTGAATATTATTTTTCACGGACCCCCTTGTTGCCTGGACCCCGGAGTTTTACCCCAGCAATCCCCCTCTCGACAGGACTAAGCAGGGCATCTTTAAAATTGCCACAACTGGGCCATTGGTCCAGTGGGCACTTTTCATGGTCCAGTAGTGCAGCAAAATTTAGTGTTTTGGTGCAGTAGTTTGGGCCCTTTTCTTGAAAATCTTTTAAAATTCTTTAGAGTTTAAATGTTGAGAAGTCAATCTAGGTAGATCTTTTTGCTTCTAGCGTTGGTATAAATGCAGTCAATAGTAAAATGCAAAAGTTACCGTAGCTTCACCATTTTAGTTCTAAATCTTCAAAAGTAGATAAAGCCAGATTGAGGGTTCAGGTTCTTCTCAGCATTGCCGTCAATGGTTAAGTAAATAAAGTATGTTCTGCAGAAGGGCGTTTTCCTATTTTTGAAGGACATTCCCACTTGCAAGTACTATAGAATTTTGCAGGTATTAGTTTTGAGCCTGATTTAATTCACCCCGGCACTGCCCATTAACCGCAAAGTGTCCCACAGACACTACGATAGTGTAAGACACTCTAAATAGATAGACTATGATTGAGTTTTCGATACAACGACTATCTGAGAATGAAAGCAATATACAGCAGTAATGGATATAAAGGTAAGCAAACAAGCGTGTAAAGGATGAATGACGGGGGTACTACTACAATAGCCCACTTAGTTCATTTTATTTCAAGAAGTTTTGTCCCACTTGAGACGGATCTTACCTAGCGTTCAACAGATCTCATCATTCCGGGCTCATATAGAAACACGTAGGGTTATGAAATGATTCTATTGTTAAGACAGATTTCACTTGGGTGAGGTAGCCCAGCTAACTGCTTCATATAAACAGGCCCTTAGTCAGAGAATAGATAATCGTATGCAAGGGCCCATACTTACATGTTATGTGAATGACCTTATTGGCAGATGACTCACAATCCGCGGCAGATATAAAATGCAGGTCAGCAGGCAATGTGATTCAAACCAATGACATAGAAGCGCCGAAGGCGCTAGATATCTAACTCGGAGGTTTGCTTATTGTACCGAGTGAGGCAAGCTTTGTTTTGGCGGCCATTTCGATAAGTGGCAAAAGGACTATCGCCAGTACTGAGCCCTTATAATTTGGTGAAATGTAAGGGCTGATCTTGTGAAGTATCGCTCGGATTTTCAATGTGTAAAGTGGACAGTTGGTATGGATTATCTCTTTTCTTGTCAATTCCGTCTGAGTTTCGGCGATTTGTGTATTTATCGCGACGTTTCAAGTAATTGTAAAGATGGCAGTTGCTGTGGAGCGTTTCTTACATGTTCAAGTAGTATTCTGCGAAGTTTTGATACAAGAAAATGAAGCTATTAAGAACGATTTCAATTTCCTTTGCTGTAGTAACTATGAAGACTTTCTGCTATTCTCATCAAAGGAAGCGATTTTTCTGATAGCATAGGGCAGTAATGTAAACAGAGCCTATGGTAAATACTTCCTTTTGAGTGATATGGCAATTAAAACTTGACACTTGCCTTCCTTGCTTTATCACATATTTGACCTGTATGCTATTTGATCCTTTGTTGAATATGATCCTCCCATATCTCAAAAGCTTGTGGCCACTTTCTTGCTTTCTTTATCGACATAGTTGCTAAAATTTTGCGCCCTTTATCAAAACAAAACACAGAAGCGGATACATCATTGAAAAACGAAGAACGGAACTAAGTAGGCTACATATTAATTAATCAAAGTAATCAGTCCGTGTTGATAGAAATCAGCGGGTTCCTCTGTTTTTCGTAAGAGTTCACCTAAAGTTCAAGTTCTAGTTATATTTGCGAGTAATTTCACCGCTCCTACAGCTGCTACTACACATAAAATTTGCACTTGAAGGGTTTTTCATCTATTGCCGAGGGATTTATACCGAAGAGTAATTGGGCTAGATAAAGAAATGTCCTGAAGGAGGAATGTTGTTCAAACACACTTACAACAATTTCAAAGTTGTCCATGATGATTCTTTGGGCAGGAAATCATTTCTCCGATACCAGTCCCTCTGTAAATAACGAATAGTCCCTTATTATGTGGCTTATGTTGTTCACATTTCACAGAATCAGGCCGCAGCAACTGCACCCTCAAAATTACTTGACACTTAGCGGTATGTGCATGAATTGCCAAAATTCAGAAGAAATTGAAAAGACAATACACAAAACTTGACAACTCTCCACTTTATGCGCTTAAAGTACACGTAGAAGGTTATGAAATTGGCCCTTACTTCTCTGTAAATTATAAGGCCTCAGTACTGGCGATAGTCCTTTTTGCCACTTTTCGAAATGGCCGCCTTGCTTCACTCTGAATCAGCGAGTTAAAGGCTGATTTCCACTAGGCGAATTTCGCTGCGAATTCGCTGCGAAATGGATTTGAGCATGCGCAGTTAGTTCTTTGAGATTTCGTAGCGAATCGCGGCGAATTCTCTTGGAGTAGGATAGAGTCCTACTATTTCGCGGCGAAGGGTGGAAA
>OLMO02000277.1:6911640-6925625 GCA_900291935.2 Cassiopea xamachana
TTCAAGGATTCGCGGCGATTTCTCTACGAAATCGCAAACTTCACAGCGCATGCGCAGAATTGTTTCGCTACGAATTCGCAGCGAAATATTCGCCTCGTGGAAATCAGCCTTTAGACATCTAGCGCCATCGGCGCTTCTATATCAATGATTTAAACTGCGCAATATAGAAGCGAGGCTAGCGGCCATTAATGAATATAAAATTTCTGAGATGACACAATAATAACGTGGACCTTTTGTAACTGGCAGAGCATTTTGTATGGAGCAATACTTTTGTAGGATTTATTAGTTGATATATATATGATATGATAATGTATTATTTATACACGATTCTACCCTTCAGCTTTTTTATTTTACATCATAATACAAAAAAAAAATTTCAAGTCGGTAATATTTACAATAGTCTAAATACATAGAAATAAAAAGAGTAGTAACTAAAATTATATCCTAGGACGCTGTTCTTCCAGGGGGTCGTGTTTTTAAATGGCCAAGCATATTTTTAATCAGCTCTTCAGGAACTCCTTTAATCTCTTTTTAAAGTGACTAATAGTTGGGAGCTCCCTAATATCCGTTGGAATTGTATTCCAAATTTTTACAGTAGAGTATTGATAGCTCTTTTTCGCATGTTCAGTGTTAAGCCTGGGAATTTGTAGATCTTTACAATGCCTTGTTGCATAATTTGATTGCGAAGACCTTTGTTGAAATTTATCCCAAAGATTTTCCGGACTTAATTTGTTAATTATTTTGTATGCCATGACTGATCGATCGAATCGGATGATATCTTCAATGCTCAGCCAGTCACATGACCAGTTCATATCTGATGGCAGTGAAAATCATTTGCAACTGAAGGCATTTCGGAGCAAATTTACCTTCTATATCTAAAATGTGTTGAAGTGGACAATTTAAAAGTATGGTACTAAGTATACAGATAATTATGTATCTCAAATATATCGCAAAAGTATTGAAGCGACTGTTTCGCCTAGTCTGTGTCCAATACTCTCTCTTCTCTCCAGGGTATCTTTTAAGGAAATTTTACTACTGTGCTGACTCCATTTGAAGGCTCCATTTCATTCTGAGCTGGGGTCGATCTGTACACCACTTGATTCCCTAAGCACAGGCCTATAGACGGGTTTGGGGGCAACAGATATAGAAGCCGAATTTTAGAGTGGGAAAATGTTGCATATTCAAAAGATCTGTGCGAAATTGATAAAAAAGTTTGAGCCAAAATGGTCTTTCCATAAGTAGGTGTGTCCGAAATGAAGGTCTGGGAACTTTCCCCCCGAAAATTTTTTGAGGTAACATGAATAATACATAAATGCATACAGAATTCTGTTTAGGCCAAAGGTCTGTAACAGTTGTAATAATCTAAACTCAATAATAAGACAAAATAATCAAACTTTTGAAATCAATTGTGTAACCGGGCTACAATCTCGTATAAATAGCGTCGCGACACTTAATCATCACTTGATGTGCAAGAGGCTGACTCGGTAAAGTGAGATACAATCTCTCCATGTAAAGATCGAATAGAAACCATCGCACTTGGGAGAGGTAGCCGGGCTATTTCACTTCATATAAACAGGCCCTAACGCAGTAGGGTGTAAGTAGAAAACCTGTGAATTCCAGAGCGTCTACCTAATATTCCTCGTAACACTTGCCAATAATTTTGATTCCTGATGGCTGACTTGTTAGTCGATTTACAAGGGATGCAAAATTAGCACCTGTTCACAAGCAGCGGGCAAGCCTGGTAAACCAAACTAGGTCATCTAGCCGAGCTGTTGTATATCCTACCTTCACTTGGGAATTCTTTAGCCTAGCAGATTCGATTGGAATGTCTGTGTAATCATTGAAGCCATTATTTACAAACCCGTAGTCTATTACACATGCGCATTGCTTACAATTTTACCCCGTTTGACCGGGATAGCTCACATGCAGAGTTTCACATGGGAAATGTACGTCTTGGCTAGCCGAGATCTCGGCAGTATCAGGTGAGATCACGGTCAAGCGGGCTAGCCCGCTTCACATGTGAAGACAAGTAGCTTTTTCAATATTAATCTTTATGCAGCTGAGCTCTTGCAGCTCTATGCAGGTTTACCGGGCTAGCCCGCTGCTTGTAAAAGGTCCCTAGTGTCCTTTTATTCAGCATTGACATACAAAATGGCAATAGGTTTTTCACGAACTTATGCTTCTATCGATATGATAAACTTCAGACGAAGGCTAAATGGACTTTTAAATGAAGATGTAAGCGAAGAAGACCAAGACGTGGTCGAGGAAACTAGAAGCTTTTATCAGCCACAGTTTTTCAGCCACATATTGCAAGAGTTAAACTCCTTAGCGCCTTCAAATTTTGTTTAATTGAATATTTTTCGAAAGCATTCATCAGAAAATTAAGAGTAGAACTATTGCACCAAATTTTTTTCGTTACCCTCTGCTATTTCGCATACCATTTTACCTCCTATCTTTAATGACACCTAAACAGACCAAGAATAAGACCGATAAGACTTCATCATAAGTTAGTACCATTATTTTTTAAGAGTTGGCCTGTTTCTAGGTTTGAATATTTGCCTTGTGCGGGGGATTTCTCCCTCGCGCACAGCAGCTGTCAACCACGTTTGCAGCCACGCAATTCTTGTAAAGTCATTATTCCAGTCGCGCAAAATTCTTCTTGAAATGCAATTTTAACGCTCTCACCCGCGCAAAATTCTTATCCCAGCTACTTGCAGCCGCGCAATTTCTAGGCCATGAAACATATCCCCCGCGCAATCTTTAAAGTTTCTAGTCTGGGCCTGTTTTATATACGGCATTTACGTCTTCTCGTATTTACATATTCAGTTCAAATTTGCTTGAAAGGGTCTAAGTTTCAATTAAATACGGTCTAAAAACGGCAAGTAAAACGAGAATGAAGATTCCAATTAAATGCGCTTACTACAGCTGTTGGTTGATCACAGAAAGGTAGACATACTATATTCTTTGGTGGAGCTAGAAATCGTGTGCGTAGGGAATGAAATAGAACTTCAGGTCCCATCTACACGAGTACGTTTATATTTGTAAACGAATATGTTATTTCCGTTCACTATATTTTATTCACTACTTTTTTCTTCTTCGTCTTGACCATGACCGATGACGATCGTTGGTTTCTCGTATGGACTTAATTTCGTCCAAAATTTGATCTGACCAGCATCTTCCAGTTGTTCCTGTTCTCTGCAAGCTTGATGTATTCTTCAATTTTCTTCTTTCCAGTCACTTGTTTTACGTCATCCACCAGTTCGTCTTCCTCCTTTTCCTATCCTTTTTTAGTTTGCGTTGTTTTGATAGCGCTTGATGCAAAAGATTTACCTTGCCTGTGATAACTATGTACTCGTTCACTGAGTTTTGTAGTCTGTAATCACGGACGGACAGGAAGGGCTTTTTACGAGCCTTCACAAGCACATTCATCTGGCAGACAACAAGGTTGAAAAATGTTACAACCAATCAGCTCTTTACTCTCAAATGGTCTAATAGCCAATCAGAGTCCGCAAAAATACCTCTGAACTTTGCAGAAATGTTAACAATGGTTGCCAAAAGACCTTCAAGCTGTGAGGAAGTGAAGTACACTACAAACCCCTAAGTGCTACAAGTGAAAATTCACTGAACAAATCAAACTTACGTGTTTTGCAAAATGTAAGAGTTTAAATTTAGCGAGGTAACCTGGCTTGCCGGGCTACCTTACCTAAGTGGGATCTGTCTTCGCAATAGAATCCTTTCATAGTCCTACATGTTTTTACATGGGATTGGAACCAGCCCGGTAAGGTGAGATCTGTCGAGCGCTTGGTGAGTTTGGTCTCAAGTGGGATAAATTTCTCCTTATAAAAGCAAGTAAGTATAAACAAGCCCTTACTCTAGATTTCCTTAGTGCACATTTTTGAAATTTATTCTACTACAAAAGTTATGACCGTTTGAAGATAGCATAAACTCACCAAATTTGTACCTTGCTGAAGTTTGGTTCCAGGGGTATCACTATTATCAATTCGCTATCTTATCATTTTATACTATCGAAAGATTGAAGTCCCCTTAGAATCCTGTGATTAGTATTTTCTGATGCTGTTCTGCCGTTTATCTCTTCGGAACTCGAGGGCTTCGAAAATTTCTATGCCAAAGTGTTTGTAGCACTTCTTTAACTTTACGGGTGCTTTATTCTTTCGATAGCAGTAAATGAAATGTACTGAAAAGATAGCGAATTGATATAGAGATTTGACAGTGGTGCCCCCTGAAGCAAACTTCTCCAAAGTATAAATTTGATAACTTTAAGCTATCTTCAAACGGTCATAACTTTTGTTGTAGAGGGAATTTCAAAAATGTGACGGATTAAAATTTAGATTAACTCTTATATTTTGCAAAACACGTAAGTTTGGTTTGTTTAGTGAATTTTCCAGTTGTAGCACTCGGAGTTTGTAGTGCACTTCCTGGCAGCTCGGTGGCCTTTTGGCAGCCATTGTTGACATTTTTCCAAAATTCAGAGGCATTGTACGAACTCTGATTGACTACTAGATCGCTGGAGAGTAAAGAGCTGATTTGTTGTAACATTTTTCAGCCTTGTTCTGGCAGATTGCAAACACCAACTTGGTCTTAGAATATTTGTCAAAAGCTCAACTCGTACCTTTACAACTCTAGAGATGGTTAATGAACTTTGTGCCGTTTAAGGGTGCCAAAGAAATCGGTATTACATAGAACTTTGAGGAGATGGAAATTAAATAGAGCACAGTTGGTAAGAAATAAAATAATGTGGGACTTTTTCGAACACTTGCTGTGCTATTTGAAACACTTGTTGTGCTATTTAATATAGCATTGTGCTAAACATTCCGCTGGTGAATTGCTTGTTGCGTTTGGGTTGAGAATAAAAAACAATAGCTTGCACTTTGCCGAACTACGTACTCGATGTGCTATAACAAGAAACTATCACGATTTGAAATAGTTATCATAATAACTTGAAATATTCTTTAAATGTTTAACCGGGCTTTTAAAGCCAGTCAACCAGGTCTAGACCCGACTCTGGGTATTAGTTCTGTGTATTAAATAGCCATGGGCATCACAAACTGCTTACACATTTAGGAAAAGAAGGTTCTGATATTTTAAAGAGTCATTTGAATTCATATTAGGACTGTTAAATGGTTTATAGGTTCCACCTATGCACCCAAGTGTTTAGTTCGTCCCAAAATTTTCCGCAAACTGTACTTTCTCCTTCATTGAATTGTCTGTTTTTGGAAACTACATATTCATTCTTTGATGCTGTGACTAATTCTGATAGATTACCATTATGTAATGGTACATATGGACCTTGACATTTTAATCGAAATCTTTATTCTACTCTTTTGCTGCCAAGATTGTTTAAGAAGGTAGTCGACGATCAACTTTTTGAATTCCTAACTGCAAACAGTCTCTTATCCGGATACCAATTTACTTATCACAAGCTACATTCAATGATTACGTCGTGCTAAAAGTAACCAATACCTGGTATAAATGTATAGACGAAAAGAGGATTAATGTAAATTTATTCTTGAACCTTAGAAAAGCTTTTCATACCATTAACCATGATGAACTGTTGTATAAGCTGGGGAAATATGGTATAATTCAAAAGGAACTGAAATGGTTTTCATCGTATCTAACTGGTTGCACTCAATATTGTTGCCTTGGTGGGAAAAAACTCAACGAAGCAAGCATTCAACGATGGTCATGTTTGGGATTCCTTAATTCATTTTATATATGAATGATTCTGAAGTCTTTATCAGCAGTCCAACATAATACACTTGCGTTCGAAAACTATTTTTCCTACTAGAACAATATGGCTTCACAGCCGCAAGCACTTTAGTTAGGCCTGCGAAAAAGATGTTCATTGGAATCATATCTAATAATTTTGAAGGCATTGATTTGATTGGGAAAAATCTCACTCTTGACAGTTGTTGAGAATAGAAGGTATGAATTCTTGCTGTAAATTATCAAATCTGTGTCAATGAAAATCATACCAAAAACACAAGAATTGCCCAACAAAGAAGGATCAGCTGCAAAATATTTAACGGAAAGTGGTATGTCATTTCGCAAAATTGGAGGGTAGCTGAATTTTCATCTTTCCAATGCGCTATAAATTTATAATCAGTTTGTTTTCCGTGACTGTATGGTGAGAAAAGCAAGAACTCGGAGCTCAATTAAAACAGCTAAAGGAGAGAAGATAGCTTGTCGTGCAGCAGGAAAACTTAGCTTTGAAACTTTATAAACAATTGTGAAAGAAGCTCGCCAATCCGATGGTTGCAGAACTGCAACCAAGTGTATTGTTAGAAAGAGAGTACAGAAATATAAGTTTCTAAACGATAGAAGAAAACGAAAGGCTTTTATTTCAGAAAATCGCCGTCTTCAGTGGGTCCAAGAATATAGTGAATTGTTGATTGACGACGGGAAAGATGTTGTATTACCTGATAAGTATTGTTTTGGCCTAGGAAATGACTCAAAAATGTATTGAGTATGGAGAACAACAAACATCCCCAAGTTTTTCAACCGACTTTTCAAAATGCGTCTGTTATGGTTTAGGGCTGTATTGGGCCTAACGGCGTAGGCAGACTTGTGCAATGTGAACTCAGATCTCAAAATACCAAACTCGTAGAATGAACGATCTGCAAATATCCAGGCCACGGTTGGAGATCTCAAAAAAGAGATTTGTATACGTCAGTACAATGGTCTGGAATGAGATTCCAAACAACATAGAAAGATGTGGAGTCTATTCACCTTTACAAACAAGAAATTAAAACCTATCTCTCTGGCCAATAAAGTAAAATCAATATAGAATTAAACGATCCCCAAACACGACATCCTGGTAGACCAGTTTTATATATTTTTTCTTTGGTAGTAAATTCATGTAAATACTGTTGTTGCATGTGTTACCGAAACGGTATCATGATATGAATATGATATATGAATATGTAATTGTTAGAAGAAATTTCATGAGTACGTGATTAATTCTTAACAAAAATGGTGATACCGGCTATCTGCGACTGTTGTAGGCTGGCAAAAATTTGTTTCCATATAATCGTAGAGAAGGAGGAGTGGAACTGCCAGAAAACTGCCACAAGCAGATTTGCCAGGAACTGCCACAAAACATTAAGCGTGTTCAACTGTTTTCAAGTCACTTGAAAACAGTTGAACAAGCAGTTGCAGGCAGCCTGCGGATATCGCAGACAGTCACTGATTCTTGGTTCCATGTAAAGTTTTGATATGCCGGCGATCACCGCTAGCAGTCCCAGGCAGTCTCCAGCTCTCTTAAAACTACTTATAGATATTGTATTTAAAAGAGACGTAAACATTTCTGTTGGTAGCTTGATGTCAACTTCAATTTCGTCAAAAGTAGCCTTCAACTCATCGCTTGTTTGCAAAGTCTCTCTAGTTTAAATGGTATTCGCTAGCAGTTTGGTATTACCATAATTTTCTAATATAAAATCGTATCTAATGTTTTTCGATTCATATTTTCATAGTAATGATGTGCATGGTATACACTCCCTTTGCCGTTCAAATTGCTCGTGTAGCCATACTTATAAGCCAATTTGTACCAAAGCCAATGAAGTAATGTATTATTCACCATGCCATGCTGGATGTACAAAGGAAAATACAGTGGATTCCGTAAGCGTATTTCTGCTTTTTGTTTGTCTGTAGTTTGGATTTGAATGCTATGATCTCACTCACACACTAGTTGCGACTGAAGCTCATCTCAAAATGCATTTATGCAGTTTATATCTAATTGAAAGTCTGCAACTAGCAGGTGAAGGGGACATTTCATGCAAATTTAGTCGTTTTGAATGATATGTTGCATTGCGGCCAAACGAAACGATTTTCTCTCGACTTTTGCTATATATTTATATTGAGAAACGTTTGTGATATATTTTGTTGTGACCACACGGCTGGCACCTTGCAATGTACAAGATTTTGAATATGGAGCCTTGATTTGCGCAAAAATAATGTCCCCTCGCATGAACACTCAGCAACAGAATAGAATAGAGGCCATAGTTTTTTCTTTACTGAATGAATAGAAGGAAGTCAATTGCAATTAGATAGTGTTTGCATTGAGTGTTTATGTGAGATAACTGAGCGATTAGCAGAAAAATGGAAGGTTAGAGGCTCAGTAAAGCGAAAGGAAGAAAAAGGATGCTGTAGAACAGGGGTTTCAAACTCAATTTACTTGGGGGCACTGGAGGCAGTTCCTGTGTACGGTCGGGCCACAGAAGGGATTCCATAAAAATCTGAGAATTTTCTAAAATATCTTTAGTAAATGTTTTGTTCATTCCTTCTCTGCATGTAGTGCCAACTGATGTCTAAATAACGTGGAATACACAAGGCTAGTACAACTTAGCCTAGTCTTGATGAGTGACAATAGTAGGAGCTGGCTGATAGGCCCTCCGGGGGCCCACTCCACTTGCAAGCTACACTAATATCATAATTTCTATCCAGGTGGGGGCCGCAAAATATTGTTCTGCGTACCGCAAGCTTGAGGCCCCTGCTTAAGAACATTTAGCCCTGGTGGATAATTAGAGAATCTACGGTATAGATGAATTTAGGGAAGGCCGAGCGGTTTGGCCAAAGCTTTGCTTTTCTAGCCAAGGCTTATTTGCAAGTACAATTGATTTCATTTTGTCTTTGCTTTTCTTCCCCCATATCTCGTTGCTATAAGCCAAGAGCCTCCAAGCTTTCAGCACGAGGGCCGCATCAAGAGATGCTGTTTTTGCCTATTTGTTTAATAATATATCAATATTATTTTTAGACAACATAACCCACTGGTAGATGCATTACTCAATGTAAATTGCTGATCTTGGCAGGAAATGAGTAAATTTTCCTGATTTTGTTCCCTAGGCAAAAGGGTCTCCACGGGCCGGATAAGAAGGTTTTGCGGGCTACATACAGCCCACGGACTGTAGTTTCCAGACCCCTGTTTTAGCCTGTGATGACATTTGAAATAGGAAGACCTTTGGAGAAAAAGCCTGTTTCTTTAAGGTCTGAAGTCTGAAAAAGCCTGTAATTAGACCTGAATGATTCAACTGAAAACTCCTGGTTTAGAGAGGGCTTTGTTTAGAAAGGGGAGTAATGTGGAATTTGCTTTTCAAAGTCCAGGTCACTTTTGTGGCGTTCATTTAAGAGAGAAATATTTTAGATGAAAACTTGGCTACCCGTTAGAAATTAAACATCCATTGTATGTGTCCGTTTTGCAGTATTAATAATTTATTTGCTGTTTAAAAGCTACATATGTGTAGGTGTAATTGAATGCAATCTAGGAAATGTTCGGCTCGGCAGCAGTGTAATAATCATATCAGTGCTGACCGCATATATTGGCATCAAGTCAATATTATTTCATTAGCCAGTAATTTAGAGTCCTAATGACTGATGATTAATGTTTTATTTGCTGTTTAAAAGCCCCCTACATATGTGTAGGTGTAATTGAATGCAATCTAGATGTTAGACACGGCAGCAATGTAATAATTATATCAGTGCTCACCGCATATTTTGGCTTAAAGTCAATATTGTTTCGTTAGCCAGTCATTTAGAATCCTAATGACTCAATGCGATATTGTTAATGGCATTTCGCACAGTTTCTAATGACCTACTGCTTGCAAACTAGAAAAGTTTTGGCTTTCACACAGTTTCTAATAATCTACCGCTTGAAAGATTAGAAACTCCGTGCGAAGCTCAGTAGCCTGGTGGGCTATGTATAAATAGTATGTTGGGATATAAGGAAGTTTCTATGGTCTGTATGCAATAGAGGGCCATTCACAAGAGACGTCCAAGCCCAAAAGGGGTCTGGTGAAATAGGGACAATTTCGGACATAAGAAAGAGAGTTTAGGCAATCCGGACGTCCAGGATTTCAGATTCATAAAGGAAGGCATTTCTGCTCAAGCTCATTCTGTAATTGCAATTTGAGTATTTCAGACAAATGGATTTTTGGCATAGTTCCTGAAACGTTTTCAGTTAAAGAAAACGATCTTTTTAATGTTGATCAACTCTTGAGAAACTTGTATGAAAGTCTGACTACTGAAGACCTGCCATAAAGAAAACTGAGCAAGTCTAAAAAGCTCTTTTTGAAAGATATTTTGGGTATGGTGATATCATGGGGAATGCTCTTTGTATAAAAATTATCGGGGAACGTGACATTTGGTTCAACTAAATACTTCAATAAACATTTGTGAGAGAGCTTGCGACGAGGAATTTTTTTGTATTCATTTATGCGTGAATTTTGTTTAAAAGTACTCACCAGTCCAAAAATAGACGTCCCCCGGACTAATCTGTTTGGAAAAATTGATAAGCATTGCCACCCCTACCCGCTTACTAATTTTGAACCAAGATGTGGATTTTGCAGTCGGGACTTAGAACGTACATCGCTGGATGAACGCTAGAAAAGAGAGAAATTTCCTCCAGAAGCACTGGCATTGTAACTGTAAGTCGTACCAATGATTGTGATTTGGAGAGAGGATAGTGGAAACACTTTTGTTTTTGGAAATATACATTGCTATGACCTATGACATTTTACCAGCCCTCCCCCCGTTTATTGCGATTCCACATTCAAACAGAACTTTGCAGTCTCTTGGCACTCCTGACTAGCAAATAATGATAGGACATTGCTTACTGTTTCACTCAAAATTTAGGCAGCAAGTTTCACCCTCCTTACTGAATATGGTGTTAGTGCAATGTGATCATTTGTCAATTTTTGGAGAATTTGACGTCTAAATTCCATGTCTTCATAAAGCTACTTTGAAATATGAGACCACAAGATAAATGAACCGTCTTTCCACATTAGTCTTGAGTTAAGATGTGCACCGGAGTTAGCAAGACAATGCCGTGCTTTCTTCAAAAGATGAGGAGCATCACAAATAGCCATATAAATCTCTTTTCAGGAGAGTAAAGGTTCAAAGTTCTATGAACAACTTCTTTACCAGCATTTTCTGTGTTTGCCATGAACTTATATTGTAATTTTACAAACTGTAGCTCTTGTTGCTATTTATCTTTCAAATTGTATGTATGTGTAATTTTAAAAGTAGTAGAATGAACTTTGTAAATTGCACGGTTTTCAAGGGCACCATCACAGGTAACTGCAATTACTTTTAAAAAACAAGCCATTTCTAATATAGCAACACCTCCAGAAAATCATAAGAAGTTGTACGTGTGTCACCCCTTTCGTAGCAAATGTAGCAAAAGTGAATGCTAGTGGGTTATCAACGCTCTATACAGCAAGTACCAGAGTGTGACTGGCTAATGCAGACGCACGATCAAATGTTCCAAAATTTATGTTGTTATAACCTATAACATATCCAATAAGTCTCCTATATTTTTGTTCCAAAAAGGTCCTCATGGACTTTAATCTCATCTAAGGGGAAAATTCTGAATCGCTCTTCATTTGAAAATTTGTTTGTCTTGGTTTTGAGATCATTTACTATTTGGCTGTTGAATCCTAGTTTTGGCTGAATAAAATTTGAATAATCTCACAGTGTCCTATGCCTAGGCAAAACAAGGCACCCCGTTCCATCTTCTTCAGGCAGCCTAAGATGTTCATGAGCTGCAGGGGGCTTAGCATATTCCCCAAGGCAAAACTTAATAATGGCAGCGTGATACTTGGTCTGCTTGGGACCTTATGATGTATATTTCATTTGTTCCTCCCTCAACAATTTCTTGAAAGGAAGAACCTTCCTATTGTCAATAGCTCCAAATATTTCTTCGTGATCTTCATTAAGGACATTGGAGGACTCCTCCTCATTTATTCCATCAACCAAGGCATCCCGCTTTACAATTGAACTTTTTTCTTTTACTGGCAGTGTTCTAGTTTCCACTGATTTCTGTGGCAAACACAAAGTTTGGTATTGCTCCATCTTTCAGCAATTTCTTTGATGAATCTACAAAAGGAGATATGACTATGATGTGACATCTTATCATAAGATATTCGGAAAAACAATTAATATCAAGGAAATTGCCCAGAATGATGTTGAAGTAAATGTTTCTAGGTATCCATCCTCCTTATTCCTGGAAAGTCGTATCTGAAATCATTGCACGGCACCTACATTTATTAAAACAATCCGCTTGGAAATGATTGTCACAAATATGCAATCTGTCCTCTTCAATTTGACGGCGAAGGTCTGCATCAATTATTTTTTCTCTCGTGATCACTTGAATAAATTGTTCTCTCCAGTTTTTAAAAAATTCATCCTTGGCTTTCGCCAGTTTGGAAATGCTAATTCCTTTATTTTTTTCTCGAAATAGAACAAAAGTTGAACAATTTGCACCTGGCAACTATATATGCAGAAGAATGACGCACTCTCGGAGCCTTGGGCTCTAACAGAATTTTTAGCAATTTGTTAAAACAATAGCCTATTGCTCGTTTCCAGACTAACTCCTTTCTTATGACTATGATTTAGAGTAGTGACGAATGCAGTTGATAGCTGTCATTCGTGAATTTGGATTTTTGAATTTTATTTTTTTGGCTCAAAGAGTTCGAAGGGAAGATCGTATAATATGCATAGCACTTTATACACAGCTGATTGCATGGTTATTTTACTTATGCACTTAATCGAAATCGTTAGAAGAATGAATTTACTCTACAATTATCATTTCATTTTGCAGCAATTCTATAACTGCTCTTGTTTCCCACCTGCTATTGATGTAGCGACAAATGGTGGCTGTTATGCACAATGCAATCTGATGTATGTGTTTATGCCACTCTTCCTTTTCACAATGGTGTTTACTTTTCTGAATAATGTGCCGCTGATTGAAGCAACATTCAGGTGAGCATTAATTGATTTTGTAATAGCCTTATAGCTTAGTGGTAATTGTATTCAAAGTCTTATTATAATTTCATTTATATTCGTTGCTATCGCATATCGCGGACACCACACCTTATTCAAGCCCTACAAGACCCAGCAGTTTTCCTGTTTACTTTGGATACAGCTCATTCCTGGAGACACGCCATTGCTATGAATGCACATTGGAACTGTTTCAAAATTACAAGCTATTGTTTCTACAATGGAGAAACTGAGTAAGGGTGAACTGAGCTGAGGGATTGTGGCTCTAAAAATAAGGCCAAGAAGCGTGATAAATGGGATTTATTCAATGCGATAATTTATTGCAGGAATTCAATGGGAGTCCATTAGTTGTGATTGGGGGAGCATGCACTTTTCCTAGTTTCACATCTGGAAACAAAGCCTAAGAACGCGAATATTACTGTGAGCAGATGTAAAATTAAACTACTCCCCATCATACACGACAGGGCAGATATCCATATGACATACATTAACTGGTCAAAACTAAATTTGTTTTCTAAGTTTTCTGAGCTAAATTAGCACAATTTCATTGAGCTGAATCCGGAACTCACATTGCTTTTGTTGGATCAGGTCAAATGATTTGGATATCTATTTATAGCCTTTGCTCATTTTTTGTGCATGGACCGTTGTCTTTCTCTTGTAAGATGAATAAATAATATCCTATCTCTTGAAATGAGTAGTTTCTGAATACTTTGCAAGTTGTCGCTAAGGTTCTGAGGAAAATTTGTTGTGATTAGAATACGTGGTTGGTTTTTGTGGACTAAAAGGTGACGAGTTTTTGCTTGGAAGTCTGAGCGGGTTTACCAAGTATGCATGCGTTTTAGTGTATGTTGGACAGTAGAGACCGAATGTACCATTCCGAAAAGAAGGAGTGTCCTACAGGGGAAGAAGTGGTACCTCGCAGAGCAAGGAGGCCTTTCAAGGAGCTGCTTGTAAAAAGTGATAAGACCTTTATTACACCTCTTTGCATTATGCTCGGTTTCATGATTCAGCTTGCCTACTTCATGGCGCAGTAGAATAGCCAGTGATTCTCTGGTGGGGTTCGAATCCTCGAAAGGGCATAAAATTTCCAATTGCGGTAGCCCACTTACGAGTAAGTATATACAAATATAAATATATATATATATATATATATATATATATATATATATATATATATATATATATATATATATATA
>OLMO02000277.1:6925725-6946220 GCA_900291935.2 Cassiopea xamachana
ATCGAATAATCCAAGTGAGCTCATTGATAAATTGACAAATTTGACCAGTCTGTAATTGTCTTTCAGCTGATTTACAAGTTCAAGATGCTTGAGTTTTTTTCAACTTGCATTATTAGCCAAATTAGATTCAAAACCTACTGTTAACTCAATTATGTAAAGGGACTTGTTTTGAAAATGTAAGACGAGGTCAGGGCGAAGAGAATCGCCTGTGATAACAGAAGGAGAAATAAAACCTGGAATATCTGCATAGAGAGTAGAATTTTGAAAAGACTGAAATGTCTTAGCTATGAAATGAAGAATGGAATCATGTCGCCATGTAAACCGACCCTGTGTGAGATAGGTTTGACAGCCAGCTATAATATGTAATATATGTATATATATATATATATATATTTATTTTATATTTATATTTATATATATATAAAGTCATAATAACACTCCCAAATATAAACTCAATAAAAAACAGCACTTTTATTATAAAAATTAAATGTATATACTCACATTCCAATAGACTACCTTACACCATTAATATAATACAGAAGATGAATTTAGAGTACTCCTTGCAGGGCAATAAACATAATGCCAAAAGTAATTAGCATGTATTATAATAATTGATAGTAATAATTGATAATAATTGACACTAGCCTCTAAAGATGAAAATAGAGAAAGATCCCTAAAGAGATATAATAATTGATAAGACACTAGCCTCTAAAGATGAAAATAGAGAAATATCCCTAAAGAGATATAAAAGGCATAACGACCCTCTCAACTTGGTCGTATAAATAGAAAACAAATAGCAACCTTGGATAGAGGTGAATACAGATATAGAGATATGAAAGGTATACTGACACTTCAAACGGGTCTTAAAACAGACAGATTAAAAGCAGCGGACCTAGTTAATATAAAGGTAAAAGCCAGAAAACAAAGAAAGACAAATACAGAGCAGAACCGCTTATGGGGCAAAAAGTAGAAGTTAGCACTCCTTCCATCCCAACCAAAAAGAAACCTAACAATAACATAACTCCTGCATAACATCCATTTGGGTGTTATGTAGGAGTTATGTTTTTTAGGTTTCTTATATATGTGGAAATAATCGTGATTTATTCAACTAAAGTTCAATTAAAAATCTCACAATTACAAGATAATTTGTAATTGGCTAGCCTGAGTTGCAATACATTCAAAAACGTAAACATCAAGTGTTCCATATAAGTCACAGCAAAATAAAACATAATTGTTTAAAAGCAAGGTAGATCAGGGTTTTTATGGTGTTTTCTGCAGAAGAAGGTGTGGGAGGTTGTTCGAAGATGATTTAGTAATGAGGAAACGTTTGTGTTGGTTATCAATAGAGAGGGAGCCACAAATGTCAAGAAATGAAAGACATTAGTCAGCATAGATCCCAAGAGAGCTCAATAAAAGGTTTTCAAAAGTGATAGAGTTGAACTGACTTCACAGATCTAGGAATCTAAGACTAGCTTCGAGTATGTCAAGTGCTTCCGTTCTCCATTGTTGCTGAGGTTTGTTTTAAAGCCTATTGTGAGTTCTAAAATTTAGATACAGTTACATTTACTTTTAAACTTAGGTCAGGGCATATATCATCCCAGGTTATGATTAAAGTTGAAGGGATGCCTGAAATGTCCACATATAGTAACGATCCTTCAACTACTGTCAATGATGAACATTGTCGCCAAATGTTTGATTTATTGAGAGCTCTGATCAAGTATATGTTCTCCCAGCCTAACTGACCAATGGGCGTGCAGAATTATGACAAAAAATGCCGTTTACAGCTAAATTTTGGCCTGTTTTAGACGTTTTTACTACCCCTCCTACAAAAACATTGCACGCTCGAGGAGTTCGAGGTTTTTGCAAGTTTTTTTGTCGAATTGGTCCTTGTACATTTGCATTTAACCTATATTGGTACCGCCGTGCAAGCTCAAAAGGGAAAAGAGTACAGCCCTTGTAAACGTTAAGAAAGAGTAATTGAATCAAAGTATCTAATGAACAAAGTGTTTAAGAGTTTATGTGTAAAATTATTACGTACAGACATGCTATTTGATTGAAATTATGTCACTGGCCTTTATTCCCGATGTCCAATACGTATCTCTCTTTGAAATCTGAAGCACATGCAGTTGCAATTCATTTCTCCTATTTCTCCACGATACTAAAGCGACGTTCTTGCTGGACTCAATACTATCTTTTTTACCCCGTGAGTTGCAACAGTACTAATGCAATCCGTTCAAGTAGTAATTGCAAGAGATCTGCTATCGTTTAAATACTTTTGTATCCTGAGTGTACTTTCATTCTGCAATAATCATCGTTTGAATGTATTGGAAGATAAAATTGACGAATACACTCTTGTGTTTTGGGGACTGGAGACTAAAATATAGTTGAAAAATGGCGGGAAAATCTGACAGTGGGCATTTTCATGCCACTTGCTCAAAATTTAACTTTGTTTGAAAGCAATCCAGAATGCCCAGAGCAAAAGGAAAGTCATGTTCAGATTCCCTTCATTTTGCATTGAACAGGTTTTCACCAATTTTACCGAATTTGAAGGATAAACTTGGGCCTGCAAACGTTTTTACAAAAGCATTCATAAAAATAGAGTAAATCACTGCTTAATTTTCACTGACTGTCTTCACAAACGAGAGTATTTGGCAAAGTTACCAAAAACTCCAAAATCTTCCTCCTTTCAAAAGGTTAGTTTCAATGTCTAACACTACGTTAGTTTTTCACACTTTGGAGCAACATCTTGCGATAAAAATCTTTTGATTTCCTATTTTCTACCTCTCGACGGGTTGGTTTCTTATCGAGTGTTTCTTATAAAGCAAACTGCGTGTAGCTACTAAATTGTGTGTTGCGATACCGACCATAGCAGGTGAAGCATTGGTGAATATAGGGGAAGGGGGCACAAAGTTGTGAAGGGTACTTTATGAATGGCCACCTCTATTAGTTTTAGGTTATGGCTTTGACTTAAGAAGTGTAGCCCAAATCTTTATGCTATTGGGTCATTCATTTAGTATATAAGCCCGAAAGGAGTGGTCAAGCAAAAGCATACATCATGTGTACAAGAGGGGTTGACACATCTAAGTACGTACACAAAAAAGTTTCTTTTTGCATATATTTTGTAATATTTTCATATGCAAGATTCCTTTATCATACTTTGATGTCTTTGGCAACAGCTTTCATTTCTGTTTTCTCTCAAATGCCTTGCACAGTCTATGGAATGATTGATTGAATATTTACCAACACTCTTGATAGAAATGGGGTAAGGGTCAGATGGGTAGATGGGTACATGTGCATCAGGGGGTCGTAGTAAGAATACATGTGCGTACAATGGGGAGGGAGGAAAGTTTTTGCCATTTTTTTGTGTACATACTAATTGAATGACCCCTATAGAAATACTCCTTTGTTAATAAAACTCAGCCTAAAGATGGCAAACAAAACATACAGGCTACTTTTCAAGTCTTACATAATACTTCTAGTTTCAGGAAATACTAACGAATTACAGCTCAAATGAGAATAATGTCTCCAGTCAAGAAACTATTGCTTCTGGCTCCCAAAATTCAGAAGTGAATTCTGGGAATTACAAAATCATCACCTTTCTGAAGCAGCTGAAACTGAATTGATGTTTCAGGAAACAGAAGTTGCTGGGTAGAAGTACTACCTCGTACCCCAAGATCTTGTGCAGTATGCAACATCCAAATCTCTTTCTGTCCTGCGTCTGGAAGGCGTTGGTCATGCCCAAGTTGGGAATGAATACATGCACTTAGCAAGCAGCCTACTACAAAATGATGCAGTTGCAAAATGCAGAAGCTTCAGGCATAAAAAATTTGGATCAGAGAATTCACCTCCGTTTAATCCTGACACTGTGAAGAGAGTTTTCCAAAAGGCTGGTGCATACCAGCTGTTTTAAGCCTTGATGTATGCAATGTCCAACTGCCGTCACTCAGAAAGCAAGCAAGGCCAAAATGAAAAGAAATGTGTGGCAATCATTTACATGCTGATGTAAGAGCAATCTCAGTAAGCAAGCGGATTTCAGAAGATGATTTCCAGCTAGTTTATTGGAGAAGGTATAAGTGAAACAGGATTGACTATTCTCCACAAAAGTGGCATAGACATCTTCAAAACCACACAACAGTATGAGCTATGCAAATCAACTGAAAACCATGACAAATCAATTGCTGCATTTATCAACGAGTCAGTACAAAATAAAGATTTACTGGTCCTGATCATTGATGACTTCACAAGTGTTCCTACAAAGTGGCGACCAATAAGTTAAGATACATCAACTGCAAGAACTATGGCCACAGTTTTGCTAAAGCGCTTCAAAGGAGTTCCAGAGCAAAAGCAAAACATGAAGTCATTAACCCAGATGGTGTGAGCGCTGATTTGCTTGTCAATTTTCTGAAGACATCCTTTTGCAAACTACCCAGTTCATATGCCTCAATCATGCCTTCTTAGATTCGCGCTGCATTTTTCGGCCCTGAAATGGAATAGAGACACTTAAGAGAAAATACCAGGCAGAGAAAATAATTGAAGTGCGGAAATTGAATGATTGTAGGCTAATAGATGAACTTCAAATAGCACTGAAGAGCTTTGAAAATTTGTTCAAGCTGCAGCTCATGCCATTGAAAAAGATCTTGGTGCTTATCTGGAGAATTTCATTTGTCCACAAACAGGGGATTGGCCTGCACATGCGGAAAATGCAGTTTAACATTCCCAAACATTCACCAAAATTGCTGCAAAGCATTGCGTCTTTCATTGGTCCAAAATTGCTGCAAAGCATTGCTCTTTTCTATAAATGGGTGTTTGGAAAATATATAAAGTTAGCCAATAAACCACAAGCTTGGATGGCTACATTGCTCCTGGAAACAATGTATGGTGAATGGACTTTGTTGAGAGATCAAGTATTGACTACATTTTCCTATTGCAAAGGTATCGAGCATCTTGCATTCATTAACATCCTTGCAACTACCTCCTGCAGTTCTTACCATCTATTCAATGGCCTTCAAACAATGCTCTTCTTCGAGTTTGGAAAATATTCTTTTACCACAAGAGACAGCATTATAACAAAGTACCAGTGGTTTGGAAAGAACTACCATCCACGCTTTCAGACTCCCATGCAACAGCTAAATGTATTTGATGGGTATCCAGTGGAGAATTTTCATTCTATATTGCGAGGCAAAACCAGAGAAAGTGATGACCGTGATATGCTCCAATGAAAAGCAAAAGCATTGGATGAAATCAAAGTCAAGCATCTTGTTTTGCATCTGTTTTTGATATGCCAAGAAAGTATTTAATTTTCAGGGACAAATTGGAGGATCTAAAGCTCAGTGCCGCACAGTTTATTTTCAACAGATTGCAAAAGATCAAGGAAAACCCTGGCAGCGACATAATAGTCTGAGGACCAAAACGGAAAGTGAAGAATATGGCATATTAGAAGCTGCCTTATCTGTATGGAAAAGACAATAATAAGTTCAAAGCTCTTGCCTCTTGCTTTTCAATTCAATGGGCCAGAGCCAGATCCAGAAAAGTGTGCTATAGCAGTTAAAGCCCCAAACTTACACCATTACAAACAATAAGTACATTATTCATGCTTTAAAACCCAGAATGATAACCCAAAATTTTAGAAAGCTAAAAAGGTACTAGATTAAATTTCAGATCAAAAAGTGACGCATCATCTCTATCAAAATACCTGTTCGCTTCATTAGGAAATTTGACCTTCCGAACTGGTGTGAAGCTTCAAGAGATTTAAAAGTTCTTCCTGGGTGTGACACTCATTTCATACAATATGCTTTCCGTGTGGCAAAAGCATCTGCTCTATTTGCAAGTTGAATTGACTAACGAACTAAAGATCTTATCTGCATCACCTTCACAATCAATCCTTTATCCAGAAAAAAGCAGATATTGAAAATACTTTTCAAGATGATGATGATGAATAATTTGAAGATCTTGATGCAGATTCTTAGGGTACTGAAAGAGATAAAACAACTGTTACTGAGATTGCAGCAAGAAATATTTAGCTGGGACATGATTCTTGGTCCATAAAATCTTAAGTGACGTTATTCTAGATTTAAAATTAGAACAAGGCAGCTTTTTTAATATACTCCACGTAAGTTCAAAAATGCCATACTTCTTTGGAATTGAAATAAGAGTACATCTGAGCAGTACGTCCATAGTCCAATGGACTAAAAAGATTTATCCAACCAGTGGTCATTAACATAGGGAAGTATTAAATTTCTTTTAAAAAAAATAGTCAAATCTGATGTTTTGTTCATAAATTGTGAGGAAGTTAAAAAATAATTGGACTATTTCTTCCGACGGTTAAATCTTCCACGAATGGCTTTTCAAGTAGGCCATAATTGTATCTGCACAGACCTCGTGCTTGATGAATCACAATAATATAATTGTATATGTGAATATAAAACTGTATGTAAAAATATTTATATGCTAAGTTTAACGTGGTAATCCATCCACAGATTGATGAGTAATTTTGCAGATTTTACACACTGGCGCCAGTACATGTGTCTATGCTTGTGAAATTCGCGTTCTGCTTGATAGAAAGGTAGGATTAGCACAAATGAATTACTAAGTTTCCTTCCTATTCTACGTTTGAAAGATGAAAGATACGTTTTGTGATGCTACAATACTCGCCATAAGTCCGGGACACTTTGCATATTTTTAATCAGTATGAAACATTCATTCCCCCCTTCCCCCTAAACATTGTTCGTTTTGGGAGAAGTACATGCGGTAACGGAAAAATTTTTCTTGCACAATAGCGCCAAGTGTCTCAGTAACAGACGAACATTGTTTTGGAGGGAAGAATGCGTAATGATTGAATTGCTGAGAAGGCTATAGTTTTTCATAATTTTTGAAAGTGTCCCAGGGACTTTGGCAAGTATTGTCTGATATGAAATTCGAAGAATATAAGATATTGAGCTGCAATCAATGCAGGTTTGGGGTTTTCAGGGGCGCTGATTACGATTTTGAAAAATTTCTTTGCATAATTTAACCCTGTGACGTCATATTGACGCAATGGGGTAAAGTTTCTTCTACTTGTCAGCTCGAAATGCATGTAAAAGACATGATGGTGTATGAGCTTGCAGCCATATGTCCTGTATGCCAAAACATGAGGTTTTAGGCTCTATATAGTGCAAAAAAGCAAATTTGTGACTAGTACTGTGCTCATAATAAAGCGCAAAGGACGTAACCTCGTTTTCATATATATGCTGGCACTATTCGACAGATTAATTTGGAAATTCGAAAAACTGTTATAAAATGTTGCCTGTGATGACATTAATCTACTTTTAATGGTCTCAAATACCGAAGTGTGATGGCGAGAAAGGTGAACATTTCGGCAAAGAAGAAAGCCTTGGCTACCTTCTTGAGGGAAGAGTTCAACTGGCCATGTTGTAAGATCGCAATTCGATGTAATATTTCTAAATCTATTGTAGAGCGCATTTATATGCAGGGTATGGAGTGCATACCGCCCAAAAAAGGAGTAGTAGGCCTCCAATATTAAGTACTAGTGATAAGGGTCGTTTTCTCAGGAAGTTTAAGTCTATGAGAGAACAAAATCCAAATATTAATGTAGAGCTTGTTGCAATGGAGTGTGAGCTGCATCAGGTAAACACTAGGACGTTGTCTAGAATTTTGAATAAATCTGGATTTCAATGTGTTCGGCCGAGGAGAAAAGGGATTCTCACTGCCCGAGACAAAAAAATGATACGTTTTGGACAGACAATGTCCTGCTATACTTAGATGCCATCTCATTTGTCCATAAAAGAAACCCTTACCAAGATGCTTTGGCACCTGCAGCCAGAGTATGGAGAACACGTGGTGAAGATCTGGAGCTAACAGCAAATGGAAGTAAAGATCTACGGGGAGGGAATATTTGTCATGTTGTTGTATGAATATCTTTTGGCACGGGGCTGTATTAGTAGAGGGATATACGAAAATGAACGAGAAATGTTTTTCTGAATTTATTGAAACTACATTGCATAGAGCCCTTATAAATTGCGTTGCAGAAACAGGGAAAGAGAAATTGTTGTTTTTGCAAGACAATGACCGGAGTCAAAATAGTGCAAAAGCAACTGAATCATTGAAAGCTATCGGTGTAGAGGTGGTAAAGATCCCTCCAAGATCTCCGGATCTAAACCCCATAGAGAACTTTGTTCATAACGTAAAGAGGAAACTTAGGCAAGATGTACTAGATAAAAAATAGTCTGCAAAGATTTAGGTGCCTTTAAACGTAGAATAATAGAAACAATTGGCACTTATGATAAAAATATAATAGATAGAACAATTATCAGCATGCGTAAGCGTCTAATTCAGATCACAAGAAATCATGGTTGCTGAAAGAAAAATTAAGCATTTTACTGTAATTCTGTTAATTTTTGCAGTGTAGGTGGGATACAGATATAAAAAAGACACTATAGAGATATTTAGATAGGTCTCAGATTATGGGAGGAGATGTTCTAGGGGTGCTATATTTTCATATTATGGGAGGCCCTGATAATGCACACACAAGTAAATTCCATTGCGACAACTTATAGTATGCTGAGACATTAGTGTCACCTCTGATTTCCTTTAAAAACAACCCTTAAGTTAATATCGAATGGACGCAGAGAAGAGGACTATATAACCTTATTATTTATATCAAAGTTATGCTTTCAAGATGCACAATGCGCTAGAGTGTGCTCATATACAAATCAGACTAAGTGACAACAACATGCAGAACGGATAACTAAAGGACACATTACGATTAAAACTCAGGCCAAAACCATGCCAACTCAACAGTTTGTCATCAACAAGGAGAATGGGGAAGTACACTACAAAAGTTACCTAATATTATTACGTGCCTTAATGATTTTGTATGAATGTATTGATGTACGTACAGCAAAATACAATGGAGTACTGGACACTTTACACGCTTTCGACAATAAAGAATCACAGGACCCTATCTCTTTTCACAGTTTACACTGTAAAGTGTCAGTTGTTTACTATTCGCGAAATTTCAACGCATTTTGGTTATGGTAATGAATGTACACAAAGTGTGCACATCTTTTACACACTTTTCATAAAAAAATCACAGTGTATGCTTAATTACAGGGCATTTGAACTCATTTATGAGAGGTAAAGTGTCCAGAATGTAGCGTGCATGACAACAACGCACAGCGTGATATAGGTAGCAGTCTGTTATTTTAAAGCTGTAAACAATAAGTAAAATATAGGTACAAAAAGCTACAGATTGAAGGTGGGGCAACTATCATTCAGCGTCTAGTAGAAATCTCACAAAACAGCAACCACGTGATATGACTGTTTTTGAGAGGAGATAGCAGTATCTACTTATCATTATCGTCGCTTTCTGTACCAATCTAATAGCTTCTTAACACTAAAGAGAATTTGAATATTCCCGCCGCTGCTTACGGTTCATCAGAAATATGTCAATCAATCCAATACAATCAATTCAATGTGTCTTTTTCTTGAAAACATTTCGGGGGTTACATGCCCCGCAAGTTAAAACATTGTTTATTGGGCGTTAATTATAATGTCTCTTTTGGGCAAACATAGCCACAATACATAAACAAAAATTATCATAAAAATGTGGATACTAGGTAGGTAGCAATCGAGTACACAGTTAGTTGGTTAATAATCGCATCTAAGAAATCATTATAAAAATAATAACAGTATATGTCTTAGTTTCTTTCGTAGCCTCGTTTCCAATTTTTCTCAAATTCCAAGTGCAATTATTATTTAACTGCCTTTTAGGGGCTATGTTATTCCAATTTCTGATAAATTTTGAACACATGTTTTGTGATACAAAGGTTACTGATTGCATTGTTTTCAGAGAATAAAAGTCACTTTTTAGTGCAACTTTAGGCAGGTACACGAGCAGAGAGATACAGAACTGGAGCCCCACCCAGAATGACTTCATAGAGATGACTTACACGATTTTTAACATTAACATCGTGTTCAGCACCATCGATTACCCCATGATCGACAAACACAGAGCAAATATCACGATAATAGGGAAATTTTAATACCAAACAATACTCGTCAAAAGTCCTGGGACACTTTACATATTTGAAATCTAGATGAAACATTTGTCCCCTCCTTCCCTCCAAACAATGTTGGTTTTGGGAGAAGTACATGCGGTAACAGAAAAATTTTTCTTGCACAATAACGCCAAGTGTCTCAGGAACAAACCAACATTGTTTTAGGGGGAAGGGGGGTTCATAGAAGGCGTAATGATTGAAATGCTGGGAAGGCTATAGCTTTTCATAAATTTTGAAAGTGTCCCAGGGACTTTTGGCAAGTATTGTACCTTTGGACGTTTAGCTGCTGTTAGTTTACAAGACAGCATAGACACAACTGCAAGTAGTAGTGAAAGGGGTGAGCACCATTTATCGTTGTATTCTACTTCCAGTACATTCCGCCAAAAAACGATACAAGCATATTTGTCACCAAGATGGTGAATGCTTGCCTTTATTATGCAATTGATACAGATTAGATGTGGCTTGACTTTATATTTAGTTAAAGTACCTATGTATGACGCATATTGCTGGGTCCAGAACTTGACGTCAACCGCTGGGTCACTTCGTGTCGTCGAGAATAGTCCATCAAAAAGTTACTTTCTTTTTCAACCTATAATTTCTCCAGTTTGTAGGAGGGGTGGTAAAAACGTCCAGTTTAAGCCAGAAATTTGCTGTGATGGCCATTTGTTGTCGTAATTCTGTATGCTGATTGGTCAATTAGGCTGGGATAAAATAGATTTGATTAGACGTTTCAACCAATAAAACATTTGGCGGCTATACTGCAATTATGTGGCTAGAAAATTAAGAACAGAGTTCTGCCGCCATGTGTACCGATATTATATATCTTATATTACATCATATTACGTCTTTTAAAGTAGGTTGTAAAAGATAATTTATAAAAATTAATGAACATCAGCCTCTAAAAGGAAGGCAAAGAATTTATAAAATTAGAGTATAATGCAAATAAGTACTCATTTTTAATTAAACAATTAATGTAAGTAAGTACCCATATACAGTATTCTTTAGGAGACTTCCTCTAAATGAGAGAAGGTTTAGTCCTTATCCATTTGTCTGTACTGGTGGAAGCCTGCATAGCACTTTTGTGCGGAGATGTAAGGTATGTCCTTTTTTTGCAAAAAATTCCAAAGTGAATGAAGGACTTATTTGGTTATTGACCTTGTAAATTTCGGTCATGAGATTTTGTAAGTTCTTTTGGTGGACAGTAATGCTTGCATCCTTTAGTAGGAGCTAGTCATATGATGAATCATAATTTTCATACACCCTCAAGACATGCTTATTTGACCTATTTATTTCTTTGTTGGCAGTCTTGCTACAGAATATCTATATCAGGAGACAGTAGATTATTTTAGCTTTTTCTTCTTTGACGAGTGTTCTTATTCTCGAAAGGCTTATAGTTTTATATTCATTTTCAGACATGATAATTGCAATGTAATTTATTGTCTATTTGGATGCCATGCAGTTTTACATGCTTTCTTTGTATTACTTTCTGTTCATCGATATTTAAGTAGAGAGAATTGTTACTCTTGAGACCCAAAAACATCACCAGAAACTTTGCTGAATTAGCGCAAGGTCTGTATTCTCTGAACGAATCTAGAAATTTATGCAAATCATCATTTATCTTTGCAATGATGGTGTCTATAGATGTGTCATGTGCATAAATTGTTTTAACGTTCAGCAATCATAGCATCATCCGATATGAGCATCATACACCTTCGTTCAAAACGATTTTCTCTCACATTTGGTTACTATTTGAAAATATGGTTTTTGCCGTTTTGCAATTTGTTTATCACTCTGGATGAAATAAATCGACCTCTAGAAATCAAATTTTGCTCTCCTATTCATCTTATTATTAGGTTTTGCTCTTCCTCGTATTTTTGTCAGAATCTTCAGCTTTGCCTGACTTGTGTGCTCTCTTCTTGAGTGTTGCCCTAAGCATCACAGCTTTTATTAGGTTTTTACAGAGGTGTTGTTTGTTAGTTCCCCTGACGAGCCTTTGTTCAAGTGAAGCAGCTTCTTCAACACTTATGTGAGGGCTGCCTCGAGAGCAGAATATTTAGCCGATAAAATGTGTCTTTAACCTATTTCTTAGTTATTCAGAAATTCTTCCTCGCGAAATTTCTTATATTTGCAGCATTTCGCAATTTTTTTTGAGGGGGAGAGATTTAGCAAATGTTGTATTGCTTCCTAGAAGCTGGTAGAAAATAGGCATTTGTCTGCTGAAAGCTCATTCCCTGCGAGAATCTTAGCCACCGGTGTAAAAGGATTAAGTGAAATTAGACGAAATTCGATGTTTCAAAATTCTATTCAAGATAAAACTTGGCATGATATATAGAAATGGTTGTCATTTCTGGATTCAGCTTTGCAGAAATGTGCTATACCAGCTAAAAGATCTTAAGCTCCTTTCAAAGTGTAATTTTTGTTGCCTCAATACACTTAAAGGATTCCACAAGCAACGGCATCCATCCATTAGGCTAGATGCCGTTGCTTGTGGAATCCTTTAAGCAGAGTTCTGATACCATGGTTACATCAAATCTGGTTTCACCGGGTGGGACCTCCATACTCACATCAACGCCTAGCTTAGAAAGCAACCTGATAAGATGATACTTATATTATCAGAATCAGCATTACTCATAACCTATAAGTTTTATCTTGAATTGTATGAAATCGCTGATAAATTTTATATTTGATGAACTGCCAAACTCAATGAGAACATAAGTAAACTTAATCAAGATCTGAGTTTATCAATATCGACATTCTTAGACAAAAAAATATTCTATTTGAACATCAGAAGGCATGGTCTTCATCACAATCTTTATGGTGGCACGCAACTTGCCAGGAACCTCGTCAGAAAAATCAAATCACTTTCTTGGATTGAAATTTGTTCCCTCCAGGAGGCCATAGTATTACTCTAGCAAATGAGGATATTGCAATTGCGGCCCTTGGGGTATAACAAAGGATGGAAGTTGCTTCTCTAAATAGTAATCTTTTATTACTTCATATCGATGAGGTGAGATCATCCTTAAAGAGATTCCTTATTCTTGCTATGTATAAATCAAACTAGAGGTTTCTGTGATCAGATTAAGGCATGACTGTAATAGCTGTTTGGTCATATACCTCTCTCTCAAAGGGGAATGTGGTTTGTATAATCTTACCTAACAGTTCTACATAGTTTTCCTCGAGAATGTTCCATTTATTATATTATAAGTGTGTGTTCCCTGCTCTTGCTAGGGTTACTTCATATTTTTATTTATTTTTAGAGTTGTACCACCCAGTCAGTCATCATTTGCTCTTGGCTTCCAGCAAGTCCTGGTTAGATTTCTTGGCTTTATTCCCGGCCCTATTCTTTTCGGACAGTTGGTAGATAAAGCTTGCATTCTCTGGCAAATTGATGAATGTGGCAGCGGTACCACCCAAAATTGCTTGGAGTACAACAACAAGAATTTCAGGTAACAATTTTGAGCTATTTGCTGTTTTCAATAATTGGTAAAAACTTGTGTTATCAGTTTGTGACCTAGTGCAGTGGCTGTCAGCCGTGGTTCATATGGATTTTGTATGTCTATGAGACATGCCAAGGATTCACAGGTAGAATTCAGCGATTTATGGTCCACATTTACATGTTAGTGGCCCATAATGCAATTTCGCTTCAGAGCAAGTTTTGTAAGTGAAATAACATTTTCTTTGCAATTTACAACATATTGATGTAGGTAAAAAGTATGAATTTTCTTTTATACTCACCCATCGATTTCATTGAGCAAATCTGTCTTTCCAGATTCAACATTTATCTTAAAATATATTAGGAGTTATTTACCTTATTGAAAATATGCTCCATAGTAGTTATGTTATGAGGCCTCTAGATCTTGAGCCCTGGGGTGCTGGTCCCCTCTGCCTCACCTTTCGGTGGCTTTTTGCATTCGCAATTGACTACCATGTTCATGATGTTTGCCAACTTAGAGACTCCAAGGAAATCATTAAGATGTAGTTTGTCTTCAAAATATTAGGGGAAAATTAGGGAGTACGGCTGATTCTAGAAATAATCGAGGAGATATCACGGAAATAGCTTGTCTTCGTTTTTTCAATAAATCGATTCCTCAAAATGCTGTAAAAATAGCAAGAAAACGATTTCAGAAAATGGTGAAATTACTGGTTTCTCTTTTATGATGAAGTTAAAGCACACTTCTTGGTTCAAATTGTTGCAGATCTTTAGTCAATATCACGGCGATGAAATTCAAACATAACATAATAATCGATGGGAAAACGTAAAACGTGATAGCATTGTAAATCGCAAAAGCCAATTGTGAAAATCATTTGACGGAATTCGGAAAAAGTCTACAGTATCAGCTGTCAATCAAAAATATCAACAAAACAAAGCAATTGAAGTTCATATCGAGTGTATTATTTCAACACTCCTCCTCTCTCGCTGTTTGGCTTCTTCTTTAATCCTGCTATTTCTTAATTTTGCAAATTGATAAAAGTTCAAACCTTTGGTCAACACATCTGCTATCATTTCCTCAGACTTGCACAATTCTAGCCTGATATCACCATCTTGACTCTTTGTCTTATAAAATGATATTTTAAGTCGATATATGTGGCTCTTCCGTGATATTGTGGATTCTTTGCCAAACAAATTACTGACTTGTTGCCCTCAAAGATGGTAGCTGCTTCCACACTTGTTTCTTTCATGCTTGATAGCAGCTCTTTCAGCCAAACGGATTATTGAGCAGCACTTGCTATAGCAATGCATTCAGAGTCCACTGTAGAGAGAGTTACAAAACTCAGCTTTTTGCTCCTCCAGTTGACTGCAGCTCCACAGAACTTAAATACAAAGCCAGAAGTTGACTTTCTGTCATTCGCGTCGCCTACCCAATTGGCATCACTGTATCTAGTGCACTCTTTGTCTTTGCTGTATAACAATCCAAAGTTAATCGTTCCATTAAGGTAACTGAAGATTCTCTTTACTGCTGTCGAATGCTTGATGCAATGATGCAATTTACCTAGATCTTTGACCGTGAATTTCTCTGCAATTATATCCTTGACTTCTTTCATACGCTTATCTGATGTTCCTGCAAGAACTATATCATATACATACATTGCAATCAAGAAAAGTTCCCCTGAAGCAGTATAAATGCATAGGTCACTGTTTGCTTGCTTGAAACCCATCTTTTTTAGGTGTTAATCTAGTGCCTCATTCCAGCATCTGAGCGATTGTTTGAGCCCATATAAGCTTTTCTTCAGTTTATAAACAAGCTTCTCTTTTCTTTTGATGGCATAACCCTCTGGTTGCTTCATATATATGCTCTCTTTCAAGTCACCACTTAACAAGGCTGTAGTGATGTCCATCTGATGTAGCTTCAATCCATATTTTGCAGCCAAGGCTATGACAATACGAACTGATTCAAACCACACCACAGGACAGAAGGTTTCATCATAGTCTTGTCCTTATCTCTGTGCAAATCCCTGTGCTACAAGGATTGCTCTTGAACACCACACCCATTTGCTTCCAACTGCGCTTTTGGCAACTCAACAAGGTCCCACACTTCATTTTGCATTAGTGATTTTAATTCACTTTTCATTGCACCTTCCTATTCTTTCTTTAGTGGACTGGCTCTAACCTAGCTGCAGTTCTTAGCTCACTTGACTCAATATTTGCAATATATGCTCTTTCACCATAAAAATCTATAGGACGTCTTGATCTTTCTGATCTACGCAAGTTCCCAATTTCACCTGTCTGGCCTTTAAAAGTTTCTTCAGCTGTATCTTCTTCACTAGTGCTCTCTAACTCAAAGGTATACTTTCCACCCTCTGCAGCATTGATGTTTGTCAACTCTTTAGATTGCTTTCTTAGGCTTGACTTGTTTCCTGATTAAGCAAACGATAGCCTTTAGTTTCTGTACCATACCCAGGAAGTATGCAGTCCTGTGCTTTTACATCAAGTGTGCTTTTCTCATGTTTAGGCACATGTGCATATGCATCACAGCCGAAGAATTTGAGATTTTGCACACATGACTTTTCTCCATGCAGTGCTTCATGTGGTATCATTCCTTTCACTGCAGTAGTTGAGCTTCTATTTCGGAGATTACAAGCTGTTGCCAATGCTTCTGTTCTGACCAGGACTTCTTTGCTAAATCTGAATCAGACAAAATAGCTCGAACCATTTCCACCATTGTCCTATTGAATCTTTCCTCCACGCCATTTTACTCTCGTGTTTTCTTTATAGTTAATTGGTGACGTAATTCATTGACTTTCAGGTATTGTTTAAAGTCCTTTACAATGTATTCTCCACCATTGTCTGTACGCAGTGTTTTCACACTTTTCCCAGTGGCCTTTTCAATCATGGTTTTCCATTCAACAAACTTTGAAAAATACTTCACTCTTCTGCTTTAGCACAGAAACCCATGCAGACCTTGACTTATCATCAATAAATGTTAGGAAATATTCACATCCTCTTAGCGACTTTGTATCCAGCTTCCCACAAACTTCATTATGCAGTAATCCAAGGGACTCAGTTTCTCTTTTCCCACCAGTTGACGGAAATGCACCTCTGTGATGTTTACACTCAATGCATGGCTCACAAAGCTTTTCATCACTGGACTTCTGATAATCAAAGCCATCCACCATCTGATTTGCAGCAATACTTTCTAAAGTTCTAACTCCAGCATGACCATAGCGTCTATGCCAAAGTACCTGATTTGATTGTGTCACAGCAGTATTAACAGTTTCTTTTCCATCACTAACATTCAACTGATACAGGCTTCCAATTAAACTTGCTTTAAAAACAATAATTCTCTTAATTGCATCCAGAATTGCACAATCAGAAAATACGAAATTTTATTATATTTCCTGCTTTTGCTATCTTGGAATCACTAAGTAAGTTGTAGGAGAGCTCTGGTACAAAGAGCACATCTTCCAGTTCACATTTTTGAATTTGGTATTGACCAGTGGCAATTTGCAGCAACACTGTACCTTTTCCAGTTGCCTTGAATAAATGCCCATCACCAAGGGAAAATTCTTGAGGCTGTTTTAGTAACATATTCTGTGAATGTATTTATATCATTGCACATATGGCAAGTTGCCCCAGAATCAATGTTCCAGCCAATATTTTTATTTGTAGAACGGATTGCTATTTCATGCACGACCAAGGCCACCACATCACTATCTGAATCCTGTTCACTTTTTTGGTGTCTTTCAACAGTGCCACATGCTTCAAGCTGCTTGCTCTTATAAAAACCTTCCTTTTTTCTCTGCAGGCCATAGCAGTTTCTCTTTATGTGGCCAAGCTTTCCATGATGATTACAAATTGATCCTTTCTTTCTAGTGCTTTCTCATCATGAGCAGGTCCTCTGCAAGCTCCTTTTTTCTCTCAACGTTATTTCTTCACGTAATAGGCGCTCTGTTACCATTTCCATTTTCGGCACGCCTTCAATGGCTTCAAATGCCGTTACCTATATATGAAACGACGGGGATAAACTTGCCAATAAATGAACGACGCGATCCTCTTCATTAATGGGATCGCCAACGATTGACAGTTCCTCAAAAACCTTCGTAATTTCCTTAATATGCTGGTGAACAGACTGCCTTTCCTTCAGCCGCAAAGAATGTAGCTTTCATCGAACGGCTTACTTATTCGCCCATGTTTTCTTTTGAAGCCGAGCTGCAAGCTTGTTCCAAACAACTACGGGGTCTTGAGGGTCTTCTAGCAGGTACAATAAGGATGGTTCTATCGACAAGACAACTATTGCCAACGCTCTATGTTTTCTTGCAACGTATTTAGCATATTTCTCTGCTTCCGTTTGCGAGGGTACAACTGCAGTTCCATTGACAAGATTCCATAGGCTATCTTTCATTAATGCCATACAGCCATACACTGAATTTTGCAAGTAGGATAATTCGATCCATTTAAAGGTACAATACTAATAGCTTTGCTTTCCGATGCCTTTTTGTGATGCAAGAATCAAACGAGTCTACCAACGAACGTAAGAGTGGAGTGACTTCAATCATTTGCTTGCCAATATCGAATTTCACACCAGTATCCTAATGCCAGCCTACCCAACTTTCGCTGCTGGGCCCATAACCTGTTGCAGATCTTTAGTCAATAGTACAGCGATACAATTCAGCATTCAAACATCACATAATAATCGATAGAAAATTAAAAAACATGATAGCATTATAAATCGCAAAAGCCAAGTGTGTAAATCATGTGACGAAATTCGAAAAAAGTCCACAATTTCAGCTGTCAATCAAAAATATCAACAAAACAGAACAATTGAAGTTCATATCGAGTGTAATATTTCAACACGAATATGCTAAAGTTTTCTTAATTAGTCTTGCATTTTGATACTCGTTGTATGTGGTATTTGTCCAAGACCTTCATTTAAAATATTGAAACAGGCTAGAAGTCGGGGAAAACCAGGGAAAGATTAGGAAAAGTACTTCCCTTATTTTGTAGACATCCCTTCTGTTAGATTGAATATTTACTGGAACACCATCATACAATGTAGTACTTTAGGTTCTAGACAGATAGCTCTCACTTGTAGCACAGCATAAATTTAATCTGATTAAAAAATAAAGCATCAATATTTGCATAAACAAATCAAGAGTCTGGGCTCTAGTCCTTTTATCCCTTCCCTTTTTTCAAAAAGTCAACTAAGTGTAGCCTGTGTAAAGACTCGAGTGGTTTACGTGAACGCATATTAGTTGAGTTGAATTCGAAATCGTTTTTCCAGTTTCCAGTAGAGTCTGTAACAGCAGCGAAAAGCTTGTCCGTGGTCACATGCGGTTCCCAGGTTTTGGGAACCAATTATGATTGGTGGTGGCACCGTTTCAATTGCATAACAACACAAAAGAGCGCAAGCATTGTAATGCCGTGTTATAAATATTCTAGCACTTAGCACGGATCTTATGTCTATCTATATTTACACAGCTTGTGTCATGCCCTGTTGTACTGGATGAATGGTATACAGCGTAAAGTCATTTCCTGTAGGATAAAGTGCTGATTTAAGCGGACAAGCTTTTTGCCACTGTTCCACAGACTCTACTGGAAACTGGAGAAACGATTCCGCATTAAACTCAACTAAACTGCGTTCAAATAAATCATTCGAGTCTGTACACAGGCTAACTAAATGAGGAAGGAATTGCTGTCCCATAACGTTGTAGAGCTCTACGATTTCTCGCCGATCTCTGCGGTAATATAATACGATTTTCATTGTTGTCATTTCCATTATCAACTTCAAAATCCGAGTCAACGTCACTATAGACATCTTATGCAATCTCCGGGTTTGGAATCGATTTGAAAAACGATGCATTACGAGTAACATAATAACCATCATTCTTCCCTGTGATACGTGTGCCTTTGCACTTAACGATTTTGGGCGGCGTATTATTAAATCTGCTCGTAAATTTATTTCGCTGTTCTTGCTTCACTATTACAAAATCTCCGAATTGAAAGTTCGATGATTTCGCGTTACGTCTCTCGTCTGCATGAGCTTTTTGAACTGATAGTGGTTTTTGTACGAAGCCGAAACATGTCTTGGCAATTGAAAAGGGTAGTCGTTTTCATTCGTGTTTTATCTAATTTAATAATATTGAGAAATTTTGGGAAAATCATATACGACTACTCAAAGAAATTTAATGGAACGCTAAAAGCAGCTGAGTTCCACAAGGTGGGGAAGCTCTCCAGAAAGTAAAAAAAGCAGAGTTGGGCATTTCATTTTTAAAAAGTTATCAAACGTTTGATGTGTTTCCAAAGTTCATTTGTTTTCCGCTTCCGAATTTTGGCAAGTATGTAGAAACTTTTCAGCGTCCCCACGCTGATTATCTGCTGGTTCAGGGATTTTAGTTGTTAAAGTGCCAAGAGAACTCTCAGAGAGACACCAATTTGTATCCAGTTACTCTTCATGAAAATATGTCTCTAAAGCTTATGCTACTAACGTTACCATCTCTCTCTCTCTCTCTAATTCTGTCTCCCTCTTGATTCCTATAAGTCTGGTTTGTTTTCCTCTATCTATTCCAATCTCTCTATCTCCTCTCCTCTTACCCTCAATCTTCACTCTCTCTTTTTTATAGGTAACTTACACAGAATCTATAAATTACTACCAATCAACTTTAAGAATAACAGGATACGGAATTTACGTAAATATGGTTAAAAACAACTTGGAAAAACAACTCTTAAACGTAAACATGACTATTGTAAGGCTATACTTGAATGAAACATATAGTAAACACGATATTAGTGCATGTCATAACCACTACTCATACATGATGTGCGTCAGCTGTGTGTGAACAGTTAAGGTAGATTCACACTTGTCGCGTTTTTCTTGCCGCCTAGTTGCCGCGAACCATATATGGTAAGCGTTTTTTGTCCAACGTCATCAGCCACGCGTTTTTTTAATGATGCGGCAAAGCTGAAAAATTTCAGCTTTTCCGCATCACGCCGCATAGGAACAA
>OLMO02000277.1:6946320-6962555 GCA_900291935.2 Cassiopea xamachana
AGGCAGGCGGTAAAGGCTCTCGAAACCGACTTTTCCTTTTGACAAGTGTAGGTCCAATCAATCTTAGAAGGTCGTCGAATGTAGAAAGGAGCATGCGAAAATAATTAAAATGCATAGAATGATCGTAAAGTCTCATTTCTTTTATCAAGTTATTGTAGTGGCCTTGTTCCTCTCGAGATTGCCATAGCTTATTAACCCATTCGCTACGTTCATTTTCTTCGACTTGTAATAATGCCAAAGCAACTAAACGATTACGATAGGCCACAGCTAGCAAAACTTCCTGATTCTTCGCTGCCATTTTGCTTTCTGAATCAGGGACGCTGCATGTGTGAACAACAGCCATGCGTTTTTGCCGCATCTTGCCGCACCGCCTCATGCCGCGCCGCATCATACCGCGATATGTGTGAATCTACCTTTAGTGAATGAATGAAAGAAGAGAGCGCTGCGAAGGCGTCCGCAAAACATGCAACGTATATGGAAAACCCTGACAAAGTATGGTGAATATGCAATCTGACGACGTGTACTGAGGACAGCAATAAATAAAAGATTAAAGGAAAAGAGAAAAATTATTTATGACGTGGATAAGACTGAGAAGAAACTAAAGCAGGTTTTATCTGGCGTTGCTTACTTTATCTTCCATAAAGCGTTATGTAAGGATGTTGATCATGAAGGTCAAAACACTGTTGAATCTCACCAAAAGAAGTTGAAAATCCTTACCAACAATTGTGTACTACCATTTGATTTGAAAGATGTTGCCACAAGCATTTTCTCATACACATCAACAGATGATGAATGTGAAGTACTCAAATTTGGTTTATCTCACTCTATTGTTCCACGGTATATTAGCAGGACAGACAGATTTTCTTCCTTTGAATCAGTTTTTAGCTCTATGACTAGCCGTTTGATTAATAAGAATGATGAAAATGAATTAATATCTGACCTTTCCCACTTAGCACATTTGTATGTTATCTCATTCAAGCTGTCCCCAAAAGATATCAAAACACGCAATATTCTTAGGAATCGTCATAAAAACGATAACATCGTTATTCTTAAACCTCATAAAGGCAATGGAATGGTGATTTTCAATAGGACAGATTATACAAAACGGTACTCTTAACATAATAAATGATACGCATAAATGTAAAGAACTTGATAACTATCCCACCATTAGGCAAGTTACAAAATTTTCTTCGAGATCTTAAAAAGAACAATAAGATTGATAAGATATATATAGCACCATTTATCGGTCAGGTTTGCAGGCAGCGCGCCATTGTGGCTTACCTAAAATGCATAAGATTCAATCTCATGGTGTAGTTCCACCTTTTGGACCTATTGTTTCTTCTGTCAATACATTCAATTATCAGGTTAGCTGAATATCTTTGTAATTTTCTTCAGCCTCGCTGGTCTAATACATATTCCATTTCTAATACCTTTTCTTTAGTCGAAGAACTTAGAACAGTTGATTTTTCCAACAAAATTATGGTCTCATATATGTTTAACAGATATCAGGGTCCTCCTCCTCAATTCTATCGAAGTTATGTTGATGAAACCTTTTGCCTTTTCAATAATGAACTAGTTGATTTTCTTAACTCACAACACCCTAATATTAAGTTCACTATGGAAAAGGAAAGTGCCAAGATGCTGGGTTTTCTTGATGTTTATATCAATAATAAGGACCTTCGCAATCTTTTATCATCAAAAAAAGGCTTTTACTTGGTTACTTACTAATTTCTACAGCTTTTATCCTATTTTTATCAAATTGTTCTTATCCACACATTGGCCAGTAGAACTTTACAAAAATTGATAATATTCTTGCTATATCTAATAATGATGTTGCTAAAAAAGCTCTTCGATATATTTAAAAGAATCAATACCCTGAAGGGTTAATTAGCAGAGTTGTGCAGTCTTATCTTGATAATTTTCAGCGATCTAATAACTCTATATTAGCTCCTGATACTTCAATGCTGTATTTTAAGCCGTCATTTCTTAAGCATTCTAATTTTACCCAGCGTAAAATGCGTATGCTTGCTAAGAAGTAGTGCAAAAATCTTCATAGAAAATTAACTTTCTCTTCTAAAAACTTAATCACAGTTAAGGATCGTGTGAACAGATCGCTCCGCTCATGTTTAGTATATAAATTTACTTGTGCGAGATGCAACTCCGTGTATATTGGTGACACAACTCATCATTTATCTATGCGTGTGAGTGAGCATTTGTTCACTGATAAGAATTCACACATATGCAAACATTTAGAGACTTTAACTTCGTGTAAGAATGCTTGCAGCGAAAGTTGCTTCGTTCTACTAGATTTAGCAAGCACTTTTCACAATTTAGAAAATGAGGAAGCACTACATGTCACTGCAACACTATAAGCTTTTTGATACTCTTGGTTAGCAAGTTCATTTTCTCGTGCTTCTCTGTGTCTGTCTTTTCCTTTTTCCTTCAGCAAGACTGGGAGTTTACCTTGAACAGTACGGTTCAACAAAAGTTCGCAAGGTGGTACTTTCGTTGTCGAGTGTGGGTTAGTGCGATATTGTAACAATCTATTCAATTCTTGTTGCTAAACTCGTCCTTCTAATCGAGCTGTTTTTAATGCCTTTTTAAGGAATTGATTAATCCTATCCACTCTTGCATTACTCTGTGGCCATAACGGTGTTACTGGTTGGTGTTTAATTTCCAACGCTTGTATATAATTTGCAAATTCAGCAGGGTTAAAAGACAGTTCATTATCGTTCTTGATTTCTCGGGGTATTCCATGAACTGAAAATTCTCTTTCTAGACATGGTATAAATTCGCTTGTCTGAGTTGGTTTCACAAGTTCAACTTCTGCAAATCTGAAGTAACGATTAATAATTGCAAGTAAATACTCTCCAGTAGGAACCGGTCCGAGAAAGTCTATGTTTCCGGTGCGTCTTGAGACGCCTGACGTAAGCAGTAAACTTCGTACCTTCGATTTTCTTGAGGTTCAAAGTATCCTTTTCCTCTCCATTATCAGGAATATGGACAGAAATTTTTCTAATTCTTACTCCAGCTTGGTAAAGCAAGATAGCTTGTTGGCGTTTTCATCCATCCTTGATATCACTCGCGGTGAGGAATATCTCAAAGTCTGTGAGCCAATTTTGCCATCTGGCCGCAACACTCCGACCTCTGCTTCTGGGGTAAATTCAGACGTTGGCTGAATTGGTAAAGAATTTTCCATGTTTGAATCAAATTACTTGCTTTTACACGTTGCCATGTATAATGTTGCACTTTAGGTTCTAGACAGATAGCTCTCGCTTGTAGCACAACATAACAGATCTAATCTTATTCAAAAGAGCCTGGGCTATATGCCTGGGCTACATTACAGGCTATATTTTAAAGCACTTAAAGCGGAAGGAAAGACAATAGACGATGGATAATTTTTTGCTTACTTCAACGCTTTTATTTGTACAAAAAAATGCTGTTGCTTTTGTCAGTCACGATGCTGCACGCTGCTTTCCATGTTTCCTTTATCAAAATCCCTGTGGAATCTTCATTTTATTTCGTTTTGTTTCTTCTTTCGCTTTTTAAATCAAGCTTGTCCGTTTTTCCTCTGTAAATTATCTCAAGTTACAAATCTACATTCTGTTTTATTGATGTTTTGAGAAAGTTATGGCTTGAGGTGTAGAAGGAAAGGCATAGAGACAATTATGTAAGCTATATCGTCAATATGTCACAAAATACATAGGTAATTTTAATCCCAAGATCTGAAATTGCCTCTCCTTTATGAAAGTCTCAATATGATTTGCGCTTGCAAAAATTATCTTCTAATGTGCGCATCCTGGAAAGGACGTGGTGCCCCAACAAAATCTCATTCCTGTTTTTAGCAAATCTTCAGTTCTTCTCCTACTGTATTAATAATTCTACATCTCTTTATATAAAAATGGAACCTGCCCAGCAAGGTGAGATCTGTCGAACGCTAGGTGAAATCTGTCACACATTGGATAAAAGTTTTCCGTATAAATAAAAGTAGTTAAGTGATGCAGTCGGGTTAATCAGGCTATGATTCCCCTATCTGCCCAGCCGAATAATGGGAAATTGTATATTTAGTGTTGTGGCAATTCATTATCATAAGGTTCAAGAGGCTGTCTCGGTAAGGTGAGAACTGATACATAAGTCGCACTTTACTCGACTCGAACCAATTGCATAATTGATTCGACTCAAGTGCAACTTAAATCCCCCAGTTACCGTAATATGAGGTTGCTTAGACCTGCCAGGTAACTTGTACCAGTAAGGAAGTATTACAAAGAATTATGTATAGTACAGTGTTTGTTGGTAGTAGCAAAAGCCATGCATTAGATCTTGTACTTTTGGTTAAGGGTTCTAATTGTCAAATAGAGAAGTTTTGAAGCCAGATGATAGATTTCCTGCTATTATGGGGGGCTAACTATTCAGTACCAACATTAGTCCAAATCTCATACTTTCAGATTGGGTACCTTGCATGAAACTATATTATTAGCAGATGAATAATATTTTTGGAATGTGGATAAGAATTCCTTGAATTTTTAGAGTATAAAGTCAAAAGCTGGAAAAATTGATGGTGGCTTCCACAAACTTAGTGCCTATTTCACCAGCACCATTTGTGCAGAAAGTGGGGGTAAATGGAACCACCTAATGTTATGGAATATAACGGGAATGATCACTCACAAAATCTTGAATGTCCTGTATTTCGTATGTTGAAATATCTGAAAAGCGATTTCATGTGCAATTAAACAACCTTCAAAGTACAGCAAAGGCTTTCGACCTTTTCCTGGAGTGGTAGCTTACGGAAAATTCCAGCCCATGATTCCAGTGTTCTAAGGCCGGTTTCCATCTGAGCGGTTTCATTCGGGGGAGCACTGCGCCTGGAAAGTGAAAGAGATTCAACTCCCATAGCTCTCAGATATGACATCTCGCGATCGTCTCTCACCTCATTATTTTCCTGCTGCACATGCCTGAGATTTGAGTGCTGTGCCCTTGGGACCAAAAGCGCTGCAATGGCAACTGGCCTTTAAGGAACCCCTGTTTACACAGGTGTACAGGAAAATTAAGTATTACTGTTGATAATAGCAATTTGTCTAACTTCTGTTCATTGTCTTGATTCTTCTTTTCTCTGTTCTTCAGAAGTTGGAAGCTGTGCAAGGTACTACAGAATATAGTTACTTCAGAAACTGAGAGAATCCAGTTACTGGCCAAGTTGCACCAAACTGTGGTTACTTGGGCCAGCAAGGTTTTTTAAGATACAGGAAATATGGCGCACTATAAGTTTGCAAATCAATTTCAACACATGAAAAGTAATAAAGGACATTCTTTTGTAGGTAAGCAAAGCTGAAAGGTGGTCCAAGTAACCCCGTATTACGGTACTTTAGATGTAATGACTCAAATCAATTACACGGTTTATTTTAGCAAGAGCGCCTGCCACGCGGGTGCAATGAGAATGAATGTTACTTGCCCTCAGCGAAAGGGAAAGTGAGGACAAACTGTGCCCTTTTGAGTGAGGTACTTGATTATCATCAAAGAGATTTATACATGGTATGGTGATAGAATAGTATCTTTAGTGGTTGTAGTAAGTTCTACCAACTCACTACAGGCAACCAAAGATATGAGTTTACTATGAAGTGCGTTTGTAAGAAATTAACAGTATAGATTGACTAATTTGAGGCTCCTAGCTCAACTATGATCCAAGATCGGCGAAGAAAGCATACCGTGCAGAACATCTCTAAGAGCAAAACACCGTAAAGAACTTAACGCGTAACCGATAAGGGGTTAACCTCAGTTTGCTAGAAATTCTGACCTGCGCATTTGCGAGGCATCAAATTGTCGGACTGGAATGATTTACCTTTGATTCGAGTTGAGTTAAGTTCGACGCATAAAGCCAACCTGAACTTATGTCGCATAATTTGAGTAGTCATCGTGAATTTGACTCGCACTTAATATTAGAGTCGACTCAATTTAAGTATTGGATTTATAAATTGCATTTTTTTATGAATCAAATAACATTTATTTCTATCTGGACTATGTAATTAATTCGAATCGAGGTAAGTGCGACGTATAAATCAGCCCTGAGATACAATACCTCCATATATAAGAAGAGCAAAACAAAGAGGCCCGAATGCAAAGAGATCCGTCATGCATCCTTGAATATTTGAGTATCTGTAAGGAAAATACCTTTACCTATCAATACAGAAGAATGCATTTTAAAAATTTCACTATATGAAGCTTCATGATTGGTTACGTTAAGAATTTCTTTGAGTATGTTGCATTGTTTTCATATGATTACCGTCTTGCAATTTTCGAAAACAACTTTGATGTTCAGACATTTTGTATTACAGCAGATTTTGTTTTGCCCACCAGTAGGAATTGACCAATCATTGTCGAGTTTATGTAGTGGTTATGCTACCACTTCTGGTATCTCGTTTTTGTTTTAATTTTATTTTGCAATGAATGCCGCCTTCTAATAAAAGCCGTCCTGCATTGAATGGCTTGTCAAAAAGTTCTGAAAAAATAGTTACTGAGTAGGTTAGCTTGCCCTATGCACCCAAACTGCTAGGAAATAGATGCTATTCTGAGATAAATTCTCACTTTCTGGTTTTCAATGCGAAATTTCAGAGCCTCTTAGAGTCTTGCTTTGATAAATCCATTTATCTGAGTATTTTAGGCATAGTAAGCTGAGTACTGTTGTACAGTATAATTGAATTTCAGCACAGTTGTTTTTGAAATACTTTTTTCAATTTATGCAGCTGCTTTCACTTTGAAATTATATCGCCAAAGTTTGAATTGTCATGGTTACTTAGAACTTTTATAGAAGTGATTACTCCAATGTTTTAAGTTAACTACATTAGTATTCTTTCCTTTTTCAGGTATTACTTTTCAATTCTTGGTGGATCGTTCAAACTACTTTCCTTTATATTCTTATGCTTGGCATATAAGTCCTATTCACCTCCTTCCAATAAACCTACACTTAGGAGCTCTATCTCAGGTAGCAGCCAAAAGTGCCTTGTTTTGCAAGAAATGCCTCCCAACGGAGATGAAAGTAATGCTGACTTTGGCCAGATGAGTGACGTTTCTGTATAAGCCACAGGCGCAGAACTGTGTTTTACTAGCTATATAGTCCATTATATCCTTGGATCACATTTCAAGAGTTATAACCTTCATTGCACGATCTTTGTTACTATGGTATTGAAATGTAAATAGTCTGTTGATACTACAGAACTTTACCACAGCACGAAAAAGCGGCAACATTCTTTTGACGTACTTAAAAGCTTTTTTCGTCCGACACTCATCAGAGTATGAAAATGTCGGATAGTGACCTGAAGGTTAACCTAAATATATATCCAGATGCGGTTATATGTGATAGGATGCATCTAATGGGCCCCAAGTCTGACCAATTAGGACCTATTAACATTTTTTACTTGAAGAGTCCCAGTGCGAAAACAAACTTTTTGTCTACACAAGACTGGGTTTTGGGTCTTGATGTAAACAGATTCCAAAAACACTTAAATGAAAAGGCGATCTTGTCTGCCCGCCCAGTGATCCGAAAATTGTCGTCTGTATATGTTTTGGGGCATTCTGGTGTTTCAATTAGGTGTTGTCCTATGGCCGACTAACAATTAATTTTAGAATTGTTCTTTGTACATATACGAGGTGGCTGTTCTCTTACGGTATTGCTTTTCTTCCTGATGCTCGTGGGGACATGCTGTTTTATTCTGTCTGCTAGTCTCTGCGTAGTGCGTCCTACGTACCGAGCTTCACGTGGGCACGAAAATTCATAAACAACACAACTTTTTTGAGTGGTAGAAACGCAATCTTTTTTAGCAGATGGTAGCATAACTCTAGTGTTGTAAACCACACGGGGCTTCACAACATAGTAACAAGATGTAATGGCTTTACTAATTTGATTTTCAAACTCTGACGAAATATTACCAATCCAAGGCAATTTTAGGTATACACATTGACTGCATCTGGATATATATTTAGGTTAACCTTTAGGTCACTATCCGACGTTTTCATACCCTGATGAATGTCGGACGAAAAAAGCTTTTAAGTATGTCAAAAGAATGTTGCCACTTTTTCGTGCTGCGGTATTGAAATGTATTCGACCATCCTTCAGCGTACACGCTTCTAGCTTGCATAGCGCTTTTGCAGTTTTCTGCACATATAGCATGGTAAAAGCCTATGTTTACCTATAATTGCACCATCGTCCATGGGCTATTGCATGAAATTTTTCATACCACCCAGTATTATTTAGTGTCAGCGGTGTACTTCTTGAATAATGCTGTTACATTTAACTGTGTAAAGGACCTTTTGTGGATTGCTATGTATTTTCTACAAAGTTGCCTGTGTTTGTAGTCACTATGGAGGAAGTTTAGGCTATATGCATGTAAAATATACTCTATAACAAGTGATTCAGACGGGTGGGCTGTTGCGGTTTAACTTGCGATCTAATGTTGAGAACAAGGGCACCTGTATTGTCATCATCTGAGCATGGTATTAATACTATCAGCATATGCTCCTTTCTTGACAGTTCACTGCCACACTTGCATGATGGGTGTAGAGGACTGTGTATATGTATCTAACGAGTTGCAGATTTGGTAGCTAATGCTAAATGTTTATTTTTATTGTAAGGATTTCAATTTTGTTGTATCATACCTTTATTTGGAATTTGAGCCATTTTTGTGATGGCATTTGTTTGTCATTTGATAGTTATGTTCTACCTTATTGGCCCTTTTTACGCGGCCCTTAATGTCGTTAATTCTCCTTAAGTGGCGTTAAAAGGACCTATGTTAATAGGGTCAACGTTATAAGGGCCGAGAATTCACTATTCTTTTGTATTTTTTATGAAGAGCGGCGTTATTTTTGCAGCTGTTAGTTTGGAACTATTCACTTATTACATCAATAGAGAAGGAGAGTCTTGAAATACTTATTCTTGATTGTTGGGTGGGAAGGAGAGAGGTGGAAATGTTGATATACGCCAATATACTCAAATCAGATACTCGTGTAATCGGTTTGGAAATAAGAATCAACCGTCAATAGTACTGACAAAATTTTCAACACACTCTTTTTTTATAAGAATAAAGCTTATAGGACTATTGAGGTTCAGAATCTCTGAAATTTAGGAATAGTCTTGGAATAATGCAAGGCCTTAGCACTTTTCACTATCGTACTTCCGTGAATGGCGTAAACTGTGGCCCAAAGTGGCGGTAGACCAAATTTCGTCCCTGGCGGTATAAGGGCCGGCGTAAAAAGGGCAATAAAGTAACATGCATTATTGCTTCTGTTCACTTTTCTACCATTAATAATCACATCAAATTCGCAATGAGTTATTAGCACTCTCTTTGTAAATTCAAGGAATCTTGTCATGAATTCCTTTGAAGCTATTAGACTTGTATACCTTGATAGAAGCGTAGATAGATATTCTTTGCGCAAGTAGTAAGTCAGTCATTTGTTACATATTCCATGTAAAATCCTAACTACTCTGTCTATTTTTAGAATGAATGAAAATTTTTTAAACATGATAACGTATTTCTATGATTACACATTACCTTTACCATAAGCAAGATGAGCTTTATTATTGGTAGGCTACGTAGCAATGTGTACCATGTGAGGATACAGTCATGCAGGGCATTAGATTTGGGAAAAGCAAAAAATATGTAGAACTACTATGTGCGGAATTTAACGATCATTGTATCACAAGTAAACTAGTAATATCTAGGCTACGTTAGGTTGGTGATATGAGAAGGCGTTTCTTGAGTCGATCCCATAGCTTTTGTGTTCTCAGAAGAAACATTTTTGCGACTATTTTCAAGATTGGCTTTTATTTTGCGCTGTAGGAAGAATTCAATTATACTGACTTTTTGTGTGTAGCTAACTGTATTGCTGCAAATTTTGTGAAGCCATATCTTAAAACAGATAGAAGCTGTTGTATTGTTGTAAACTTTTAAGGAAAGCTGGTGCGGTTTCTATCCAAGAACGGCTTCTCTGCAAAGAAAAATCTATAGTTTCTAGTCAAGGGAGAAGTCTAGTCATCTTCAGTTTCTTTTGATCAGAGTATGGTAGCTGCGAAGGCCTTATTTTATATCACTTGATATGATTTTGGGTGAAGTAATGGCTAGAGGGCCTGAGATCTGTAGAAGGGACGTACAATGTATACCATTCCTTTATAAAATTCCCAGCTTGCATCCACACCTACGGTTCTTACCCTGGGTTCAATCGAACACCAGGGGCTTGGTGAGTCAGTCTTAGGGGTTTGGCGGTTGGTTTCACCTCTCTCATATAGATTGTGACATCATGCTCTGCTTGGCCAGCTTTTGCACTAGTACAGTATATAGTTATATGCATGCGTTTTGAATTTGAAGACAAAAAGTACATTTAATTTTTCCAACTACGAAGGGCTCAATGGATGCTTGTATGAAACTTGTGCTGTTCAGTACCTCCAACAAGGTTTAGAACCACTGATGTACACTGAATGGAGCAAATTGGGTCAAACTACTTTCTTTGCAACTGGGCAGCTCTCAGACAATAGTGGATATATTTTGAGCAGTCCTTACTTGTGTCTCGGCTTCCATTTTTGTAAGGGCCCTACTCTTGCTTACGAATTGATCATGCACTTGAAATTGATAAACTTGTGTGCATGACACTACACAACAGGAGCGGATCCAGAGATGAATGTGACTGTCACAAAATATCCAAAAGGGCGTGGTTTGGGGAAGGTTTGCGTTGCCATACCCTTTGGGTTCTTTACCCACAACAAATAGACAACATAATGCGAGTGTAAGCTGCTGACACTTTCAATTGTGTAACGTTTGCAGACAAAAATGAACAATTTCCAATCACACCGTCATCGTCATCATACTATATACATTTAGCAACATTGAAATTGTTGGAAAACCCATCAGAAGTACGCTGTATAACATAGATGAAAAGTGCCTTATACATCAATGTAATGAATTATCACATAGTCTAGTAACTTCTTATGTAGTAAATTAAAATAGACACCGAAGGACAGTCCTACGTCCAGGGCGGGTGGAAAGCTTCTTTGATGGTACACACTTTAATGCGTAATTGACTTCATTTAGGCCATCCATGTATAGGTATGGGCTTGTAAATCATATTCTAGTCACATTACATTCGATTTCATGCAGGCTGCTTCTTAATATAATTTTTTGCATCTTTGGAACTGAATATACATCGAATAAAACTTCAATCTCATTCGAATGTATGTACTGCGATCGGCTTCTTGAGCTTTTATCTTGGAAGCCGAGGGGCAGTAGTTATGTCGTTGCTTGATGCTTCTTTCGTGGCGGTAAGTCAGTTAAAGCCAGTGTTGTGCCGAGGCACCTTCTGTTGGGGGAGAGGGGGCGTTCTGACCAATTGACGAACTGTTGTTACTAAATTGGTACTAGAAAAGAAAGGTCACAGAAAATGCTTTGGCCAACCCTCTTGTGGCAGCCTGGCTAACTTTGACCAACTTTCTTGCGAATTTGAAAATGTTGGGGGGCGCGACGCCCCCCAATGCCCCCTCCCCATCGGCACATCCATGGTCAAAGCCAGTGCAAGTAAGTGCAAGTTGGTCTTTAAAATCCTACTTGTAATCGATCTGAGAATTTTTTCCGTACTAATGACAACAACTGTGAGGGGAATAAAGACCTTGACATCCACTGACTTACGGCCACGGCAGAAGCATCAAATGACCACAGAACAACAAGTTGACAGCCTCGAATGTAAACATGCAAGAAGCCGTGAGCCTACAATAGTCCACATGCTAGCTGAAAATATTGGCCATTTCTATGAATTCTTTTTTAATGAACTGTGGGGATCTTAGAGAGGGTTTCAAAGCGTCACTGCCTGTGAGACATAGTTAGCACTCAATGCATTATAACACAAACTGCTGTTCTACAGTTTGCTCTATTTTAGGTCAATCAATCAGAAAGTTGTGGGACTTGTCCAAGTCACTTGCGACAGTCTGCATCCGCTCCTGCCACACAAACGTCTTTGCTAAGGAATTTATAGGATTTACGATTGTGCAGCAAATTAGGTTCAAGTTTTAGACCATTTTTGTGTGTGTCAACTTGTTTTATATCGCTTTGTTTAATGGCTTACAGTATAATCATATATATGTAAACTAATGTAAAATGAAAAAGTAAAATGAATTAACGTAAAATAAGCATTAATATTTCTAAGATCAATCGATAACTTGCTATAAAATAAACTAATTACTTTGTGCATATTTACATAATCTACATTTGCAATAAGGGCTTTCATATCAATAGGCAGTCCATTCCATGTTTGAAGTCCTAGAGATTGGAGGCTATTTGGCCATTTGAGCCAAAAATAGCTTGATTGGATCTATAATGTTCTAAATTGTTCATTTCTCTCGATGAGTAGCTAGAGGATTTTACCTTGAAAATTTCTTGCATAAAGGAGGGGGTTTAATTTGCTTATAGTATTTAAACTTTGAATGCAGAGGAATCTTATGAACGAAGTTGGTCATCGCATAGGAATCTAAGAGCACATTCTTAGACTTTTGCAATTTTTGCAAGGATCTAGTTAAAGAGAAATGCCATGCAAATGGCAATAATCAAAATTTGAAAAGATAAAGCTCTAGACAAGGGTCACCTTTTCATTGAAACCAATAAATCTTGTGAGCCACTCGTAGGGAAATTTCTCTACCGTAGGTGAATACGGTACTCTATACCAGTTCGCGACCGCAGCCACTCCTAGCTCGCAGTTCCAGGGGGCCCTTCTGAGGGCACAGGATAGCTGTGGGAACTTTCATAGGCTTACTGACAAATGCTGCCTCCATCACTTTGACCGACCCAATCATCACTCATTTTGTATTCGTACTATGCCTCTCACTCACACAGATATTAGCTCTACTGTAGTTACCAATGTGGCACATTCTAAACTCTTTTCCATCTCATTTTGCAATATTCGTGGACTATCCTCCAATCTTAACTCCGTACACCAATATCTCCAATCCTCTAACCCTTATGCACTCTTCCTCACCGAAACTAAAATCAAAGCACTGGGGACCCAAGTTACAACTCCATTCTCTGTCCTCATCTAAAATGCCTTGGATATGAGCGTTTTTCCTCATTCTTCCCAAATGGTGGTGTTCGTGCATATGTCCGCAATGATGTACAAAGTTCTCGTCTACCTCAATTTGACCTCGTTAATCCTGGTTTTCCATTCATCTGGATGAAAATTTACCTACCTAACACTTCAAAATTCATTTGCACTCTATACCGCTCACCTAACTCAACTAACCATGAACTTCAATTTGACCATCTATCTAAGTCAATTGAAACAATTACTGAGTACAATTACTGAGTACAAGTACAAAGATTTTAAAGATAGTAAGGGAACATGTGACTTTATATTTTGATAAATGACTTATCTGATACGTTGAACTTGAAGACCAAATAAGGTAGAAATGCCAATCTAACAATAAATATCAATGGCTTTAGTGAAACCAAAAACCTGAAGCTTGATGTCATTGTATTTGAAAGATGGAAATGGCATGTCTTTGACCACAGTTTCCCCAAACATTGTTGCTTTCATATATTCCAATTGATATATTCCAATTGAAATGTGCTCCTTTTGATGTCATCTGACATATGGTATATTGATGTTTACATCATATGTCTTGATTTGTTTCGAAGACACTGTTGGAATCAAATGTTTATCCAGAGTTTGCCACAGTATTGTATACTTATTCAGATACATATGTTTCTCATGACTTTACCGGTGCAACATCCCCTCTTCTCTGTGAAAAGCATGGAAATTTACTGTTGACATCTTATTCAGTTGACAATGTACTACCTTGCGTAGACAAACTGGCTAGGAAGCCACTCTGTATTAGGGCATCCCTTTTTTAAGATTTGCTGTTGCAATTTCTTTACTGAAAGAAGCTAGAAACACCACATTTATGTCCACTCAGAGTCACTCCAGGGAAGACCATATCCTTGATAATGATTTGAGAGATGATAGCATCATTGAGAATAATTAAAGGCAAGAACCCATCTAAAACTCTGCTCTACAATGAATAATATAAAGCTGAGCATAGTCTGGATTGTAATCACTAGAAAAAGATCCCATGAATACTAAATTTTGAGTTATGTATAAATGTAACTTGCATTTGAACAATTTTCACACTGAGAAAAATAGCAATACTTAGATCTGTAGTTCTTCTTATTACCTGCAGCTTCAGGCAAATACTATGCTTCAACAAAGCTCTATATTCAAGTGCTTTCGTTGAAAATAATGAGTTAACTCATGATATTTCTATGAGATTGTCTATAGAATAGGCTAATTCAAATGTAGATTACAGAATAAATGTTCCATGTTCATTTCCTTCACGTCTTTTAACCACATTGTTACGATAACATGTTTGCTAAAATATAGAAAAACTGGTATATTTGCGCTTTTTTCTCGTAAATTCAACTAAATGGTAAAAAATAATGTCACCTTTCATTATCATCGCAATGCCATGGGTTTGTCAAGAAGACAATTTAGTGTGACTGCGTTCTTGCCCTCACTGGGCTGCCATCTTGCCTTTACATAGATTAACTATCCTGTGACTGCGAGAACAATAGACCGCACAATCTATTCCTAGCATTTCTATGGCGGCAGAACTGTGCTAGACTAGCCATTATCACCAGTCCTAGCTAATGGATTGGAGCATGCGCAGACATGAGAAATTAGACTTAAACATTTTGATTCAAGGAAGTTACATTACAGACAATGAATTGAATTCTGCACTCTCCAGTTCTTTCGTTAGTAGGACGGGGGTTCGGGTCTTTACAGTAGAAATGGTCTTGACGCTAGAAAACACATACATGAATGTAATCCAATCCTAGTGAGAGGGAAAGGAAGTGAAGATTACGAAACGTGGATGAATTTCGCCAAGAAATTAGCCGTTCTGACTATGAGCAGAAATCTACCTCTGCTATTTCGCAAGAAGATACTTCATCCAATGAGGTTAGGGGTTTTCACCTTAATATCAAGCTCTAATTTCAATATTTTTTATATGAAATAGCACAGTGAACGTTGACCAGCGACGCATTGCTTTTCAGAGGCAGTCTGGAAGGAAGATATTCCAATATCCATTTTGTCAAAAGATGTCAAGTGACAGGCATAGCCTATACAAGCAGAAAAGAGCGCATATTGATCAGTATAGACCGACAGCACAAAACACGCATAATGTTTATTATGTAAAGAGTGGAGTTATGTGTTTATGTATATGATGGAGGGGTGTATTACCTACTATTGAGAAAGTGCTCAAGGGTTTTGCTGCGTGTTGGTTGATGTTTAGGAGATTTTTTATAATCTTGTCAGATAGATTTCAAGATTTTTGAGAGCAATATGCCCCTCCTTCACATTGACCTCATTTTGGAGCAATATTCCATTTACAACAAACGCTTGTTTTAAAACTGAACTTAGCTCTAGGTTAGTCCTATGAGAGTGGTACCCCAGCCCGTATATTTGGACCTCCTTTAATCAAAATGTAGCATTAATTGAGTTTTAATAGTTCCTTCATTTTCAATGCATATATAGTGACGTAAAGGTAGCACAGACAAAAAGAAACATCAAAAGTTTGATTCTTACCTTTCATTTTGGCTAGAGCTCAGGACTAAACCTGCAAAGAACGTAGGAAAGAAGCTTTATAACAATTTGAGCATTTGCAGTTATAACAATTTTAAAAATTAAAAGGTTGAAATGCTTTTCTAAAAAACGGTGTAAAGTAAAAAATAAATTAAGCTTAACAACTTGGAGCTAAGTAAATGAATTGTAGAAATTTTTGTTGGCTTGCTAACCATACATCCAAGGGCTCGGAGCTGCGGCCTCGCGAAAGAGGAATATCCTTGCAAGTGGAGGGGCAGAGAGGGCTTTAACCATTCAATAAGTCCCTGGTATTCTACATGGAGGTTTACTATTGCGTCAAGTCTGCTCGGGCTTGATATCATAACCCCTGCAAAAAATCCCTGTTCAGTCTGTGTTGACCATGCAATAGTATTGCATCGAAATACTGCCACAATACAGTCAGGCCCGTCGGAACGAAATTGATATTGGGGGGGGGCTGCGAGCGAAGGGAGCTATAATGGGGTCCGGGGGCTTTCCCCCGGGAAAATTTTTCAAGACCACGCCCTTTTCATCGCTGGAAACGCCCTTTCTGTACAAATTACACAATTCAAATGATGTTGAAATGACGTTATTTAGATGTTTAATTGACAACGAAC
>OLMO02000277.1:6962655-6991495 GCA_900291935.2 Cassiopea xamachana
GTAAGCTTTTTGGTTACGACTGATTACGATCAATATGTATGGTAGGTAGGTTCTTAAAATTTGGGTGACGTAATTTTTGAACGTTCTCTACAAGTTTTTATTGACTCAAAATACACGCATTGTTTATAAGAACTGGTTTATAAGAAACGAGTACAAGACTGGTAGAAAAATCAAGAAACTCTAGTACTATGCCAAAGAAAACTTAAGAAACTAAAATCTCTACAAAAACTCCAAGGACTATATAACAGGAAATTAATAGTATCGCTCAGTATTGCTCAGCACCCAAACATGATGCAATTTAGCGTTCGAAAATAAGAAACCAAATAAGAAACTTTTAGTACTAAAATGGCGAAACTTTCATGCCAAATTAAGAAACTTTTAGTACTTGGTGCTAATCCAAGTTTCTTATAAAAAAATGCGTGTATACATCTATGAACGAGTAATAAATGATTTATTGGGATAACTGGTTGATCTAATGTCTATATCAGCTTAAAGCTTGCCCGTTAAAGCATTTTTTCGAGAATTTAAGGAACAAACACTAGCAAATTATTGGGGAGCTGAAGCCCCCCAGCCCCCCGGTTCCGACGGGCCTGACAGTCAAATATGAAAATGCTTTTTCACATTTCTTGTGATTGGAGTTGCTTTCCTTTTTCCAGATGTAGAACTTTTGCAGAATTATCAAAGAATTTGGTAGATATGCACGGCAAAGATTCTTCGATTGAGAAGCAGACTTTTGTATCTTTCGATGCCTTTTTAGTATAGAAAAAACTTAAGGATCAGGAAAGTAACTCATGGTTCGTGCAACATAGACAGAAGAGGATGTGTAAAGGCAATGAAACGTATTGTTTTGTTTGCAATCGTACTGGTTACTTGCAAAGAGCTTTGAAAACGCAAGGGCTGTCGAAAATAGATGGGAAATGCAGTGCTTTTATGAAAGTCGTTGTTGACTCTGTTAGTAAGGAAGTTAATGTGGAATATAATTTGTCCCATATCGGCCATGACACTAGACTCGGACACCTTCGAATTTCAGATGAAGTTAGGTCGACTATCGCTGCAAGATTGGCAAAAGGATTCCTGTCAATGCTATTCCAGATGAGATTAGAGACAACTTAACAGGAATATTATGTAGAGACCACCTCACTACGAGACAAGATATTCACAATATTATGCAGCAATATAATTTAAATCTTGTGCAGAAACATTCAGAAGATGCAACAAGTATAAATTGTTGGGTTAAAGAATATGCAAAATATGCATAGTTATGCACTTAAACTTTATCACACATGCTGTTTTATCCATTTTCCTTATTCTGAGTCGTTTCCGTACTGTTGTGTTGGGAGTTGTTTTAGTTTGTACTGTTAGGTCCCGAATAAGCTTCTCGCATATTGAATTTTTAATTCTCCTCGGAGAAAGCTGTATAAAGTTGGTACTTCTGTTGAGTAACCCAAATAACAAATGAGATATAAATGGTAAGATCCCGAAAGCATTTGCTTACATAGATAGTAATGGGAGTATTTTGTATTTGTGCTGGTTATTGTACAGTCAGTACAAACTTCCGAAACTCCCCCACTTACTCCCCCCCACCCCCCCGCTTATTTCATCTTAATGAATTTTCCAACCCCCTGCTTATTAGGATTCCACCACTCAATCGTGACCTAAGAGTGGACGTGATTTTAGATATAGCTTTTGATGCACTGTAACACATTAAATAGTTAAAAGTAGCCTAGTTTTTGTCAAGTATACTAGATGTGCTTTTCATACGAGAATGGTGACCTAGCAAAATGAAGCTCAAGTAAAAGTGATTGCCTTATTTTTAAAATATGTGATCAGTCTAACGTCTACTAGTTTTGTTGAGAATTTGCAGACTCGGTGACAGCTTTGGGGCGCTTTGCCCTCTTGCCCCATAAATATCCTCCACTGGTCCTATGTTACCGTATTGTTGTAACTCTGTATTTTATCACCGGAGTACTTTCATTTAACTGTCAAGTCGACAGAAGCCGGTCAAATGTCTTACCCCCGTGCTACAACGAAAGAACTGGAGAGTGCAGAATTCAATTCATTGTCTGTAATGTAACTGCCTTGAATCAAAATGTCTGTCTGCGCATGCTCCAATCCATTAACTACGGCTGGCGATAATGGCTAGCCTGTGCACATCACACTGGCTTTTGAAGTATGTTAGACCTTGTTGCCGTCCAGTTCAATGAGATGAATCATTCTGTTTGAATCATCCATTGGATTTAAATGAGACTGTTGATATGGCGGGATCAAAGTCCTACATGCAAGGTGCTGCTTCTATCGTCAATCGTAAGTATAGCTTTGCTAGCTATCAAATGGTATATAATTTATTGGGGTAGGGTCACGAAAAGGGGGAGAGGTACAAAAGTGCATTAGCGCCCAACTACGCAGCTTCGAAGTATTGTAAACAGAGAATTAGAACATGTGAAAATGTGGCTCGAGGTTAACAAATTGTCACTCAATATTGATAAAACTAATGTCATAATTTTTAAGCCTCCTCAACATTCTTCACCTGTACCTGCCAGCATCAAAATTGGAAAATTTCCCATCAGGCAAACTTGTTATGTAAAGTTTCTAGGTTTTCCTCTGGGTGAAAATCTGTCATGGAAGTATCACTTGACTGAACTATCCAAAAAATTGTCTAGAACTTGTGGTATGTTTTTCAAAATAAGATACTTCATACCCATCAATATTTTAGTCTGTCATTACAACTCTTTATTTTCGCCATTTTTACAGTATGGAATTTTAGTTTGGGGTCTTACCTATCAGACTTATATCAATCCAATATTTTTGTTGCAGGAAAGGGACATAAGATCTATTGCATTTGAGCACATTTATTTCTCCCTCTACATCTCTTTTTGGTGATTTAAAGATTTTAAAGCTACACAATCTATTTCAACTGAAACTGCTCTCTTTTGTATATGAATTTGTAAATATGATTTCTCCTTTATGTTTTCATTCTTTTGTTTTATTTCAATTCAATCTGTTCATCTACATTGTACACAGCAGGCCACAAACAATGATATTTATATGACTCAGATAATTACTGCTCAATATGGACTTCAATCAGTTCATTACTATGGAGCTGGGTGCTGGAATAAAAGTCCTGTGGATATAAAAAATTCACCCTCAGCTATCTTTTTCATCTTTAATTCAAAGCATATTTCTTTGAAAGCAATTATCAAGCTTGAACTTAGAATAGTAGGAACAATAAGGTCATCAGTTTCGCCAGTCATATAATCATAATGAAAGTAATCAGATATGTATAAATTATTATTAAAACTGGGGGTGCTCTCTCCTCGCTTAGTCTGACTACTAAGTGAGTTGCTCCTGTAAATAATCCCCTCCATACAATTTATTTCCTCCCGTTCTTTTGTTCTGTGTATAGTGTATTGATTTTGTTTACTCATCTATCAATTTTCTATATCTTATACTCCTGTATTTTGTTACTTGTCTGTGTAGTTATTTCTTAAGTTGTATGTAGTGGAATTTAAAACAAATGAAACTGAAAATGAAGCAGGATTTTCATAATCCTGGATAAGAAAGAGCCATAATGGCTGACAAATTTTGTTACCAGTTACCCTCACCAGACCTGCACTTCTCCAGTTTTGAAGTCACGTAGCTGAGGAGGGGCGAAGTTGTCCCCCTAAATCCACTTTACTTGTCAATTCCTCCCCCAAGCTTCTTTGAGCTAAACCCAGGCTTTAATTAGCTTAGTGCTATTATATTTGCTAACTTTAAATAAATTGTTTATTATTATTATCATCAACTTTGCTGTGCTCTTGCAATATCTTGCTAGCGCACTGGCTTTCGCGCTTTCCAATATTGGATGTGGAAAATCATTATAGTGGTTTTCTGGCCACGCATTTGATAAGGCAAATGTTCAAATGCATTAGATTATTTGCAAAAGTGTTGACATCTGATCCATGCAAAAAAATTCCTGGAAGTTACCCTAGGCCTGCACCATGAATTCTTAAAAGTTGAACTTGTCTGTGCACTAAGCAAGCTCTCCAGTTTGCAGCTACACTCCCCTACTAAAAGTTTGGAAAGGATTGGGTGGTGGAACTAATCTAAATAAATATTTTTGTCAACAGTAGAACAACAAGTTCTGCGCACTCTACTTTCCAATTGCTGTGAAATTTCACACAAGTGCAGGAAAGGTATAATGCACCAAAATAAGATTTCACTATGTCGTAGCTTCTATACTTTCTTTAAAATTTCAATATTTTGTTCAGCAACCAGGTTGACTCAGAGCAGCTTCTACATGCCATTAAATTGATTGATAATGTTTGTCATTGTGCTGTTTTGAAATCTGTTGCCTTTCTTCAAACACTTCTATAATTTTATTGTTAGAGATTGACTAGACTTTGAAGCAAGTTTCAGACCACTAAGGGCACAAAATGTCTCTGTTTCCAAGCTGTATAGCATGATTTGTTGTCATAGTGGAGATTTACTGGAGCTTCAGAGTTTATGTTTTTATTCACTTTATTGTGAAGAACTTTATGCAAACAAGGGGCAGTGACATTTCAGGGGCATAGAACAAGCCCACTTATTTTGTTACTGCCAATGCACCCGCAAAATGCTTCTAAAATAAATTTGACAGCTGTGGATCAAAATTAGTCTACTGGTGTTTTGTAAATGATTTATAAACAACTTACTTGATAAGACCAATTTTTGCTTGCAATTTGTCTGAGTATATAGCCTATTTCTTGCAATTTTTAATAGTCACCTTGTTTTTTTAGCAAAGTTTCCTTGCCTCTTACCATGTTGAAACCTTTTATCAATAATTCCCTCTCACTTTGCATTTTTGCTGTGAAAATGCTACAAATTTTTCTATTCATCATAACAATAAGTGAATCAGTTCACCTTGTAAATACATACCACATACAGATAAGATATACTAACATGCTTCGTGCCAAAACTATTTCAAGTTCAGACCTATTGGTTGACTTGATTCCAGACATTTGGTAGGTGAGTGTAGTTGCTTTTCCTGCCATTGTAGGCTTTCTGCCCCCTTAGGAAAATATGCCATCAAAGACTGCCACACCCAGCTATGCAGAGCCACCTATGTCACTGGGATTTTGGCAGGATACTCTTGGTTATGACTATTTTGTCCAGGCCTGTACCCTAAAGGGGTTCTGGGGGCAGTAGTTAATTGTGATCTTGACTCTTGCCTCAGCATTAATATCCTTGGAATACCTGTGCATAGAAATTTGCCAAGACATTTTCTTATTGGGGTAAGTTACAACAACTTGACTAACTATAGCTAAAAAGGGTCAAGGGAAGAATGCAACTAATGGGATCATAAATCTTCTGCATCATGACCAAAATTCTCATAGTTTGTTATACATTGAGGGGACATCATCCCCTCTCACGCCCCCACTCAAGATGGCATATTCCTGACTGTGCTCACTTACGAAACCAGGCTTGTAGCTATGGGCCAGGTTTTTTCCCGTTCTCCTGGCTTTTACAATTGTTTTCCCAGTCTTTATGAGGGGTGTTTACACTAAGAGCAAAGTAGTGAAATGAAGTGAATAGATACCTGAGAAATAATGTGGTAACCCTTATTATTTCCATTGTAACTTGTTTCCATTGTTCGCATTGCTTCACTTGTCACTGATAGTGTGAACTCAGCCTAAGGCATCATCAATAAATCTCTTGCTACTATTTCATTTGTTTTCTGACAATTCTTTTGATTTTTGCATGATTTATTTGACACATTTTCTGATTTAGAATTATGATATTATGGCAGATGTGTAGCAGAAAGGGAGTGTAGGTAGGGCAGGGGCATTGCAAACTATACCAAACTGGGGGCTTAAGTAGGCAATGCCCTTCTGTTGTCACATCCATTTTGCAATGTTGCTGTAGGTCCCTCAACCCAACCTTAGCATTTTTTCCGCAAATTGAAACAAATTAGGAAAGTAATTTTAGAGAGGACTGAAGGGAAAATGGCTCTTCAATGGTGCCCATTTGCAGTCCCCGCCAATGTTTCCACCACTGGGTGAAGGTACAGTCCCCCATAATCAGTAAGTATCTTGGCAGTAAAAAACATTGTAGATGAAAAGGTTCTTTTCAAGACAAAATGTTTTATTAAAACCTTTTGAGATACTGTTTGCTAACAAAGTTTGGAGCATAAAGAAGGCTGTGTTACTGAACTGCAGTATACCATAAATCCTCAAATTAGCCCCTGAGGCTTATTTATTTGTTGGATTTTTGCATGGGGACTTATTGAAACGGGCTGGCTTAAAAAGTTTCCTGGTAGTTGGGCATATACCAGTTGAAATTTCTCTTTGAATAAACTGCTTCTTAGATGCTACACTTGCAAGCAATAGGATGCTTTTTCAAGGGCAAGCAAATTTTCTTTAAGTAATGGCTGCTTTTTCTTTCCTAGCTCTATAAAGCACTAACAGACTCTTAGGGCTTGTTTGAGGGTGGGGTTTATTAATAATTTGTAGCTCTAGGATGGGGGCTTATTCAAGGGGGTGGTTATTCAAAGGAAGGGGGACAATTCGAGGATTTATGGTACTCCATTTATTATAGGTTGATCAGGAGTGAGGACAATTTTGGATTTGGTGGAATTCCCAATAAACAAGAGGGCCACATTTTGAATTGTAAGATGAAGTAAGGGTTGAAGTAATGTACTCTCCAGCACCTAATAGTAATTGAGTATAATAAGGAGGGGGGCTGAAATTTTTCTAAAAAAGCATAAATTTGGAGGTTGTTGATAGATAGGGGGTCAATGTTCAAAAGACAGTCTGGTTACTCAAGCATATCAAAATTATTGCAATTAATTGTTAATGTTATATGAGTATAAAGTATAAATTTTTATCATGATTTTACCACAGCTTTTTAGATAGACCTGTTTAGGGCCTGATTATATGTGAGATTCAACCCATGTATGATTTTAGCCAGACTTAAATTAGCATTGGTTGTATTCTTTACAACTTTTGCTGGGCTGAAATAAAGACCATATGTTGTGTGAGAAATCATTTCACCCATCTCATACCTCATTCATATCACCCATTGAACTTTATGCAGAAGCAGTTTGAACAATATTCACTGTCCCAGAATAACAGGGTTTGTCCTGAAACTTTTGAGCCTTCTCTTCTTTTAGGGAGTTGTACTACTTGGGCTTACCAGCATTGAATTATTTCCCTTCATACATAGCATATACCTCTATAAGCTGCCAAAAATTTATTCAGGATTTCAATCATGCCATGTTTATCCCATCTAAAATCCACTATCTCACTTGGAATCATTGAACGATTTTATTTTGCACTAGCGGTGTGCCAGATCAGCATTTTCAGAGTCTGGCCGGAACAGGATTTTCCTGCAAGTTAGTTTCTTATACAAACTGCATATTTATCTCTTATATATTATTCTCATATAGAACATTTTGTATGTGTTGCTTACACATTGGTTTCTTACAGGGCATTGCGTACATGCTTCTCACAAACACATTTTATCATCTTTTGATTCAAAATCTTGCAGAAAAGTCAGAATCTTAAAACCAGCCCAAAAACCGCACCTCCATCCAAAAGAAAAAGCCCGCAAAGCGACGAAAAACAAGCCCAATTGGGTGTGAAAACCATCCATTTAGCAACTCTGTTGATGATAGGGGACATCTAAACCTGCAGCTATTCTCCCTCCCCTCTCTTTACTGATCTCATAAAAGTATGGTTCCTAATAGTTTGTTCTTTTGCTGTTGATTACTGTTAGATTCTTGTTCTTTGTTATATCTACACTGTCGTAATTAGTCCTGACTTTCTCTGCACACTGCCACAGTTCTAAATAAAATTCAAGAAAATCCGGTAGGTGGCAGGATTTTGAGAGCAAATATGGCCGGAACCAGATTTTTGAAAAAGCGGCCATACGGTGCCGGATTATCCAGTCTACCGGATATCCCGTACACCTGTACTTTCCCCTACTTTCAGCCCAGTAAATATTTTCATTTGAATTATATGGAAGTTTTTATTATTTGAAAAGCCCTGGCCCAGTTGTAAAAAAACAGATGAGTTGTCAGCCAGTAAAAGTGCACTGAAACTTTAAGCATATAATTGCAGATTTGTTTTTTCAATATTCTGACTACAACACCGACGTCAACTTTCAGCGTGGAAAAAGTTACAAATTGGCTGAAATGTCCCATATAATGAGGCTCCTACTTTTAGAATGTTTCCACAAGTGTGTGCTTCTACTTATTACTATCTTGCATAGTTTGTTTTAATTTCCTTACTTGTTAATATTGATTTGCATTCACAAAGTCAGTGTATGTTATTAATGTATCCTTTTTAAAGTGCTTATGCATCAAAAATTTTGAATATACTTTTTTAGCTAAAATAGAAACTTCAGTCTTTCCAATGCATGAATATCATATTATTTTTGTTCTTACTGGTGAGAAAGGTGTAGAAATTAGCGTTTGTTTTGAGGCACTAGGTGCGAATTTTGATAGCCATTGCATGACGTCATAACGAGGGTCAAATCAAGTGCATTCTTTGGGCCTATATCAGTTGACAAATAAAGCGTAAGAAAGCTTCTCGTCATGGCGTGCTACGGCTTATTAAAATGGCAAACAGTGACAGTGAATCGCCACTTTATGATGAAGCCACTGATTATCAACTAGAAGATGATGGCAATGATGACCATGTGCTTGCACAGCCAGGCATAGGTGCAAGCCACGGAGAGCCACTAGCTGACGATTCGGATTCCCAAGATAAAGAAAATTTTGAGGCCAATGACCCCGAGGGACTGCTACTACAAACTCTTGAGGCTAGATTTGAGAGGCAAATCCAAGTTCAGGAATGGTGAGTATTAGTATCTATTACGTATTGTAGCTCATAGCTTGTCAAATTTTGTAAACAGTCACTTAGGACCTATAAGCAAAAGCGTTAAAGCTGTACAATGTATAGGGTAATGGCTTCTGCGTTAGATGAAGTAGAGTTTGCATTGATTAGAGTCTTCTAATATACTCTTTGATCTTCTGAGCCATCTGATCTTTTTCTGATAGAATGCAATTTTCTTTTCCAAAACTGGACATCTGGTACAAACAGTATTAGGGCTTGCCACAGGACTAGGGCTTGCCAGCATTTCTTCCTCCTCCATTGTGTCTTCAATTTTTGAGCACATTTCACGGATAGTCTATGAAAGGAACTGAATTGCATTGCTATGGCATTATGATTTTCCTTTACTAGTAGGCCATTTCCAATCAACCAACACAGCATACCTCCCTGCCCTGTTTTCCTCAGCGTTATTCATTGTTACTTTGACCAGGGTCTAAAAAACAAACACATAGATAAGTCTCACCTGTAATGGTGTCTGCTGTGTCTGCCAACGATAAATAAACGGTAGGAACAGCATCTGGCTTTGGCTCCCTTTTCATTCCAAGTTTGGCAGCGATTTCCTGATTCTTCGTAAAGCAGCTCTCATCGAAATGGTCAGAGCAAAGAAAAGACGAGTTGGTGCTGCTCCACTTTGGCCTATTTCTACGCACAAACCTGATCCAAACTTGGTGTCTTTTCCTGTCTTTTTCCTTGAGTGGAAACATATGAACGGATTTCCCCTCTGTATGCAGACCATTAGTGCAGCTTATTCCGTTCGGGAGACCAGCCACAAAGTACCATCCTCCACGACGTTTGCAGGACTTGCTAGTGGAATCCATGCTAACAAGCGATCAAAATGTTTACGTACTCGTTATGATGTCATGCACAGTAGCTAGAATTCGCACTTGAAATGCCAAAATAGCGAAGTTTGAGGGCTCATAACTTTTTTTCCATATGAGTTATGATACTTCAGTTTGTAGCATGATGATCACAGCACAAAGTGTCATGAGAAATTGCAAAAATTTAAATTTAGAAATTTTCGATGCATAAGCACTTTAAGACTTTAAAATCTTTAGTTTGGTTAGGGTGTTAATAAAATAGGGTTGGATTTTCTTCAAAATTGCTTAGTTGGGTGTTTAATGAATGGAAATGGCTCAATACTTGCCAAAAGTCCCTGGGAAATCTTTAAAAAATTATGAAAAACCATAGCTTTCTCAGCATTTCAACCACCACGCCTTGATGCAAACCCCCTTCCCCCTAAAACAATGTTGGTCTGTTCCTGAGACACTTGGCGTTATTGTTCACGAAAAATTTTTCCGATACCGTATGTACTTCTCTCAGTAACCAACATTGTTTAGGGGGAGGGGGTGAATGCTCTGTCCAGATTAAAAATAAACAAATTGTCCCAGGACTTTTGGCGAGTATTGTTGGCTTAATTTCCAAAAATTTGCAATTGTTTCCCCCCTACTTTTCAGTACCAAAAAGTAAGTACCACTTGAAACTATTCAAACCAAGACATTTCCTATGACTTCTAGTAACATTTCCATATTATATTTGCTAGTTGTTATAAATTGAGTTGAAGCAAGTAAAATATAAATTTGGTGAAGCCTACAAACACCACTTAGCAGAAAACAACTGCCAGTTAGTGGAATAGTTTTGGAAAAATCCACTAGATGTGGTGTTTTTCGTTTTCATCCTGTCAGAAGAGGGTCTTTTCATGGCAATGTTTTGATTTGTTAACAATATGGAGCATTTTCAAAATCGAAATTAGAGGAAAAATACGGATAAAGCAGAGTCACCTCTCCAAAAATCCAGAATATGCAGTATAATTTATTTTGTTAAAGTTGGGATCATGGAAAATTCTGGATTATCCAAATATCCAGCTTATCTGTTGCTAAATGATCCAAAGCACGCTATGCTTCATCGAAGTATGGCCACATAATTTTCAGATCTGTTTCAGAGCCTTGAACTTTATATGGAATATAAGTTCATGGATAATGAAGATGGAAACTGTTTATCCCAAGAAGTAGGTGCGGCAGAGGAACATTTAGGAAACTTTGAAAATACTCATGGTGGCAATGGGTAGATAGCCAAAAATGGTGATGGGATGGAATTATTTCAATGGTATTGCTTAGCATTTGATTTTACCTATGAGTTTTAAGCCCAAAAAATGTGTGAAACTCTTACTCTGAGTTGTTTCAGCAATTCCTATTATCCTGTCCTTGGCATCACACCATGAGCAGAAACTAAAGCTAATTCTTCCAGAGTAGATCAAATTTGAATTGCCCTGGGTATGATTCTACCCATAAACTGAATTTCTCTGCCATGTAGGCTGAGGTGCACTTTTTGCAGGTGATGTTTTAAGACTTGAGTTTAGCCAAATGTAGCTGGATTGTTATCTGAGAAGTCCATAAGAGCTTTAAGGTTATGCTTCTGAAATAAAATTGGTGAGGCCCTCATTTCAGCGTGCAGATAATGTGATCCTATCTTTGTAGTGTACCCCTGCTCAGAGCATGCCAGCCATACATGGGGACATGAAGAACTCCGTCTTTGGCATTCTCTCAGCAGTTCCTAATTACTCTGCTACCTTATTTGGTTTTGCTTTCCATCATGGTAGGAATCAGCCCCCCTCCTATTAGACAGTTCCTGGTAGCACCCTTGAATTACAGCAGCAAATAATTCCAGAATAGAGCAGTTTTGGCTTACTTGACAAAATTTAACTGAATTTACACCTGAAAGTTCCAAGAGGAGTGTAAATTTATGTTTCGGAAGTATAATTTGTGAATCCATAAATTTCAACATACAAATAATGTGACCCTAAGTTTTTGAAAGATTTAAAAAGGTTCTACAATGTTGAATACTCACCTATTCAATTTTTTTTTTAAGTTTATAGCTTCAGTGCTGTTTAGCCATACCTACTTTATCAGATTCTTTTATAGCTAGGTGAACAAGGTTTCGTTTTAGATGATATTGACTGCACCATTTCACCTAATGACACTGTCCCGTAGCCAGGGGGGACTACTTTATCAGATTCCTTTATAACTACGTGAACCAGGTTCTTAGTTTCTTATAAAAATGTTTGCCATAACCTCCCCCTATCTATCAGTTTTACTACTTTACCACTGTTTAGCTGTCACATTACCAATGGCAAGGATGTTGTTTTTTGTTTACTGATTAACAAAAGATGCTAGAAATCATTTTGAGCTACTTATCACGACCACTGCTGTCATAAACTGTTTGCTGAGCACAAAATTTTATCCCCTTAACAAGTTCTTATGAGCTCCCTGTGTTTTATGAAAACTCTCTGTTTTCCTATCGGAAACTCCATAAAATGTAAAATGTCCAGGTTTTCAAATTTTCTGGTGTACAGCTCTGCTAGTCCAGTACTCATCGCTGGCCCTATTGGGACAGATTAATGTATCTAATGAATAGATTCATTAAAAGATATACAAATCAAGGCTGCCGTTGGGGATGTTTCAACCCTTAATGTTAGAATTAACTTGGGATTGTGGGGCCAATGATACAGTGACATTGAAAGAGCAGTATCAACGCAACAAAACTTGTAGTTGACGACAAGATCACGTATCACTTAGGTACAATAGGTAATTATGAATAGTGATAACTAGGTAGTTATGAAATCGTCGTATGAGATTGCAGTTCTGTCAATATTTTTCAATATCATTGGATCAGCATGAATGGGCAGGTATGATATGCTGTGATATTCTAGAGCACCAAAGCATGGTGTCACTAAAATTGTATTTTTGGAATCTTTTAATTTTGGCTTTACCTTCTGAAAATTTTGAAATATGAAATTTTGAAATCATGTAGGGAAGGAGCTAGCAACACATGCATAGTTTCATTTTTGTATGTTAATGAACAAATAAAGAGACAAGCCAGTGGTTTAGTAGTAAAAATTGTTAGGACATATAATGCACAAATTGCTGTGTATAATGCACGAAAATGCACAACCTGAAATGTTTGGTTCCCTCCAGGACCAAGGAGTACCATCTGAAGAACTATGATCACATGTAAGTTCTTAAAACCATGCATAAGTCGATTAACTAAAGGAATGCTCCAATTAGTGACTGAATTGGCATCTCACTACTATTATGATCTTATATGACGGATACTTCTGGGAACAAAATAGTAACAGATTTTGGTAAGAGTTTCTCAAACTTAAGCAACAAATAGATCTTAGGTTTTTGAAAAAAGTTTTCGAACAATACACTATGTACCAAACATTTCGGACTGTTAATTTTCAGACATTTAAACTTCTGACATTAAATTTTGGACAGGAATTCTAAAGATCGGACAATTTTAAACAAAAATTTTAGGACAAAATAAGGATTTTAGGCCATTTTGGACATGATTCAATTCAAACTAATCGAAACTTCCAGCAAAAGTAATGTCTCCTTTCGATGATTGGAATCTAATAATGTTGAAACATTAATTCCAAATATAAATAGATCCTTACATTTGAGGGAGTAGGGGGATTTCAGGTCGATTTTGAAGTTTTTGGTTTATTCAAAATGTTGGGGTTGTATGGATTCCGGAACTTTTGTGTAATAAAAATATCTTTGAGCTTGAAATTTGGTAGAAAATTGAGAGCAAAATTAAGAACAAGGCTGAGCCTGAAGTCTTGTTGTAAAATGTATTTTTGGAAAACGATGCTGAGGCTTTGCACAAACAATTGGACATTAAAGGTCCTACCCTTGTTAGCCAGGGAAGAATTGACACCCTGGCACTTTTTCTTTGTTTTATACAAATTAGTTGCTCCTAGCGAAACATGTAGATACTCTGCTATCATTGCCTATTTATAATTTGATGTAAGCTTTTTTCAATAGAAAATGTTATTGTGCTAGAGAGACCATATGGGTTGTAACATTTGGCTTTCAATTAATCAAAATATCATATGTTGTCTTGTATATTGTCTTTCTATGTATTTCTATATGGCCTACATACTGCTAATTTAGGAACAAATTAAGAACAATTCGGTCTCAAAATTTGAGAAAAGTTAGGAACAGCCAGCCTGAACTTCAATTTGACTGGTTCTTATGCAAAGAGAATGTATGTAATAAAATAGGCCACATTTTAACCTTTTCAGCTTTTTTCAACCATAAAAAGGGGCCCAAATACCCCCAGTTTTTGTTTGGGGATAGATTCTAGAGACCAAATGGTCACATTCCTAAAGATTCTGAAAAAATTCAATTATGATGCGTTCTCTGTAATGAAAACAGATATACGGCTTTTTTATAAGAAAATCATCATTTTGCCTGAGCCTCAATTTTCTTAACTTTTCCCGAAATTTAGTCTGAGATTTTCTTATATTTTTCTTAACTTTTTACTAAAATGAACTAGCTAAATGATTTATACTTTCGTTGTTGATGTTGTGTACTTGAATTTGAATTCAACTTTTAACATTTTAAATGCAATAACGACGAAATATCGATTTTTGACCAATACAAATAGTGAGTTTGATAAATTGAGCCTCATGATTTTCTTAGGATTTTGACCATTTGAGCCTCATTTTCTTATAAATTTTTTCTTTTAAAAAAACATATATTTCAATGCTGTAAAAAGCTCCTGATGCCCCATATTCAGGAGCAGAACACCAGCTGTAGACGCAAAAATTTAAATTTTTTGGCTAGGCCTCCAACTCCTTGTTATTTTTAACCTCCAAATGGAATTCCTTTCCCATAGATACATGTGAAAAATAATAAGCAAAATTTAACTGGAAGAACCTACATGATTAAAGATATCAAATAACACAACTTTGTGCTGAAAGTACTGGGTGAAACTGCTAATGCTGAAACAAGTTGCAAAAACGATGCAAAAATTATGGCCTCGTTAAATTTCTGACACCAAAATTTTTGCACGTTTTTAACTTTTATTTGAGCAGATACGCGGGTATCTGCGGTTAACGCAGAAGGCGAGTAATCCTTATTGTCCATGTGTTACTTCCTCTTAGCATTAGTCGTTGTATGAAAGTTCCACAGGACAGTTAATGAGGGAATCTGTGAGAGTTTCAACCTGATTTGATATCCCTTCCCATCCCACTCTATACCTACCCTCACGAGGTCGTATCCACAACTCCTTTTAGTCAATCCCACTCCTGCCTTCTCGCTATCCCTTGGATAGGGGCCTACCCCTGCCCTCTCTTTATAATATCCGTACCAGTTCCACTTCCAGCAGCACATTGAATCAGAGAGGAAGGCAGAGGAGAGAGCAATCTGAATACAGACAGCTAGAACAGGAGAGTTCCAAACGTTGAGAAGCAATGAACAAAGGACATCAGAGAAACGATGTCGGTCATGGCCACCCCTAGGGTGGCACTTGCATCTTGATTGTACATAACTGTGTTTTGTCTAGATGTAGTTAGTAGGTAATGCATGCTAGCAGACCCCTTTCACACTGCGACCAAGAATTGTTGCAACGTCAGGGCCACCAGCTAGTTATGCATAGTGCAGGTTATAGTAGTTAGGCATGCTAGCAGACCCCTTTCACACTGCAACCAAGAAGTATTGCAACGTCAGGGCCACCAGCTAGTCATGCACTTAGTCAGCCAAGCTATGCCAACCCCCTTTCACACTGCGACCAAGAAATGTTGCAACGTTAGGGCCACTGGATTGCTAGCTTCAATGGTAGAATGAAATTGAAATGACAAAAATGAAATATTACAAAAGATACGACCCTCAAGTACTGCCACATGCTTTGTCTCTCTTCTCACATTCTTCTGCAATGCACTGTTACGAGCCGCACTGAGTTAACCGAAATTAAATAAGTCAGAAATTTTTGGTAATTAAAGTAGACGATAAAGAGCAACCCTATCCCATCTCCTTTACAGCGGTGCTATGTGAAGCAAATGTGAATGACCTTGCCACTAGACTTTATGCATTTATGCACAGCTAAGGTTGCAGGCAATGAAACAAGAGTGTGTAAGGGGGGAAAGGACGCATCCCAGGATTGCTTGCACAAAAATGAAAGAGGATTAGGAATATACCGAGCAAGCATGGACGTTCCTATTACCTTCAATAGAAGAGCAACGACGAAAAGCTAAAACGAGAGTTCTTTTCTTTCTACTTAATGCGACATGTCCAGAGTTCAAGATGACATACCAATTTTAAAGACATAACCATTAAAGTTTAAGACATAAATATTAATTTATCGATTTAAGGCATAACCGTTGAAGACAGATCCAAAGGCTTTACCTAGAAACTACCGGACGTTTCGAGACATGTCTCATCATCAGCTGGTTCATCATAGATAGGCAATAGGGGTTTGTATAGAGAGTTACAAATGAGAGAAACAAGTGGGAAATCAAAGGAAATAGTAGGGAATCATGAGGAGATTATCTAAGGGGAGAATAAATACCAAGTAAATACCTAAATATGGAAATGTGTATTAACTGAGGAGATAACTAGTAACATGCCTAAATAAAGGAAATATATTCTATCCAAACAAGGGAACTATGGCAAACAAGCTCTTATTTTGTTTTAGCCCCCTAGAGTTCTTAGTCATGTATTTTTTACTTGTGTAGATTTAACCTGTTGGTAATGGGATCCAGGACAATATACGGAGGTAAATATTTTCCAGTATTGCCATACTGTTTAGTTGTTTATGAAAGGGTTATGCCCTTAAGGCAATTCTACAACATGTATTTTAAGGCTAGTTATTGCATATACTAAACTTGGAAGCTAACTGCAGAACCGGTACTCACGGCATGACCTCTTGCACAGTTTCTTTAGTATCAATGTGAAGGCGATGCAGTCGCGTAGATAGTTTCGGGTTTAAAATTTCTGAAAATAGCTTGCAGGTAGGTAATGGCTTCTAGGAAGTTTAAATTATTTGTTCAGTCATAGAGTGCTGCCATTTTCCCGTGATTACAATATACATTTATTCTTAGATAAACAATACTGTGTTTTATGCGGGAAGGAATCCAATGGACTGTTTGGAAAGTTCTTTAGTTCTTTGGAAGTTCGCCTGTCAGTTCACCAGTACTGTCTGGTAAGTCTTACTCAATTCATAAAGCGTTGTTTTACCCAAGCAAGAATTTCACAAAGCGTTCTGTTAAGCATTATGCGTTCACTTATCTTATTAGATTTTTCGATGTATATAAGTGAAAAAAGGGAAAACCCGCACGTGAGTTAAGATACCTTGTTTATGAAAAATAAGTTCGTTCAAAGCACAATAGTAGCGAAAGCTTAAATGATGGCCTATGCAATACGTCATGATGTCTGGAATCTAAACAAACGACCAATAGCAGGATGGAAAAATGTACATGACTTGCACGAACAGTGCGCAGCGGCCTGCTTGGATACGATGACTAAACAATATTTGGAAGCGGACGCCATATTGAAATCATGCAAGCAAGCGAGGTCGATATTGGCGCGCTTTTTGAAAATGAAAATTTCAAAGTCAAAATGTCGAAGCTGTTCGCTGCTACCATTGTTATTTTCCTTGCATTTATACTATCTGCAAATTGTGGCAGAGAGATAAAAAAGCAAGTTGGGGTGTGTTAAATATGATAAGAAAACCCAGAAATTTCGTGCTTTCACTCTGATAGAAAGTTTATATATATATATATATATATATATATATATATATATATATATATATATATATATATATATATATATATATATATATATATATATATATATATATATATATATATATATATATATATCTGAAGTAGAGTCAGCTTTTGGCAACAAACTAGATTCCCGTGAAATATGTCATTCATGTTTACGTGGATACTACAAGTGGTGATCGACTGAAAAAATAGCAAAGGTAAAAGCTACAATTCTGTATTCTATGATACCTCAAGCAACTTGAAAATAAAATATTTCATCATTAGGATTTCTTGCTTCTTCTAATCTCTGGACTACATATATCGGTTTACTCGAAAAAATAGAAATTCAAATTTTACTTCAAAATATTTACACAAAGCACACGCAAGCAAAACATTGTAATGCATTCCTTGCAATGGAAATTATTACAACAAGAATTATCCACAGGCTGACCATAGTAAGGCTGTCTTCTTAAAACATCATATCACAAAAATGAGCATTACATTGGCCACCAAATACAGATGAACGCGCTGGCCTGTTTTTCCTAGCTGAAAAATCAATATTCTAATCTCTTTTACTTGCTAAACACTTAGAAAACGTATATGACCAAAGCAAAAGAATTATTATACGGAGATCAACCTACTAATCAGCAAAAATTTATGAACATTGAGGGTCAGCAAAAAGTTAGGTATTCTTTTAACTCTAAAGATTCTGACCTCGCACATTCCTACAATCGGGGGGCGATACTAAGTTTGCTTTCAATGGTGATGCGGGCATAGATACCCAGACAGTTCTACTTACAAACCATTATTTTTATGGCATGTGGCACCATTATCGTTTCTTCACGAATGTTTTTTTATATCTCTAAACAGCGTTTTTAGAATTTCCAATCTTATAATGGCAGAGAGTATAATCCAAAATTAGACGTGGGAGAAGGATCAAATGGTTACGCCATTTTAGCTTGATCAGAAATTATAATGCGAAAAAAACGACGGTGTATTTGACGAAGCGGTTGTTTTAGCTGATACTGCTCATGAATTAGGGTAATTTGGAGCAAAATGAGACGCTTAAGCAAATATTCTACTCTTGCTCAGCTAGGAACAGGTGAATGAGAGAAGACAATATCCATATACTTTCCTTAACATATAAAATGTACAACAGTAAAGCAATTTCTCCTTAGCATTTTCATAACTTGAAAACTTCATGCTTCTTTTGAAACAGGTCTATTGTCTCATTTTGCCCCACATGTGAGGAAAAATGAGACTCTTCATAAGTTTGCGATAATTATGTTGATTTTCAAAATTGAGAACCTATACTGCTGTGATTGGCAAGCAACAAATCTCTATCCTCGAGCACTAAACTTTTTTTAGCCAACTTTACCTTTTTACTATATTGGAAAGCCCAGATTTCTTGCTGCTTCTACAAAAATCTAATCCTTGAGAATGGTGGCGAACAATATATGTATGACAATATACAATTTTCCTACACCCAAAAGTAATTCTTTGCAAGGTTATTAACGAAGCTCTCTCAAACTTTGTAAATGCTTTAGTTTCAGGCATGGCTTCGCAATTTTGCTAAATCTCTTTTGTTGACAATATTTTCCTTTCATTTAAAGTGTTAAAATAGCGTCAGCATGTTTTCGAATCTCTCGCCAAAACTGAAGCATAGCAAGAATGGCTATATGGGATAAAATTCACTTTGAATGGATGTGTTTGTGTTTGTATTCCTATAAGTGACTGCCATTTTAAGGCAAGTAGTGCATTATTTTGCTCATTTAGTGTAGTGTGAACAGTTTCACAAAAACGAATATTATATCTGCGTTTTTGTGCAAAAATAGAACAGTGTAAACGGGGCATCAGGCTACTTTCCATCCGAGCAACCATCAATACGGCTTTCGAAAATAAGTCAATACGGTTTACGAAATGAATTTGCTTCAGAAAACTATGCAGCCGGTGTTAGACAATGCTGGCTAAGCAAAATATCTGGCATGGGCAATGATTTGTCTTGGTAGGATTGGGTGTAATTAGGTCATTGTCGCATTTTGCCCCATGTTCATGACAGCAGAAAGATAAAAAGTGTAAAATGGTATAATTAATCATGTTGCCATGCTGTAAGTAATAAGAAGTTATGTAAAATTATAGAATATTGAAGGTTGTGCCCCATTAAGATAGCATCATTTGCGCAAAAATTGGAAAAGCATTTCAAAGACGTAACCTAAGGCTTGCCAAAATTGCTATTTTAATCATCGGTGACTCCATGCAGAATCACTTTTCATATCAGAAGTTCGTTACTATAGAAACAAAGCCTGACAGTCTGAGAGAGAGATCATTTCATGTCATAAGGCTGGCTGACTTGTTTCTCCACCGTATATGCAATGAACACTGATGCTGAAAAATCATCTACATGAAAAAAGAATGGTACCTGTGAACATTGCAAAATTGGACATCTACTAAAAAGTTCTTTTGACAGTTACCTGAGCCCTGTTGCAGATGTTGTATTTGGCCCTAATGCTTTTAATTATTTGATGGAAACATTGGAAACATTCTCTAGACGTCTATACACTACTTTATATCTGTCAAAGTTGGCTTGAGAAATTGTATTCATTCATTGTTGTGCTAATTATGAAAAAGGAATTGATGTATTAAGATCAATCCCTGAGCTTTTGAGAATAATAAAAGTTATAATAAATTTACAAGCTAAATAAGCAGAAAACTGAGGCCCATAAAGGACCACTTCTTTACTTTCGGGTGTCTAATACAAAGGGAGTCTTGATAGTTCAGGGGTAGAAAATTTTTCAGAAACTAATATGCGGTGTGATTGTTAGTAGGGGTCATTTTCCAGATTTAAATGCATGTCATACCATGGGCAATAAAATGCCATATTTTACGGTCAAATACACGTTTTTTTATAAGAAAAAAGTTTATAAGAAAATGAGGCTCAAATCGTCAAAATCTTAAGAAAATCGTAAGAAAATCGCGAGGCTCAATTTCGAAAATTAAATGTTTTCATAGGCAGAAAAATCGGTATTTCATCGTTATTGCATTCAAAATGTTATAGGTGGAATTCAAATTCATGTATACAATATTATTAACCATAGTTTAAACCACTATAGCCAGGTTATTTCAGTAAAAGTTAAGAAAAATTTAAGAAAATCTGAGGCTCAATTTTGGGAAAGTTAAGAAAATTGAGGCTCAGGCAAAATAATGATTTTCTTATAGAAAAAAAACGTGTATATTCTAATGCTGGGTTCACATTGTAGATTTTTGCCTATAGATTCAGAAAGCCATCGACAACAGGAAGATGTGGGATAGACATTTGTCTACAGAAACTAAGGTGGGAAAACTATTTGCTCGCTGTACTTGCTGGGTGAAACATGGGAAAAGCTTGCAATTTCAGCTTTTTGTAGCATTAGGTAGATCATTAATAAAAATTAAGAGGAGCAGTGGTCCAAGCACTTATCCTTGAGGGACACCACATGAAACACGCAATAGTTCAGAGTAAGACCAATTAATTGAAGCATATTGGTATCTATCTGATAAATAAGATTTAAACCATGCAAAGGCGTTCCCTCTAATACCATAATGTTCTAGCTTAGAAAGTAGAATATAGAATATCATGATTTGCTTTGTCAAAAGCTGTTTGTAAGTCAAAAAATATACTACGACCAAATTTTTTATTGTCAAGTGTATTTTATTTGAAACTTCTCATTTATACATACATACATATATATATATATATATATATATATATATATATATATATATATATATATATATATATATATATATATATATATATATATATATATATATATATATATATATATATATATATATATATATATATATATATATATATATATATATATATATATATATATATATTGATCTGGTTGTTTAAGTCTATACTGTCGGTATAGTGCTCAATGCATTGAATCGCAGAGCGTAATAGATTATAGATAGATTGGATCAAAGACAGGACATCACTTTTTCTGTTACTCCGAGTTTCACGCTTACGCGATCATCAGACATTTTAATGAAGAATAAGCCCTACGTTAACCTATATGCACATGAGTGGCGCTATTGTTCTAGTGATCTACTGTTCTATTGTCGTATAGATGAAAAGGTTGGCTTTAGATGTTCATTAAATAATACTTGTTCTCGTGTCGGCATTTTGAGATCAGTTCCGATCTTTTGTTGAGGAGGCTGGCTTTGTTGGCTTTAATTATGGAGAGTTTTTCCGCTAAGCAGAGGTTGCATCTTTTTGAAATGTTGTTGTATGAGCTTGCTGAGGTGATGATTGACCAGTTGATTACGTAGTTTTTTTTGTCGTCTTTGAGTTTCCAGATGTATTGGGATAGTTCTGTACTGTTGGTGTATTTTCCGTTTTGAAATGATAGCTTGTGTTGCGTGTATCGTTGTTTGAATGTACCTTCTGTTAGTCCGATATAGTTCTTTCCTGTGGAGTCTTCATCTGTTGTTACGTGTGCATTGTAGACTAGACTTGTTGAGAGGCAGTTGTTGTCGAGGGGGCATTGTTCTTTTTTTCTGCAGTTGCATCCGTTCTGAAGTGGGGTGGTGTTGTTGCTGATTATTTGTTTGTTGTGGTTGGTGATTATAGTGGCCATGTTCGGCATGCAGCTGTAGCTGATTTTTACGTTGTTCTTGTTGAAGATACAGTTGAACTTGTGTTTTGGGGGGAAGTGCTTCTGGATGAGGTTTAAGAAAGTTTTTCCTACATTAGTTTGGACGCTTTTGCTGAATGGGGGCTTAAACCAGATTATTTTCCTTTTTCTGTTCTTTTTCGCGGGTGTAGGTGTTTTAGGTCTGGTGTATATCAGGTTTTCGGTGAATCCGCTAGATTTTAGAGCTTTTTCGTAGAGGGGCTTGGCATTGTCGAACATTTCTTGGCTACACGAGATGTCTGATATCCTACGGTTGATGGCTGCGGGTAGTTGTCTGATTATGGTGGGAGGGTGGTTGGATTTTGTGCTGATGTAGAGCGGTTCGTCGTTTGGTTTCCTGTAGGGGCGGTATGATTCGTTCGTCAGGTTAAATGTAACGTCAAGGTAGTTCACTACTTTCAGGTTGGTTTGCATTGTAATCCTCAGGCCGTGTTGTTTGAAGCGTCTCGTTATGTCTTTCTTTATTCGTTCTGCCTGTGGTCCTGTGGAGTTCTTGAGGATTGCGAGTCCGTCGTCTCTGTATAGTCCTATGTTGTCCTTCCCGTACTTGTCACATAGATTGTTCAGAATAAATAATCCAACTAGCTCACACACTTCTGCTCCGTCGTGGCTTCCCATTGTAACGTCAAACATGCTGTCGTTGTCTTTCTTTACCCAGGCAGTGCCGTTGTTGAACAGGAGGGATTTTCTGGAGTGCATGATTATGTCGATGTCCTGGCTGGTGATTTTTGAGTGTTTCTTGGCGAAGTGGATTGCATTGGTTAGTAGTTCTTCAGATATGGAGGGATAGAAACTTTAGATGTCAAATGTGGCGAAGGTGTGTTGTTGCTTGGTAGGAATGTTTACGAACCACTTGATTACAGATGACGAATTTTTCCATTGATTAAGTGCTGTTTTGTTTCTCACGTCGGCGTTAATATTTTCGAGAATCTGTTTGCTTATGCGTCCTATTTCACTCTTGGCTGGATTGATTAATCTGCATGATGGATTATTTGGGAAGTTGTCTTTGTGATCTTTTAGTGATATGAAGGCTTGTCGTTCTGTGCTATACGTTAGCGCCACTCATGTGTATATAGGTTAACGTAGGGCTTATTCTTCATTAAAATTTCTCTGATGATCGCGTAAGCGTGAAACTCGGAGTAACAGAAAAAGTGATGTCCTGTCTTTGATCCAATCTACCTATAATCTATATATATATATATATATATATATATATATATATATATATATATATATATATATATATATATATATATATATATATATATATATATATATATATATATATTGCAACTAATTGCAATAATACATCTCTCATGTACATGGCAGTGTAAAATTGGCTTGCTTGTAAAGTGTTGGGAAAAACCCGCAAACGCGCATGTAGAAATAGCATTATACGTGTGTCGTCAAATTGCATGTAGCCATTCATTCATGTAGCGGCGCGCTGTATGTATCATTATGTTTTTTCTTCTGTATGTCATTTACGTAGAAGCCTCGTATGCACTGGAACTGAGAGGAGGTTTAGGAAACTGATTCACTAATTGAACTATAGGGGACTGAAATTAACTTAATAGATTATTGTTAACAATTGTGCATAATAGTTATTCATTTCCTGTTATTGATTAATTTGATTGGTTAGTATTTTTGGAGTAATCTTTTATATACAATTGTTAGAGCACTATTAGTTAGAAGAAGAAGAAAAAGTAGAAATGAGAAGAAGAATGATGAAACTAGAGTTCAATGGTGTCTTTTTATGAGTATGGATTCTCGGTTCAGACTTATCTCTTGAATCAGCGAAGAAAGGCATTTTAAGTCCTAACATAAAGAGCATACAAGAGCAGGACATAAATAAACGTTATCAAGTAAAGGAATGGGGCAAATTAAATAGTTAGAAGTTCTGGTTTTGTCCTTGGCTTGTTTCGACGACAGCAGATGCAATAGTTGGATCTAACAGAAATGTTCATGGCTTCATTGTGATTCGCTTTTGAAGAACCCATAAGTCCAACAGCACCCACAGAGAGATTGGCAAACAACACTTTACTATAAGAAGGAGAGAGGTCGTTAATCAGTGAACTGTATTTAGAAGCCTTACGATTGCTGTTATTTTGTATATTTGTTTCAAAACGTACTGTAATCTCCAGAACGTAAAGTATCTTTTCATCTGTAAGAAGAAGGTCAGGACGAAAAGATTCACCTGTAATTAAGCCTAATGATAGAAAGGAGGGTAGATCGGCATAGACAGCGCTTTGTTTAAGTGAAGAGAGTGCATTTGCAAGAGAAAAAAGAAGAGAGTTATGACGCCATGTGAATCTTCCCTCATCTAGGAACTTGCAACTTGATATTACATGCTGTACAGTCTCTGACTGGAGACTCAAGGAGCAATTAGAAGATTGAGAATGGACCATTTGCAGAAGTTTTTGCGAGTGGGAAGAGTATTATTTAGATATTTTATTGAAAAGTTAAATATGTTTCTGGGCGAGTTTTGCTGGACAGTTGACCATAGGCTTTTAAGGTTTTGGTATGAATGCTTAATAATGGGCGAAATAACTAAGCCTCGAGGTAGAAGGATGGTTTTTATGCGCTCTTCGTGATCGTGTTGACTAGACTTCAGAACTTGCTTAGTATTTTGAAATTGGTCATGTTGAAGATTGGTACCGTAACTAATATCAGCCCAAAGAGCCTTAATGTCTAGGTTCGAAAAAGACTTTAATGCAGTACGTATAACAGTTTGACTTTCGATAAATTTATTAGATGGAAGGACAAGGTTGATACCATATCTAAACTTATTTAGGATCAGAGAACAAATTGTAGCATTTATGGGCAGTATCAAATGACTTGTAACCATGTTATCTAAACTGTCAACAACCCAAGTCTTGCTAAGATCTGCAATAGTCACGTGCCAAGATAGCTTAGAAAGAAAAAAACGGTTGTAAAGTAAGAGCTTGTATTTGGGGTGACATGGAAGGCTATCAGTTTTGATCATCAGATCGTTGATTGTACTTATACGGGTTGACATGTCATTATTATCCATACTAAAATTGAAATAACGCCCGAGGTACTTAAAAGATTTGTTGCTCTCAACATTCCTAATAGTCTCAGTTAAAGTAAGAAATGCATGTTCAACTGTATACTTTTCTTGAAACCAAATTGGAGAGGGTAAATTATATGATTCTGATTGACAAATGAATGTAACCTCTTCTCCATTAGTTTCTCAAATAGTTTACTAAGAATAGGGAGTAATGAAATGGGTCTGTAATTAGAAGCAAATTCTGGGTCTCCTTTTGTACAAAGAGACAACTTGAGCAACCTATAGTTTACTGGGTAAGATACCTATAAGTTTGGCTAATGGCTGAGATATATAGTGTCCTATTGTTTTTAATAAGTTAACTGAAATGCTGTTAGGACCAATATATTTTGTTGAATTAAAACTACTAATTGTATCATCAACTTCTATGGGTGTGTTTGGTTGAATAAGCATTGGCTTGAGATTTTTCGAGCAAGGTAGTCAAGAGGTGATTTTGGAGTTCTAGGTACAGTTTTATTTATAGTTTCTACAGTGTTAACAAAATAATCATGTACGACATTAGAAATGTCAGATGGATCTGAAGTTGCAACTCCATTTTTATTTTTTATTTTTGTTACGCTAGATGAAGTTCAACTCTTATTAGAAATAATTGATTTGATAGCAGACCACAGTTCCGTCGAGAGGGGGGTAACCAGGGTAGTTACCAGGGGGCCCGGGGCCTTGAGGGGCTCATTGAAAATAAGGTATGTATTTTTGGCTATGAGTTTTCAATTAACAGCATTGGCAGGGCGGGCCCATGACCCGATTGATATTTGAAATTTAATCTTTCAGCAAGGGATCAACAAGCTGGTCTATGATGAGGGCCTTTTCCTGTTATGGTTTATAATTAAAACATTGACGATCATAATATACTTCTCCGGAAGCCGAAAATTCTATTGCACTTACTTATATCTACTTTTAGGTCAAACTTTTTAGTTATTGCTTGTGTGGACTTCCTATAAACGTAAAAGTAGATCTTCCATTCACGGCCTGCACCATAGAAAAAACACATGCGAAGAATCAAGACAAATCCAAACGCCATAAAAGTCTTTATGAAAATCACTAAGCGGGATCACGATCCAACCAACCCCTGCGATGTCATCCTACAGGCACAAGTCTGGTGCTCAGAAAAGGCAGGAAAAAAAGACACAAGAAAATGAAGCAAAGAAAGCCTCTCGCACATTGTTTGAGGTAGGTGCTTACAAAAGAGACAAGGAAGGTGATTCAACTTTAAATAAACCTGGTGAAAGCTCTGTTCAAAGCATTGCTGAAGAAGAAGAAGACACAGACGGCTTGGCTGTTTCAGTAGGCCATGACACCACAGAAAGGAGAGAAAGCACTACTGATTCGTCATTAAATCAAGATACTGTCCATAGTGGATCATCTAGTTTTGATGTCGGTACATTGACCGGATTTCCAACGATAAAGGAGTTAGAAAAGGTTGTTAGAACTGGTCATTTGCCTCATCCTCCAGAGGTTCCCAAAGATTACGACGGCAACAAATTCCCAACAAGGGTCCTAAATGTGAAGCAGCAAAATGGGGAGGTAGTAAGAAGAAGCTGGCTTGTTTTCAGTCCTACAAAGGCTGCACTCTATTGTTGGCCATGCAGGTTGTTTTGTCCACACTATTAATAATGGTTCAAATTCAAAATTGGCTTCTCCTGATGGTTGGGGAGCGAACAACAGCTGGAAAAGATTGTGGGAAAGACTCCCAGAACATGAGAGAGGCAATGCCCACATCAAGTGTTACTTGGCATGGCGTGAGCTTCAACGACGCTTAGAAGCAGATGCTAATATAGATTTGTTATTGGAGAAAAGTATTTTTCTGAAGCAGAGAGATGGAAAATGTTACTGCAGCGAATCCTTGACGTAGTCATGTTTCTTGGAGAGCGAGGGCTTGCGTTTCGTGGGGATTCAGAGAAAATTGGTGATACGCACAACGGCAACTTTCTTGGGATTCTAGAGTTGCTTGCACGTTACGATCCTCTTCTTCAAGAGCACGTTGGTAAAGTGAAATCCTCACAAGAGAAAGGAACTAGACTCCAGGCTCACTATTTCTCACCAGAATCTCAAAATGAGTTTATAAATATTTGTGCTGCACAAGTGAGAAATCATATTTTGAAGAGCGCAAGGTCTCAAAGTACTTTGCGTTTATGATTGATAGCACACCAGATGCAAGTCACACAGAGCAAACTACCTTCATTCTTAGGTACCTTACAAATGACGGTGAGATTTTTTTTACAGTTCAAGAAAGATTTCTAGCCTTTGTTGACTGTTTTGAGAAGTCGGGTCTCGAGATCGCTAACTTAATTTTGAAGATTTTGGAGAAGTACGGAATACCCATTGCTGACTGTCGAGGCCAAGGCTATGATAAGGCTGCCAACATGTCAGGGAGATATAATGGTGCTCAGCAGCATGTAAATTCGGTCAATCCTTTGTGCCTTTACTCACCCTGTGACTGCCACTCGTTGAATCTCTGTGGTACCGATTTCGCCGTATGCTGTCCTGAAGCTGTTACTTTTTTTGGTATGGTACAAACTATATACAACCTTTTCTCGTGCAGTCCACAGAGATGGGACATTTTACTAAGCCATGTTGGGTCGTCACTACATGGATTATCATGTACAAGATGGACGGATCGCATCCGACCATTTGCAGCCCATTTGCCAGGAATCAAGAAAGCCCTTGAAGATCTCCTGTTGCTGAATCTTACCCCGAAAACAACCATTGAAGTCAACGGCGCGATTAAGTGTGTGTCATCATTTACATGCATAGTGATGTCTACCTTGTGGTCGAAGGTTCTTATCCCAATCGACCAAAGAAACCAAGTAATTCAGGCCAGGGAAGCAACGATCGATGTTGAGGTCTCAAACTTAAGAAGCCTGATTGAGGAGCTTAAGGAACTGCGCAGCCAATGGCCTATGATTTTGAATGAATCGAAGCTAGTTGCAAATTCACTAAATATTTTGGCTGAATTTCCGAAAAATTGCAAGAGCAGGAGAGATGTCGAAGAAAGTGGAGATGAAGCTGATGAAATCGAAAGCAGAGGAGCGAGGGCATTCAAGCGTGATGTATTTCATACAATTGTTGATTCTGTGATTTCAGGATTGACAACACGCTTTGATGCTGCAAATCACATTTACCAAACGTTCAGCTTTCTTTGGGAGTACTTGATTCTGTCTGAAGAGGAAATTTTGCAGGCATGTGGCATCTTTGCCAGTAAATATGAAGTGGATATTTGCCTTGATGGACTGAGAGAAGAAATGATCCGCATCAGGTCAATCCACAAGGCAAATTTTGGAGAGAAATCGTTGAATCCGTTGCAGTTATTAAACAGCATAAACCAATTTAAACTTGATGAGATTTTTTCAACGTGTGTACTGCCTTGAGAATTTTTTGCACACTGCCCGTGACCATTGCTTTGGCTGAGCGATCATTTAGCAAACTCCAGCTAATAAAGAACTTTTTGAGGAGCACAATGACTCAACAACGACTTTCAGATTTGGCCATCTTAAGCATCTCTTGTGAGATTCTTCGTTATTTTGATGTGGCTGCCATCTTGAATCTCTGAAAGATGGTAAATGCGGGGGCGCACATTGCTATCCCCTCTTGATCGAACAGGAAGACTTGCTCGCTCGGGAAGGCAAGACGTGTTTGTAGGCCTGAGGAAACGCTTGCGCTGGCAAGGCGT
>OLMO02000277.1:6991595-7016864 GCA_900291935.2 Cassiopea xamachana
GCTACTGTGTACGTTAACTAGTTGTTAGTAGTAATAATTCTGGATTATTACTACTGCTAAGGACTGTCTGTTACAGTTCGTATGGTAGAGTTAGGAGGTGACAGGGGGAGGCTTGGAGGTCACCGTTAAGATTTGATAACAGCATCAAAAGTGAAACAGCTAGAAAGATGGATTTTCAAAATGTAATTAAGGATTTCGCCATGAGGAAAGCAAGAAAAGCAGTTTTTGAAACATAAAATTAACTCTGATTTGTTTTAATGATTTGTTTTATATAGTCACTAAATACATGTTCTGTTAAAGACCTTAAAATACATATTCAAGTGTTTCAGGGGCGTTGATTTCAAAATTCATGCCTTTTACAGTCCATCTAACTGCATTGCTAAGGGCGTAACCCAAAAAAGGTTTTTGCAGCCTTCGACAGTGGGGCCCCATGACAGTCCCAACCCTGGGGCCCGGCCCTTCTCTTGACGGCCCTGGCAGACCATAGTCTGTTTATATTCGGAAAATTTGTAGTGAAATAATTTTGACAGTAGGCTACCTTGTTGTTTTTTATTTCATCGATTTCTGAATATTTTATAAACTTCACAATTATTCCTGGATATATCTTTTTTCGTTTTTCTTAATAAACGATCACGAATTTCCATCATTCTTTGAATTCTATAGCTAATCCATGGCTTTAGTTTGAATTTTAGTTCTTTTCTACTACATTCTTTAAGTGGTACATGTCTTTCAATGAGCAACTTAATTTCTTGACAAATTTTATTATAATTGTTTTCAATATCAGTGCTGTTATCAGTATAGCTAAATTCCATGCAATTGAAATCTTCAAGAAAAGCCTTCACAGAAGAATGAGTAGTCATATTTAAATGCATCTCATTTTGTATAGTGTATATTAGCAACCTTAAGTATTAGAAATTGTGGAAAATGATCTTGAATTGGAGCTAAATATTTCTACTTATTATTTCAATATCAAATACGTTGGTAAATATGTTATCAATAATTGTTGGTGATTGCGAAGTTATTCTTGTAGGATGATTTACACATGGAAGGTAGTTGTTAGAAAGAAGAGAATTTATGAAATCATTTACAGATGTATTAGAATGATACTTTAGTAGATCAATATTTGATTCTCCCATTAAAAAATTTGTTTACTGATCAGTTTTGGAAAAAGTGAAGTGAAATAATCAAATTATATGTTTGTATAATATATATGTAAGCCACTTAGAAAGTTCTTAGCATTGTTATTCTTTAGTTCAACCCAAACTATTTCAAAACTATTACAATTAAAACTTAAATGAGGCCTTAATTCAGATACCAAAGAATTCTTAGAATCAGGGTTCATACGGTCAGGAAAAGTCAGGAAGGAAAGTATGTTTTTAAGGGTAGTCAGGAAAAGTCAGGAAAAGTCATGAAATGTCAGGAAATGTTGTTGAAACTTGAAGAAAGTCAGGAAAAAGTCAGGAAATTTTATCAGTTAAGTGAATTCTGTGGCGATCAATTGTAGAATTATATCAATGTCAAATTTCATTTATCGCGTTTGAAATGCAAACATGCAATCTGGAATGTGAACACGCAATCTGTAATTCGAAAATGTCAATCAGAACAGCAGATTTTGAAGATTTGTTGTGGAATAAAAATCAATTTAAGTCGACTGAAATTGTAATTAAATGTGACATCTAAAACCAAGTCGCATTACAGTTGAATGTTTGATTGTTTGACTGATCCAGTCGATTAATCGACTGAAAGTCAACTGAAGTAAAAATTTGGCTTTATACGTCACACAACAGATGCCTTAAATGCATACTTTGTTAAATTGTCTTCTTAACAACTGTATTCGACGTGAGAACTATTTTACGTATAATATATTTGAGATATGTTACTTTGTACATGTAAAAGGGTTTGATCAGGAAAAAGGCTACAAATCCCATAATATAGGTGCAGAGCTACAGTATTAAGAACACGACAAACCTATAGGAATCCATTTATTTTAATTTAGATTTCTTATGGTAAATCACATCTTAATTTAGATTATATCTACACCATTATAGATATTAAGTTATTGCAACACTTAAAAGTAACCAATATCTGCTACTATACCTATTCAAATACCATTTGTAGTTCATTAGTTTGATTTAAAAAAGTCAACAGTTTTTCCTTTGGGAAAGTTATAGGATATTAAGCTGACTCTCTATTAGGCAGAAAAATGTTGCGCTTCGAAAATAGAACCACTCTCTACTTTTCGCTGCTAGTATTTTCCGCCTCGACAGTTTTGAACAACGAATCAGACATCAGGAAATTTTTCCACCTCGATATTTTCTACCTATTGGAGATTCCGCTTTACAGAGTTTCACTTAGCCTTTTGCATGTAGGATGCAAGGTGATTTCAGAGTTTAAGCTGAATGTGCTATTGTGGCTGTTCGATAGTCATTAAAGTTATATGAAACATTGAGGATTTTTGGCTTGTCAAGTTTATGATATTTGTTTTTTTGTTTGAGAAAGGAATTAACCAGAGATCCACCTTTTCTTACCCAAATTAACAAAAGATATTCAACTACTTGTTTTTAACAGATGAGTCAGTGGCATCATTTTTAACATCTGCTAGTCAGGAAAAATACTATATATTTCTGATCTGTAGTCAGGAAAAACACCTTCATTTTCAGGAAAAAGTCAGGAAAAGTCAGGATAAAATATTTGGCTAGATACGTATGAACCCTGTTAGAATTCTACTTCTCCATTTTAACTTTTTGATTTTTTCCCATAATAGCTGTAACCATTTATGTTGATATTATCTAGAATTTCACTTTGAGTTGAGTTCCATGTTTCTGATACACCAATAGTATCAAAACAAAAAACTCATCTGAGCACAACGTCATCACTGTGAAGAAAAATATTCCTAATGTGTGAATGAAAGATAGAGAAATCATGAGTGTTATATCTGATAGATTTAAATTCAGATATGCTATGATATCGTCAGAAGATGGTTTGTGGTATTTGTTCATCAATGTCATAATCAGTCAAATAAGGAAGATCAGTCAAGTCTGAGCAATAAGTAAAGGTAGGAAGTCCAGCAATGCATGAGGGAATTTCTTTGGTTCCTACTTCCAACATTAATTAACATTAACAACAATAAAAACTCAGCAGACTGATAGGAATAAAAATATGAGAATGTAAAAGTGAGATAAAACACAAAACCAATCAATAGCAGTCAGACCAAGTGGCATTTTATTGTATGTGTGCAAATATCTGATAATTCTTAATAATCTATGAATCTATTGAACCTAGATGGGAATTATTCTCCCTTCTCACTAATCAATTTGTCTAAGTCATTCAAGTCACCAAAATAATGGTAATCTCCATTCCAGACAAGGCAGATACGACAATTGATATCTGCAAATTCAAAGGAGTGATTGTGCTTTTCTAGTACTTCATTTGCTTTTTTGAGAAGTTCTCTGCGTCCTTTAGTAAGATCTAATTTAGTCTTATACCTATTGCTGTCTTATACCTATTGCTGTTTTTCCGCGCTTTATATACCATAGTTCTGTGGCGCCATAATGTTATATGCGAGCTATCATTTGCCTGACTGATGACCTTCCCAACTCTGTGAGCCTGATTTCTCACAGAGTCAGGAAGACCAACTCCAATTTCATCCATAACACTATTGATTTTTGCCAGGTAATCATCAGCCGTTTCTTTGTTGCCATGTAGTGGTAGTTCGATCCCATTTAAACGTAGGCAAAGCCAACGTTGATAGCATCTTATAGCCTTGATAGATTCCTATGCAAATCTTCGATTTATTTTGCATGTTATTGAGTTTTGACATCTCTTCTTTCATCTTTCGCAAATTATTAATACAATATTTCGTTGCGACCTTCTGGAGTGCATCGAATCCTTCTTTCAGAAGTGTATGTATGCCCTGAATTGTAACTTCTTCCGGTGGAGATTACTCTGTAGAAGGCACCTCAGATCCTTTTCTGCGACGTGCCTTCGTCGTATTTATTGATCGCAAACGAAATAACGATTATGTTTCAAATGCCTTTTCTCTTGTAAACCAGGATAAAGCACAGAATATTTATATATCATACCAATGGTCGGAGAGCTATCAAATAACGCCCGCCATGTAACGATGCACAACAACAATGCTTGATAAAGTCAAGGTTAGCTTGATAAAGTTAGCTATGAGAATCCCTTTTTGTGGTCTATGTCAAAAGTTTGAGTAAAATTCAATTTTCTGTCGGCAGTATAAAATATATGAACGCTAAAAGTCGTAAATCGAGCTGGTTGATTAGCTTGAAATACCTTAAGTTGTGCTCCGTTGTTAGTTCCGAATTGAAACATAATGTACTTAGTTATAATGGAGATCCAAAATCATCTAGACTGCTAATTTTCATTATGAAAAGTCGAAGGTCACTAATGCTCGTCATTGTTGTAATTTCAGATTCACTATTGAAGTGTAGTATGTGTCACTGGTTACTCTCATACGAACTGTTACTGCTTATGTACTAATCTACAACGGCGTGCTGCGTTCCACAGAAAGGTAGCGCCTTCGCAGTAATAGCCCCCCCCCATTTTGTCTGAAACAGTCTTCCATCCTTTTTCAGACCAATTAGAATATGCAATGGGGGTGTCACCACGCGTGTTCTAAAGCGTTACCTAATGTGCGGAAGACACCTGCTAGAGTTCACCTACTGTAGAACAGTTTACAACAGAGTAAGTGTTAATACCACAATAATAAACTATGTTAGCTGCATTACACATTATTTACCAACCGTAGATAGTACAATAAGATCAGGATAGAAATAAATAGTCCATATCCGGTTCGTCCTTTGACAGGGTCTTGTCTTGTCATGAGTGGCTTATTTTTCACCTCTCTTCCCTCAATTTTTTTCGTTCCTCCTTTGACATAAGTGGCACCCTAAAATGACGATCTGCGTTCTATGACCTTTTCCAAGCCACAAAGTTGTATCATTCTCATGTTCCTTCACAAACTTTTGTGCACTATGCTGCTCTTTTGAGCTTGGTCAAGATATTTTGTCGGACTTAACTGTGCTTAGCTCATATGTTTACATTGTATGTATGTGTCTTTTTATGTACGCGTGATACACACACAGGGTTGATTTGGTATGATCGTTCATTGCATTTGCAATATTGCCTGTGCCCATCATTTTTATGCATAGCTAGACGACTAATTTAGATACAAATTTCTGTAGTTCTTTGCTTCTGGTCTGGCACAAAATGGCGATGACAACGAGGGTTTTGATGGATTTCTACCTGAAGATATTTTGAAAGAGGCGTCAAGAGGAAAGCAATTGGTATGTATGAAGTTAATGATTCTGATTTTCACGTTACTTTTTGAGAAATGTCATTAGATAGTTGAAGGGTGATGCTTTTTTTGGAGTGATGATGATATCAAATTACATTTATATGTTACCAACCACTACAAGGTTTTTCTTTATAAATTTAAAAAACACAACTAACAACTAACTTACAAATACATTTATTTGACTGTGCCTCTCACAGCAGGAAAAGACTCTAAGTCATGGTATTCCTGCTATGAAAGACATATACAATAGCATGGTATTTTCAAGAAAAATAAATTTGCATAAAATAAAGTTCAATAAAGGTTTCCAAAGCAGTGTAATAGTTTGATTGGGAATGTTGCCATTCAAAATAGTCCGATATTTTAATGCTTACCACGAACAATGCCCAAGTGGTCTTAGGTCCCGAATAAGTGTCTAACGCTTATTTTTTCTCGAAAGAATTGTGAACCCCTGCTCTCATTGGCGCCCTCCGCTTATTAATGTAGTTACTGTGGCCAAGTTGCCTAAATAAGAATGAGGTGTATGCAGCAAGATTACGAAAAGTGCTTGCTTGCATTGGTGTTTATTGGTGTTTTTTGTATCAGCGCTGATTGATGCAAAGTTAGCCCAAGCGTTTCTGCAAAGTACATTAAAGTGCAAGTGACACAAATATTTTAAATTTTCTATTATTTGCATAAGTTACTCTTATTCATCTTCACTGATCTGGCTGAGAGCAATATTTTCAAAATTTCATCTCAAATGGCTATTTTAATCGACTTAAAAAATCCCCGGTAGATGCATCCTCGTTTTCAATCAGGAGCGCGTGTCAATTTCCGTGATGTCACACCGAGAAGACGGGAATAACATCACAGGCAAAATGGTACAGCATGGCGTCCTCAGATAGTGAGAGTTCGTGTCGCACTGCCTCTAGTGAGATTCGGAATGCGAGTCAGATTCAACGTTTGACGGTGGAAGTATGCTTCACATACAGCCATGCATGTTCGAGTTAAAGAGCAGTTTCTGAAAGAGAGGTGGCTTGTGCCGAAGATGGTGAAGACGATGATGACCGTTTAGGAAATTTAGACTGGTATGTATAGCACGTTCGAACTTCTTGGACAATGCCAGAGAGGGTGTTTCAATTTCTTTGATAAAAGGGTGTGCCCCCCTAAAAGAAAAAAATTAACTAGCTTCAACACTTAAAGGGCATAGTGTGGCCTTGTGGATTAGCCCCGAGTAAAAATTGATAGAAATGATTCCTTGGAATTGGAGCATTCTCACCAACTAGAAACACCCATTTGAATTACTAACCCCTGGAAAGTCATTGCCATCCAATTTTGAACGTGTCTACATTATCTAGAATTTCTGTTTTTATCCACTTGCTATTAATTATACTCTCAACTCAAGCAAAATGATGTAAATGTACATTCACCTGGTCAAACGCTGTCTTTTTTATTAATGTGATTTTACCACTTTGTGAATCTAGCTTTCCCACCAAAATAGAAAATAAATAGTCATAGTAGCTTCACCGATATCCACAGTTAAATGGTGGAAATGCACAGAGCAGAGAGATACTTGGCATAGCTATTCAAGTGATTTGCTTTGCATAACTTTATCGTCTATGAATGTTACAAAACACACCAGCCTCTTTCAATTTAACTTCGATTTTGCGTTAGGTGCAGTGTTGGGCATTGTCAAATATTGGACAAAGCAATTGAGTGTCTATGTTGCAAAGAATGTGAAATAACTATGTCAATGCTTCCATACAACATAAATTTATTTGGGAGAGAGGACTATTTTCATTGCATAACAGATCACAAAAGGTTTCAAAGTGTTTGTCTTGACCCATTTGTTCTAGAAGTGGCTTGGCAATGATACAAGCAGCATTATTCACATAGTTATGGAGGACCAACCCACAAAAAATATCGACATATTGCCTATAGAAAGTATGCAAGCTGGACTTATGAGTATGTTAGGAAGCAAATTAAAGTTGTTATACCTTCCTGTACTGTCAGCGGTATGAGAGTACATTTTCCTCCTCTTGGAGATGAAGAACATTTTGAATTTCTTGGTTTCCTATACCCCGACCCCTAGGCCATGCTGCAAAGTAATACATTATCCTTTGTTCACATTCTACATTTCTGCAATGGTGTAATAGAAACATGGCAGTTAACAAATGATTATCATCATTCTCATATGTCTTATGTAACAGAGTTTCTATTTTCACTTTTTGCTTAACATCTAACACAGTGTTATTAGCTAGAAAAAGTTTTGTAGTTTGAAACAGTTCATGCAGTAAATTGTCCTTCAAGTGACATTCAAAGATTTTAAGTATATGGCTGATAACTAAAAGCAGATGTAGCACTGCTATCCAGGAAAGTGAAAACATATATAAGCTAAGAGTTAAATCTACTTGTGTGTTCCTCTATTGCTATCTCCTTGTTTGGCTTGTCAAAGTTAATACATAGTGGGGAGGTGACTTCATGGCTAGCTCTTCAGGACCACCTTCCTGGGAAATAAATCTTGATACCAGGGCATTAATTAGTCGTCAACATAGTTGTAAGTGCATTCTGTTAGAATCTTCCTTACAACATAGCCACCTTTTTATATTTTGGAAATGCAAGTGTAAACTCTGGTGTTCCTTTTGTGTTTTGGCACTGGTGTCTTTCAGCATGTTCATTGTAATGCATGGCAACCAAAAGTAATCTGGTTTTCAAGCCGAGATATGAAAAATGATACGTCTTTGGGGCAAATTGATTTATCAGGCTGTGGTATCCCTTAACGTGTAATGTCTGACCAAATGCAGAACTGCTCGCGATGTCCTTCAATAGTGTCTTCTCCAAAACAATCTTTTCCAATGCATCGCAAGGCTCAGAGTCAGGAGTAGACCATACTGTTTCATGTATAGTTTCTGGTGATAATGTCTGGTGTGAACACCTTGGAATTGTATGACCATGAACCTTATGCTTGTTCTGAATGTGCCTGATTAATGATTTCCATTTTGCTTCAATGAAATCCTTGCCATCTATCTCTGTAGACATGACTGGCCAGTAATAATGGTTGACAATAGACTTAGTCCATTTGCCAACAAGTTCAAATCCTTTCCTCTTTGACAGCAATAGAAGTTTCTTCTTGGTGGACTTGGCAATATGCCAGCAATCAAAATAGTCTTTAGTACCTTGCCAATTCTTTTTCAACCATGCTGCACTCTGTCTGTGACGATCTGTGATATTTTCCCTAACCTTCGCTTGAGATCTTTCAAATAATTGGACAGTTTCTTGTAACCCCTCAAACTCCATATGATAAGAAGATTTCACTTCATTGCTTTGAACAAGTTCTACATGCAAAATCTTATTTTGCTGTAGGTCAACAGCTGCATAGGATCCATATTTAGTAAAATGTACCTTCCATCACCTCCAATTGACGAACCTTGTTCTCCTGTACCTTGGAACAACTGATTGATGCTGTGAATTCCAAAGTTTGGCCACAACATAATGAATATGCTTATTCTGGTGACAAAAAATGATCTTGCATATGGACAAGCAATGCTTATACTTTTGAATAACCTCAATGATTTCTTTGGCAGATTACCAGAGAGAATTTTGGCTCCACTCAACAACATATCACCAAAAGCATATCCTCTTATTTTTGGCTGACTACACCTTTCCTATATGGATTTGCACTTTGAGCACTTAGTTACAGCAACTAACGTACTACCTTTCAAACAGAAATGGCACATTGACAACAGCAGCAGCAGCTGGTTGTGAAATACAATGTATTTAAGTTCTTTATGAGTCACTGAACTATCTTGGAAGGGCTCCAATTTCCTAAACTGTGGCTGCACATCTTCATCACTTAAGTATCAATCACGATCATTATCTGCCTCATAATCACTGTCTGAATTCTTATTGTCACTAAATTCATCATCATCATCATCATCATCACTGTCAACACTCATCACATCATCAGTGTCTTTGATGTTCTCTGTTTGATTTCCAACAGATTTATATTTTCTTTTTTTGGTTTCTGAAGAGGATGGTGGAGACATAAAAGCCATGATACTTGTAGGCCAACTGTCTTTTGAATTTTTTTGAAGGGATCTTGTGTAAATCTCTTTGTCGGAGTGAATTGGTTCAATGATTTTTGGAGATGTAACTGTTCTGTCTGTGTAGCTCTTGAAATCTGCTTATTGCCATTGAAATTATCTTCTGTCCAGTCTTCCTTGGTATGGTAAGCATTAAGAAACATGAAATAGGCAAGCTGAGTTTCAAGTAATGATCTTTTACAAGATCATTTTTGATCAACTTAGATAAAAAATAGAAAAAATATCCTTTGCATGCCTAGCAGAACCTTCTTCAAGGGAGCCTAATCTGGGTTTTTATTGTTATTGGAAGGATTAAAAATTTAATTAAGAACATTCAAGGCTAGAGTTTATCAACGATTAATAAGCTTCCAGGCCGAAGATAGAAATTTTACTTCATATGAAAGAATGTATTCATTGTGTCATGATGAGAAATAACCCAATATGAATCATCAAGGAAAATCTTTAGCTTACCTTGTAGCAACTCCATTGTTGAACTGAGCTAAGTTACTGAAACATTCAGCCTTAAAATGCTTCCTACATAAAACTGAATTTTTCGTTGGCTTCCACTTATCCCTCTTGGTCTGCACAAAAGCATTCCACTGTTTCACCAAAGAAGCTTGCTCTGGCCAGTGGAAAAGTTGGCTTTCCTGGTGATTGCAATCCGCTGCCACACATCTTGGCATAGCAAGACAATAAATAAAGCTTTCGCTTACACACGGGAGCAAGAAATACTTGGTAAAATCTACTTTCCAACGTTTAATTCAGATACAAAACGTTTTTCATGTAGTCAAGATGGGCAAGCCACTTTTTTCAACTGAAGGCAATGCCCATGTAGCTCATAGTTGTTCTCACTGTGATGTCACAGCCTCGATTTAGTGAGCGTATTGATTCAAAAACTTCGCCTTACGCTCCTCACATTACCAATCTTGAGCTCAGTTTTAGAGCCACAAAACTGGTTCACAAATCAAAAAAATTTTGCCTGCATAGGTTTTCTGACCCAATCTCTCCAAATAAGAATTAAAAGGAGGTGCAAAAATTTGTGTCACTTGCACTTTAAAACGATACATGCTCCTTGATCTAAGTTTTCTTTGCATTGCTTCAAATACCTTGCTCGAAGCTTGAGGCATCAGTGCAGTGGATGTTGAAATCCTTGCTGACTTGGCAATTGTAACAGATGATTGCTGGAAGGAATTATTAAGCATCCAGAAATTAGTAATCGATTGTATTGAGAAAACCATGAACTGTATGGCCAATTAGGGACAATAATAAGACCAGTTGCCTCATCAGAAGAAACTTTTGCAAAACATGAGGAATGATGGCAAATGGAGGAATTGCATGAAATTTCCATGGAGACCAGTCTAATGTAAAAGAATCGATTGCTATAGCTTCTGGATCTGGCCAAAAAGAAACAAAAGGTTTCAATTGTTAGTTAATTCGAAATGCAAAGAAATCAGTATGTAAGGTGATATTCAATTTTCTAACAATAAATTTTAAACTTTAAGGATGCAGCTGCCATTCATACTGTCTAGATTCAGCATCTGCAACAGAAATCTCAACTCCAGGGATATAAGAGACTGAGAGCCAATTATTGCTTTGGATAGCCCAAGACCAAATTCTTTTTACCAAATCATTACAGGATAGAGAATGACAAGATCCCATATTCCTAATGCTATGAACAGCATTCATATTATCAGTCAATATTTTGATATGTGTATTATAAAATTTCATGAATGATATCAATCCAAACAAAATAGCTTTCAATTCAAGCACATTAATATGATCTGATTTCTCATGAAGTTGCCAAATCCCTCTTGTCTTAGTGTTATTGACTACAGCTCCCCAGCCAGAGGATGAAGCATCCATGGCAATAACTACTTCAGGATTAGAGATATATATCTCAATAAAAGACAAACTAATATTGTCCATCCACCAAATTAGTTCCTCATGTACTGCCTTAGATAATGTTACATAAGACTCAAGACTGCCCTTAGAAAGTTTCTATGCTTCAATTTTGTCACCTTCCAATGATCTATAATGAAGGGTCCAAACATAACAGCAGGGAAAGAACTAACAATAGTTCCTATGACTGAAGCAAGATTTCTATCAGGTACGTATTTAGAGTGATAAAATGATGAACACATTTCGTTAATTTTCTCCATTTTGAAAGAAGGAAAAGTAACCTTCATAGTTTCTGAATTAACTATAAACCCAAAATAAGTGATTGATCTAGCTGGAATAAAGTTAGATTTAGAAGGATGAATAGTAATACCTAAATAATCCAACAGCTTGATTGTTTCAATTGTTGTCTTGATGCAATCATCATAAGATTCATCAATAATGATAATGTCATTAATATAAGCTGATACAATATATCCTTGTTGTCTGGAAAAGGTGAGAACTGGCTTTAACAATTTTGTAAATTTTCTTTTTCCACTACACAAACCATTAGGCAAACATACAAACTTATATAATTTATCCTGAAACTGGAATTTCAAATATTTTTTGATGACATTCAGAAAGAAGAACAGAATAGTAAGCATCTTTGATATCTACTGTGCAATTAAAACAATTTGGTCTCATTAATTTAAGAACCTTATCAAAAGTGTCCATTTTGAAATGGATATAAGGCATAGATACATTCAATTTTCTTAAATTAAGAATCATTCTGAAAGAGCCATCATCCTTGGGCAGCAGAAATATTGGAGAAAGAAATTCATTCTTCTCATAGAAAGAAAGCTCTATAACACTTTTATCAAGTAGCTTACTAAACTCCTTCTCTACAATTTGAATTTCAGTGTAAGAAAAAATTGTAGTATTATTATAATCTGAATCCAAAGTGACTGAAGAGTTCAAAACAGACATACCAGCCACTGTTTGTAATGTTTTATAGTCACATGTGACACTTTTCCATTGAGCTTGAAAATCTTTACTATAACCTCCTCTTAAATCCTCAATTCTGTATAAAAGATAGCTAGATAACTCAGAAATCGAGGACAGAAAATTATTTAAATTTATTTCCGGAATGGCTTTTGATTTCGGCTATAAAGTCGGGATTTCTGGCCTCTCTCTAAAAAAGAACGCTGACCACGGCCATAAGATGAATGAGCCTGATGAAATGGCTGATGATCATATATATGACGTCTAGAAACGTCTAACTGGGGTATCGCCACAGCATCTTGAGCAAGGCGTTTTGCTACCCTTTCTTCCTTCAGTCTTTTATCAAATTGACTATGCCAGTCAAAGCAGAAATGTCTTTCTACACTTCCTTCAACATTGAAACTTGCACACTGGGAATTGCAAGCTTATCACTATATTCAGAAGATCGACCCGCTCCCTCGTGCATAGCTACTTGTGTGGTAGAATCAGTAGTATCTGAAATGCTACGTAGCATAGGAAGATTTTCGTTATCCACAACTAAAATACAAGAATAACTAGTATAAACACCTTGAAAAACTCAAAGAGATCAGTACAATTAAAGAAACAAATGCAGAGAAAAGCAGAAAAGAACTTAGACATCACTTGATTGACACTTGACTCCACTGTCTTCTTCTTAGGTTAAAAGTTACCGGTTGAAGGTCGAATGTAACGTGTTGCTTATATAAATACCGAAAGGAGTTTGGGTTCTAGGGATGGAAAATAATTAGGAAATGAATTCCATTGCATTCTTCAAAAGTTTTATTGGAGTTTTATCAGGTCCAGGAAATTATGAATTTTTCAAGCCCTTCTTATTATAGCTAGTTTCAGCCTGTTTGAATTAAAGTGTCACTGGTTTTTCATCCTTCCTTTTCAAATACTTCACTTGGTCATCATTACATTTTTATTTTATCCTATTTGTAAGTTTTGAGCCTTTGATTGAAAAATGCTCATAAGACCCCTAAGCTATTTCATTAGGATGGTCAAGTTTTTGGCTTTAAAAAGTCATAACAGGGATGGGAAATGATGCAAAGCCTTTATTGAATACTCTATTAATTGTCCTCCTTATCTTTCTGCAGTCATTACAGCTTTCTTCAATGATTGTGTAATATAGTATTGTTGTGCACAGCTGCGTAGTTTATTCGTTACGTTGTTACTCACCACTTTGTAGCTAGGCCAAGAAGCGCTGTCAATTGCAGCTACTAGTACAACTCCATTGTCCTTCTAGTAAAGCAAGCATTGTTCTTGTTGTAGTGGTAATTAAGTCACACAATTTTCTTAGAAATGCTCATTTTGTCGCAAAAGTGGTGCAACTATTGGATGTGCAGTTCAGACTTGTAAAATCAGATATCATTATCCATGCGGGAAGCAAAATGGAACGCTTGAACAGTTTTTTGGACCCTTTGAGTGAGTTTCTGTCAACTATCTTTTTAATTGCATTTCTACATATTGGATCGAATTATTGCACTGCATTGTCAACATAAAGTGTTCATTGAATTGCTCTAGTTTCAATTGCTCTTTGTAGCTATTGTAATTGATTTTGACGCATTGTTCACCTTTCTTGCAAGTTATTTGATAAAAACTGTCATGTTAACTATTGTAGGGTATTCCGAGTACTTATCATGATTTCTGGAATCACTTGGTATGTGCTTAATCGTTCAGCCAGATTTTCCACATTGTCAGTAGTTACCTGTGTGTATTAGAACAGGGGCAACGGGCTTGTCTATTGACCTTTTTTTTTGCTTCTCTCTGTAGCGCATTCTGTAAAAGGCATAAGCCACTTCAAAACTCACCTAGAGAGGAGTGGATCCAAGCGACTTGTGCAATTTGTTTAGATTCCTTGATAGAGGAAGGCAATTGCCAAGATTTTCTGAAGATGCCTTGTTGTACTGGAAACTATATGCACAAAGACTGCTTGCAGGTATTATCTACTTCCTAGTGGAATTGACTTTGCTTATTTTGCATTGCAACACTTAAGCTTAATTTGCGTTGTTTTTGAAAGCTGTCCCAATGATTAGAAGCGAATTTCCATGTTTGACAAAAGCTGTAAGTTTTATCATTATACAATGACAACGTCATTATAAATAGGCATATAGAACTCAAGAAAAATTTTGAACTTTCAACTGTTACTTAGCTGCTTCATTAGGAATCACTGAAGCAATAGCATATTGTTTGAAGGTGGGAAATTTAATCTTGAGTTTTATGTAATATCTTAATTATTTTATAGTAGGATTTTAGCTGTTGAATTATGTATATATATACATGTACGTGTGTGTGTATATATATATATATATATATATATATATATATATATATATATATATATATATATATATATATATATATATATATATATATATATATATATATATATATATATATATATATATATTTGAATGCATGTATTACAATGGACAAAAATTCTTGGCAACTATTTTCTGGCATGAAATTCGAAAGATATAAGATATTGAGCTACAGTCAGTAAAACTCTAGGAGTTTCGGAGGCGTTGATTTCACTTGGCTGGCCTACAAATGAAAAGTGTAATTTTATATTCCATCTAATCATACAACTGTAAACCTCGCTTTAAAAGATTGTCTACCAGTGGCTACTTGGATAATACAAGAAACAAGTATATGTTTAAATATATAATTTAAAATGTAAATTATGGTCCTGTAACATGCCAATAAAACTGTTGCTGAGGTGGTCGAAAACACCAAGAGCACTCGTAGACAAGCTTATAAATCTAACTTCATTGAAATTTTTCTGATGCTCCCTAACCGAGGTCTTGTATTTGAGCTTTTTCCTATGAGAGTTATTTCATAAATTTGTCTCGAAACCTACTGTTAGTTCAAGAAGGTAGAGGCACTTATCAGGAATGACTAAAAGCAAATCTGGACGAAGACTGTCACCTGTTAATGCACAAGAGCTAATAAAACCTGGAATATCCACTTATAAAGAAGAGTTTTTGATGGGTTGAAATGATTTTCCAGAAAATGTATCTACCTTCTTCAAGATACTTCTTACAATCTGCAACAACATGAAGTAAGGACTCAGGCTTTAAGCAGAAGGAACAGTCAGAAGTAGGGGACATTCTCCATTTGGTAAGGTTAGTTCTATTGGGAAGGGAGTTGCTTATATATCGAATGGAAAAATTGAATATACTCTTGGGTAGGTGCCTTTGAGCTGTCGACCAGAGAGGGATGACTTGGATAAGGACTTCTCGATTACATTGGAGAAGAAAGAGCCTTGAAAAATTAGATGGTGTTTAAGTCTATCCTCGTGATCACTCTGGATGGCTTTCAACACGTCTTTTGTGTTTCTATATGTATCATATTGGATATTAGTATGTGAGGATGTAGACTTCCACAATGCCTGTATGTCTTTATTTGGAGATGTTCTAAGTGGATTTCTTAATACAGTTTGGCATTGTATAAACATAGTAGAGGGCAATTGAATGTTTAAGCCAAATTTGTTGTAAGGTAGAACAATATTGCTGAGAGTAGTTGAAACAGGAAGCTCCAGCCATTTTTGAATATATTTGGCAACATTATTGTCTAGTACGAAACAGCGGCAACATTCTTTTGATAAACTTAAAAGCTTTTTTCGTCCGACGCTCATCAGAGTATGAAAACGTCGGATAGTGACCTAAAGGTTAACCGAAATATATCTCCAGATAGAGTTAATGTGTTAGGATGCGTCTAATTGACCCCAAATGTGACCAATTAGGACCTATTAACATTGTTTACTTGAAGAGTCCCAATGCGAAAACAAGCTCTTTTTGTCTGCACAAGACTGGGTTTTGAGTTTTGATGTAAACAGATTCCAAAACACTTAAATGAAAAGAAGACCTTGCTTGCCCAATGATCCGAAAATTGTCGTCTGTATATGTTTTGGGGCATTCTAGCTTTGCAATTAGGTGTTGTCCTATGGCCGCCTCACAATTAATTTTAAAATTGTTCTTTTTACATATACAAGGTGGCTGTTCTCTTACCGTATTACTGTTCTTCCTGATGCTCGTGGGGCTATGCTGTTCTATTCTGTCTGCTAGCCTCTGCGTAGTGTGTCTGATGAGTGTCGGACGAAAAACTTTTAAGTTTGTCAAGAATGTTGCCGCTTTTTCATGCTGTGGTAAAGTTCTGTAGTATCAACATACTATTTACGTATTGTCTAAGTGCTCGCAGACCCAAGTTTTTGGTAGGTTTGTTGCACCTGTAAGGTGCCAAGAGAGTTTGGAAAGTAGGTATTTATTATAAAGCGAAAGTTTTTTTACGATGCAGGGGAAGAAAGTCTATTCCAGAAAGAGTAGCATGTGGAGTATCAGACAGCTCAGATTCATGCGTATTATTGGGCATGTGAAAGTTAAAATGAAGATCCAGACAGCGAAAAGAGTCACCGCTCTTTACAGCAGGAACAAGAATTCCGTCTATATTCAGTTTAGGTTTGAATTGGGTGGATTTGTTGGAGGGGTTTTTAGTGCCAAATGTAACGCACTTGTCAACCCTGACTGTAATGCCAGCCCATTTACACCATGTGCTAAAGCAATTAATTAGAATCTGATTTTCCTCTTCTTGACCACAAATAACAGCAACATCATCAGCAACTTGAAACCAGTGAACCGGAATAAAGGAAGTATGAGAACTGGTGTTAAATGGAAACCCAAATTGTTTGTATATCTCTCCCTTTATATTTTGAATAATGGTATTTAGGCATAAGTTGAATAGAAGGGGACTATGACAGTCGCCTTGGAGTATTCCACGCCCCACATGGTAAAATGGAAATTGAAAGTGTGATGTAATCATAGAAGTTTGAAAGTTTGTATAAAGGCTACGTGCAAGAACCCTGATGTAATTTGGGATATGATGGAACTTTAGTACCTCAAGAATAAGACTGTGATGGACCATACCAAAGGCATTTTAAAGTCTAATAGCGTGATTACTAGGAACCTTTGTTTTAAGCGAGCCGAATTGATTATATTAGCCATTTGAGGTGTGTATTCAAGTGTGCCAGAGAGCTTAGGGGTGGAGCCCTTTTGTATATTGCACTTTAGGTAAATGTTTTGAACAAGGAAATGGTAGATAGAATTTCTGAGGCAGAAAGTGAAGACCGTCAAAGGAACCGACTCTAATGTAATCGGACAGAAGTTTGCAGGATCATTAGTGGCAACTCTTTTGTGTACAAGAATAGTGCATGCTTTTTCCCAATGACAAGGAACTTCACCGGATAACCAAACTGCACGAATAATGTCAGTAAGATGAGAGCTTTAGTAGGGACAGCATTTGAAGCAGAGTATAGAGATTTGATCAAGAGGGCAAGGTGAACCAGATGATTTCATCTTACGTATCACGTTAGTGACCTGCTGGTATGAGGGTGGATCTGAATTAAACGGCCTCTGCGGAGGAGCAGATGGAGGAATCCATGTGGGAATTTTAAATATTTTGTTGGAGCTCAAGGCAGAGAAGGTATTTCAAAAATGTGACATGCATTCAGCTTCAATAAAGGACAGTAAATTATTGGCTTTTGACTTAACAATACGTGTGACATCACCCCAAAAGTTGTCTTTGATGTAACTGTCATGGTGAATATCAGAACTAATTCGGTTATCATCCTTATCGCCGCTTTTCGATATCTGCCGCAATCTTCTTGAGACAAAGGTAATCTTTTCTATTCCAACCCTAAACTGTTTAAGGATTCTCAAATTTCTTTTCGGTTCTTTGGCATTCATGTCTCTGTATTTGAGAACAAAGACGATGACGATATATTATTGCTGTTGACAGGACCATATGTTGTGCAGAAATAGTTATAAATGACGTCATTCATTTCTTTGCGATTGCAGAGTTTTGATTCTGAGCGCTGATTGGGCTATTCAAACATGTCGCCTTGAAGTAGTCGTTAGCAATAGACTACTGTCTGTGAGCTTTTGGTAGTTTAATTCCAAGTTTTAGATCAGCCTTTGCTTTGACGTCTGAACAGATAATGCTTGGAATAAGAATTTCAATGACTTCCACACATTCAGCGTCATTTTCTTTAAAATCATTATCTAATTCCTCAGGTAAATTACCATGGAGTCCTTGGATAGTCCAACAGGAACGTTGATGAGCTTTTAGTCCCTTGAAACCTTCGCACTGTTTCCCGAAACTGCAGTTGACAATTTTACATCCATTTGTAACAACTTTCATAGATTCTGGTGGAAGCAATGGGATGAAATATTTCTTGAGTTCGGAAAGTCAGGCTCGCGATGAAGTTTCCTTTTACAGCACCATGAGTGCCTGCCTAATGATACGAATTCTTTTCCGCAAAATGAGCAAACGGCAAAAATAAACAGCAAAACCACTAATGGAGAGCGGAGCATGGTTCATCAAAAGCCAAATAATGATCTGTAGTCGGAAATAATCAAAATAATGCAATATTAGTAGAAACCAAGTATATTTTAAATAAAACTCAAGATACACACTATACACGACTTGCTTTGGTACTGCTCGTTGATAATAATTTTCAAACTTCATTGTATTGAATAGCATATAACATACTACAAATGTAAACTTCTCTCTAATAAGGTAGTCTACAAATGTCTAGTTTGGTGCAAAATGTCATTAAATGTCATACTCATTGTGGACAGAGGAATCAGATGAGGGGTTAGAGGGAGAGTAGGTCAGATGAGGTCCATGGCTTATTGCGGCAGCAGAAGATGTAGTAAGTTGTGCGAATGGTGATGTTTGTAGTGTTAGAAATGATGTGTTTTTGTGACGACTTTCAAGCTTCAATTCATTGCGCGTATCCATGACCTTTGTACAGGAATGATCATATATGCCTAAGTAGCTTAAAGATAAGTTATAGAATTTAACGTCCAGGTACTACTTTCTGAGATTTTTTACAAGAGTGTAGTATTTTGCTTCTTTGCGCTCAGCGTTGCATTTAACATTAGTTTCAAAACCAATAACTAGTTCTAGAATGTACAAAATTTTGTCAGCAGTTTCTCAGAGGAGGTCCGGGCGTAAAGTATTTCCAGTGATTACGCTTGGAGATGCAAATGATGGAAGGTCTACGAACTGAGTAGCACCCTTGACACATTGCAATGAGGAAACTACGAAATTCAAAACGGAGTTGTGGCGCCAAGTATACCGACCCTCCTCAAAATATACCTAGCATCCAGCAACGACATGTAGTAGTGATTCTGGAAGCAAGTAGAAATAGCAATCTGATGTTTGTGGAAGTTTCCACAAGAGAAGGTTTTTACGAGTACCAAGTGTGTTGTTCATGTAATAATAATTTTTTTAAACTTCATGTAATTCAATATATTTCTAATACACAACCATACACCTCTCTATTAACGTAGCGTAAAACTGGCTATCTGATAAACTATTAGTACGGCATAAATACCAAAAAAATCATAAAATAAAATCAATGTCAACAACCAAAAAAGGTCAAAATACAATATCGTAAAAGAGGACAAATGTAAATATTATATGAATCAAATGTCCAACAAATCAGGATTATTCCATGGTTTGTTGCGACAGCAGAATATGTAATAGGTGCATCTAATGGTTATGTTAATAACTTTCCTAATGACATAATTTTGAGCAGGTTTGTCCAAATTAAGATCTTCAAGGATTAAGAGCCGTTATTCAAAGGAATTACCCATAATTCCGATTGAACTCATTGGGAGATTAACGAATTTGAAATCAGAATAGGCATGTTTAAGATCCTTAATAATTGAACTATATTTTGAAGCTTTGTGATCACTGTTGATTTGTATATTAGATTCGAATCCTACATTCAATTCCACTATATAAAAGATAGAGCGGCATATAATTGCACTATAGAGCGGCATGTAATAAGCAATCTGAAAATGAGGAAACGTTTTAGCAAGAAAGAGAAGAACCGAGTTATGGCGCCAAGTATATCGGCCATATTCAAGATACAACTTACAGCTGGTGACGACATTCTGGAGAGATTCAGACTGGAGGCAGAATGAGCATGCAGATGACTGAGAGATGGACCATTTACAGAGATTTTTCCTTGTTGCAAGAGTGCTGTTCAGATATGTGATTGAAATATGAGAGTACGAATGCAGGAGATGACAAACCCTTGTGATTTAAGTTCATGTGTTATACGGCTTTCGTTGTCTTTCTGAATGGCATTCAGGACTTGCTTTGTGTTCCTATATTGATCATATTGGACGTTACAACCAAAGCCAGTTTTTGCCCACAATGAATTAATGTTAGAGTTAGGAGATGATTTAAGAGCATTCCTTATGACTGTTTGGCATTGCAAAAATTTTGTGGAAGGCAGAATGCATCTAATTCCGTGCTTAAACTTAGGTAAGATGAGAGTGCTAAGAGTTGCGGTGATAGGAAGTTCAACCACTGATGAAAGTAACTATCAACGAGATTATCTATGTTTTCCACTACACATGTCTTGCCAAGACTAGCTATAGTAAAATGCCATGATATTTTGGAAAGGACAAGGCGATGATATAGCAATAGTTTGTTTTTTGGATGGCAAGGAATACCATCAATCTGTGCCATCAAAGTAGTGATAAGATCTAAGACTTCTGTAAGATGATTATGATTATTCATGGAGAAGTTAAAATATCGACCAAGGTATTTAAACGACTTGCCAATCTCCACGGTAGGAACCAAGTCATGGTTCAATATAAGCTTAGGTAAATACTGGAAAGAGGAAGTTCTTTATTCCAAAAGTAGAAGATTTGTCAACTCTGATTATCATGTTTGCCCACGTGCACCATCTCGCAAAGTGATTCCACAAAATTTGGTTTTCATTTTCAAGGCTTGTTATGACTGCTGCATCCTCAGCGAATTGAAACCAATGGACAGGGGAAAGCGAGCGTATGGTAAATCCTAATTGATTAAACTTTTTATCAGAGATGTAGCGAATGAAAGTATTAAAGTATAAGTTTAAAGTAAGTGGGCTTAGGCAATCCCTGGAGAACACCGCGTCCCACTGTGATAAAAGGCGTTTGGAAAGATTCAGTAACGATAGCCGTTTTGAAATTTGAGTAATGACTTTAGATTAGCTGCTGGATTTGATCAGAACTTGATGATATCTTAAGACCTCGGAAATGAGGTTGTGGTGAACTTCACCAAAAGCATTTTTAAATCATGTAGTGTGATGACAAGGGATTTTTGTTTGATTCTAGCAGTGTTGATAATATTCGCCATTTGGGAAGTGTGCTAGAAGGTACTAGATAGTTTTGGCAGGAATCCCGTTTGAATTTTATGTTCGATGAAGCCATTTGCTATCAAAGGAAAAATAATGAATCACGCAGGCATGAAGTAAATATCTTAAGGGGGATACTTTCAAGTGTAATCGGCCTGTAGTTACACGGTTCTTTTGTATCGCCTTGTTTGTGTATGAGGACAGTGCATGCCTTTTTCCATACATTCGGAATTTCACCAGACGGCTAGATCAGACAGAACAATTCAGCAATATAAGACCGAAGACAAGAGTTGAAAATGTTGAAAAAAAAGAAGAATGTATAGTGGAGTAGAGATGGAAGTAAAGCTAAGGCAGCAGGAGATAGATTTAAAGAAAATGGAGTTAGAGTTGAGAGAGTTGGAAATTTCAAAAGTCAGTGATAAGAGGAGTTTTGAAAGGGAGATGAGAGCAAGAGAAGAAGCCAGCAGGGAACAAAAACGGAGACTGTTACTAGAGACACAGCAGCAAATGATTTGCATGATGCAGCAGCTAATACAGCAAATGAAGGAACAAAATTCTGTGTTGGTTTCCTTGATAAGCAATGTTAATGATAAAATTTGAGCAACCTTGTTTTCTTCCATTTGTTCATTTACGTTTTCTGCAGGAAGCATTCTATAACAGTGCTATTAGGGGGATGTCATTAAACTTGACAGGTACTGAGGTGGAAGCAAATCAGTGAAAGTACCCAAAATTGTCATACCCCATAAAAATATGCAAAATGAATTCATAACCCCACAATAATATGTTAAAATATAACATACCGCCCATTTATCAAATTTCATTCCTCTGCAAAAATGCCAATATCACATAATAGAGCTCTAGTCTGTTCACTTAGTACTAGAGGTTTCTTTTTCTTCATCTACAGCAGGAAGCAATCACAAGAATGGAGCACTCTTCATCGTCAGTTTTAGACTTGATTTAGAAGCATTCTAGAACTGTAGAGCTTAATAAGCACTATCATTATACAGTTTATAATAGATTTCTGAAAACCACTATTAGGGTTCATAACCCAAAAAATTTTTCAAAAAAGGTTTTGAACTCCCATTAGTAATGTTGAAAAACTCCATATCCACAAGTTTGCTTCTGCCCCAGTACCTGTCATACTTAATGATCTTTCCTTTTGAAGCATAAAATTTTAAAAAACAAAAATGCTAAAGGTCTTTGACAAATTATCTCTAAAATCAATAATGAAATCCACCACAAATTAGTTCTTGGCTACAGTGCTAAAAGTTCCCCCACTAGCAACGAAAGTTTACCTTGCGTTGTAAAATTATAATAACGGTTTTTGACTGCGCATATAATGTATGAAGAAATTCAATTGCTTTTCTTAATGTGCATTGTTTAGAAAGATGCTTGGCCGACCCATGCTAGAATCTAAGCCAATCAAGCAAAATAATTAACATGGGATGGGGGCTCTAGCATAAAATATTTTGCAGTGCTACAGCCATACAAACAAGTTCTTGCGTTCCTAAGCAGGGCACTCACTGAGTAGGTCTTTCCTACTGAACTTAGCCCAATTTTTAATTTTTTCTTGAAGTCCATGAATTTGTAATAATTAATGATATCCCAAAAAAACCCATTTAACAGACATTTGGGCTGAATTCCTTGATTCATTGAATGCTTGGTGTTCTTGAATTCAACGTGCTGCTCGAAAGGGACATTGAAGATGTAGTTTATGTGGGTAAGCCAGGTCTCCGCATATGCAGAGTACCTGACCATCAGGTGAAAAGGAATGCTGCTCAAGTTGTGGCAGAAGGCCAAACATAGCAAGCATCCCACTGTGAATATGCTATTAAGCCACTTGGGGGAACCACAGATTGGTATTTCAAGGCATGGACCGTTTTGTGCCCATTATAGACAACTCTTTGATTCCTTTATGGCCAACAAATTGGGCGCACAGTTCCATCTATGAACCCCCAGTTGCTATCAAACGCTGCTCCTTTTTGATGAATTGCATCAGCACAAACCTTCAGATTTTCCCTTGAAAGCCATTGCTGATAAAAGCTGCTTAACAGGTGACCGAATTGGTGAAATATGTGGTCAATTGCTATGTTTCAAAGCATTGAGATCTGTGGAACAGGTCGACCAAAGCGTGGAATTAAATCACCATACCTACATGGATAGGCAAGTCGTCAAAGACAGATACATAGACCTTCATGTGGATCAGCAGCCACTCCATTATAGCATCTTAAGGGGTTAGGCAGTTGAAGACTTGCAAAAGTTGAGGAATATCTACTTCCTCAAGCGAAATTCTGCCCAACACTCATTCTCTGTCACTTCCTCAAAGTTGAAGTTTTACCGCTCGTAAGGAAAACGTAAGTTCCTTGGCCTGTTTATCTCGTGCAAGAGCAGAAATTCTTCATCATCAATCACGTTTACTTCATAGAATGCGTCGATAGTTTCATGAAGCCTTAAATTTGCCATTTTGCAACTTTTGCGCGAAATTCTTCCTAAGCAACTGTTGATAAGAGTCCCGTAGTCAAATCGTAAGCTCTCTTGTGATAGTACGGGACCGCGCTAGTACTAGGCCTCAAGTCATCCGTAGTCCTATGCTCCATAGTCAAATCGTAAGCTTTATAATAACGTTCTTTACTTTCTGGTAAGGCTGGGGGTCAACAGTAAAAGGGGCTGAAGACTTTTCTAATGAAGGAATCCAGCTGGGAATTGTAAGTTGGACGGTAGGCATAACGGGCGAAAACATTCTGATAAATTGCTTTATACATACCTCATGAAAAAAGGATGGCAAGGTCTTTAATGGCTTAGTAATAATATTTTTACAATGCCCCAGAAGTGTTTGGAAATTTGCTTGTCGTAGTGTATGGCTGAAGAGGGAGAGCTGATTGAGGATTGTTTGAGAGCTTAGTTCTATGTAGACGAGAGACATATCTGATTTCGGATGTAGCAGCAGTAAGCATTTTGAGTCGTTTCAGTGCATTTTTCAATGAGTTGGTAGAATACTCCTTGTATTTGATTACAAGCTCTTTGTCTGTGTAGCTGTCAACAGTCCCGTAAGTAGCCTTGAAATAATCATTAATAGAATCGTTCATAAATTGGATAAAAGCGTCTAGATCAAGTGAGTAAGACTTAAAATCCCAATCTGCAAAAGTCGACTTGAAGTAGTTATTTGCTAGATCCCATTCTTCATCCCTTTTAGGCAGCAACATCCCAGGTTTTGTGTTTTGTTAATCGAGCGAGTCAACAGGTACTTCCGCGTAATCATCCAATGAGATGTCATTATCTATATTTGAGTTTCCAACCGCCACTTGATCTTCACTTTGGCCCTCAATGACTCTACAGCTTATCTTATGCATTTTTAACCCTTTCATGCCATTACACATTTTACCGCAACTGCATTTTATGACATTTCATTCCCTTGTTCTACGTCGTCGTCAGCCATAGAATCTCTAGTATTGGTTGATCCAACATTTTTTGGCATTCTTTTTCTGCATCGCCATTGATGCTGGCCTAACACCGGGAAGTCTTTGCCACAGTACGGACAAACCATAAATGTTGCCATCAAACACACTAGGCGTGTATAACCCATGTTCATCCAAACTTTCAGTATAGATAATGTGATCTTTTCCAATTTGAAGTAAGGAGTAAGTTAATAAGCGAAGTAATAGAATTTGAAACTGCAGAGTGTGTAATGTAAGTGTATGCGCCATTATCCAACAATGAAAAATTATACATATATATATATATATATATATATATATATATATATATATATATATATATATATATATATATATATATATATA
>OLMO02000277.1:7016964-7056365 GCA_900291935.2 Cassiopea xamachana
ATATATATATATATATATATATATATATATATATATATATATATATATATATATATCATCATCATCATCATCATCATCATCATCATCATCATCATCATCATCATCATCATCTTCATCATTTATTTGAGTCAGCTGCATTCCATTTTTCAATAGGTTGCTGACTTTCCATCCATGACATGGCACAATATGTCCATTTTGCTCTATGCTTGGCATTCAAAAATTTCACACAGACTTTACAGCGCTCTTTCTCCTCCATTGTTTTTCAATCCAACTTTGGTTTTTCTCTTCCTGTACTGCCATCCAACTCAAAACCCCATGCTTGTTTTGCACAATCATCATCATCCTTTCTCAAAACATGATCCAACCATCTTAGGCTTCCCTGCTTATACACTCACCAACTGTATCATGTAACCCTGATCATTCCATTAGTGCGCATGTGTAATCTATGCGCCAACTTAACTCCACGCATCTTAACTCCACTCAATAGTCTGTTTTTAGGAACTGCTTCTTTCATTGTTATATTTATTTGCAGAAACATGCTTCTTCCAGTGGATATTTCTGCACATGCCCAACATGTAAGAATTGTGATGAATTTCTATTAGAAATGAAAGTCTATGGAATATATATTCCAGAAAGGTATGATATGAATTATCAATGAGTTTAAAAGCTGCATTTAATTAGCATGCTGTTGTCAACACATTTAATTCTCTTTTCTATTGCTTTTGCAGTTGTCCCTCGAAAGAGAAAATAATTCTAGAGCGTTTAGTTAGAGTAACGCCAAAATGTAAAGCCAATATGTACTGCCAAGATGTAATGCCAATATGTTCTGCCAATATGTAATGCCAATATTTAATGCCAATATGTACTGTCTATATGTAATTAGACTGGAGCAAATAAAAATACGACATCTTTTTGTAATAGTGGAATAAGACATCTTTTTGTACTATCTAAAAGAGAAGAGTGTCAAGGAACTACAGATTACTGGTGGTGAGTCTCTTCAGTTCCACTATTCCATTATCGCAAGTAACCCCCCCCCCCCTAAAACAGGCAATTGTCAAATTGTCAAGTACAAACTCCAGAACAACAAATTGTATGTAGACCCTCTCAATGAGTCCCCCACTTCTGGTCTTTTGCATGTAGGGTTGCCACGAAATTAGGATGTCGGGGGAAATCAGGGAGGTTTATTTGCAATCAAGGAGTATCAGGATGTAAAGAAAGATGTTTCAAGAAGTCAAGGAACATCAGGGTAGTTTCTTGTTTATTACTAATTTTTTCAGCGTGGTAACTTTCTCTATCCTCAATCACACATTCATTTGATTGCATCAATTGCTACATTGTACCCTTCTATGTATCATATTCTTGGCTGCAAAACTTTAATCCAAAGAAAAGGAAATACAGCTATGTGTTTTTTGAAACTGAAAATATTTGCTGTGAAAGTGAGATCAAGGCTCTGCCCTCAAGAGAGAATAGTATCCTAATCGAGAGTTACAAAATTGCCACGCGAAATCAAGGGAAGTGAGTAGCGTTTCTAGCAAATTCTTCCTGAAAAAGTTTTGGCAACCCTGGACTATCTACATTTCAGCGCCAGTTTCTACTTATCAGAGTCACCAGAAGAAATGATCCGCTTAGTCACACAGCAACATCAGAGAGTCCCCATAATCTTTAATTCGGAAAAAACTTGAAAGATTTCCTGTAAAGGTAATAGATTCACAAAGCACGATCCCCAGCTAGAACAGATGATTTCTATTAAAGAGTTTCTTTGTATTAGTTTTTATTTATGCTGATCGAGTGTTCTTGGATATGGAGTTACATATGCAAGTGGGGAACAATGAACAGACCATTAATAGGATTAAAAGGCCGGGCAAAATTAGAAGGCTGCGTCATGCAGGGTGTTTTGTCATTGAATGTTCATTGCAATGATGTTGACAATATGTAGCGTGTATGGTCTACTCACAGAAACACGCATTCTTTTCTTTGTTGAATCCCACTGTCTCTTTTTGAAATCACATCTAACTAATACACGATTTCATTTGCATACATCAGCACATTTTACTACATTAAACAGACTTCAATATTTAGTCACCTTAAGGAGTGAAGGCCTACATTTATGACATTTACAAACACACGTACACACAAAAAAGGAAAAGTTAATGACTTACAATATCCCCAAAACAAATTAGAGGTTTAACAAACTGCCGAAGGTGAGCAGGTCTGGAAGCCCTAACCTCTCTATCCCTATTTATCCTGTCTTGGGTTGGATTTGGGTGCTCTTCCTGCAGAATAATTCCTGGTGTTTCAGAAACTGGGTGGATAGGCTGGCCCTTATCAACAGGAGTGTGGCAAACCTTAAGCTGGTTGTGTTGGGTTACAAGTCTTTTCCCTTCGTTGGACAGAATGGTATAGTTAACTCCTTCCCTGAAAAGAATTTGGTAAGGCCCTCCCCACCTAGTAGCAAATTTCCCCTTTCTAGGGCGCCATAACCAAACCATTTGCCCATGCTCAAAAGGTTCCCATTTTCTGCTCTTCTTACTATCATACTGCCTGCATTGTTGTTTCCTAGTTGATTCTAAGTGTCTACGAGCTATATCATGGACATGGTGAATGGCTTTTCGAAGTGAACGGCTATAGTAAGATTGGCTGGATGGGCTGCGTACAGGAATACCTAGTTCTACTTCAATTGGCATGTGTGCAAGGCGCCCAAAAACCATTTCCTAGGGAGAGACTGGTTGACTCATGGACACTGGTATTGTATGCAAATACAGCCTGGTCAAGCATCTCATCCCAATTGTTTTGATGTTCTACCACAAAGGTGGATAGAATCTCTTGTAGAGTTCTGTTCTGTCTTTCTACTAGGTCATCACTTTGAGGGTGATACCCGGTGGTGCATGTCTACTTTAGGCCCATCAACTCAAAAATTTCATGCATGCGGTTGCTGTCGAACTTTCAACCTTGGCCGAAATGAAGGAAAACAGGTGGGCCAAACCTAGAGAAGACTCTAGACACTAAAATGCTAGCAACTATAGATGCCTTTTGGTCTCTTGTAGGAAAAGCCTTGCACCATTTTGTGAAATGATCCATCATTACGAGAATGTGTCTGTTCCCCCTAGCCATTTCACTTATAGGTCCCATGTAGTCCATGGCCCAGAATAAAAATGGCTCACTTATGTCAATGGGCTGCAATGGAGCTCAGCTTTGTTTGGAATCAGACTTATTCCGATTGCAAGTGGGGCAGCTTCCAACAAAATACTGAATAGCTTCTTGCATCTTAGGCCAAAAAAATCATTCATGAGCATGATAAAGGGTTCGAGTAATGCCCATATCCTCCCTGAAGGACTGCTGTGGAGATTTTGTATCACTAAGCTCACAAGTGATTGCGGCACATCTACAACATTTCATGATAATTTACCATGTGCTTTTACAGCTCCTAACAACAGCCCATCATTTACATATAGTTGATCCCAGCAGCTAAAAAGAGATTGTAATGTGGGGTTACCTTTCCAAACAAATGATGGTGGCTTTGGGAAACCTTGCATTTTGAGTTCAATGACTTTTGAAAGATCAGGATCGTTTTGTTGTTCATCGACTAAGTTTGCATCTGGATTTAAACTAGCAAAGCAACTTATATCGGGACCTAAAATATCCGCAGAGCACATCTCGGGAGGAAGCTTATCATGAGTAAGTCGAGAGAGTGCGTCTGCATTGCTGTTGCAGTGCCCTGACCGGTGCTTGATGGTGAATTCAAATTCTTGCAGACCCATGATCCATCTAGCAATGCGCCCCTTTGGCTCCATTGAATGGAGCCAACACAGTGCACTGTTATCTGTGACTATGCAGAAACTGCAACCCAAAAGGTAAAAACGAAAATGCTTAACAGCAAATACGATAGCTAGGGCTTCTTTTTCCATAGCAGAATAATTTCATTCGCGTATTGAAAGTGTGCAACTGGCATAAGCTTTTACTCTCTAGCATCTGGTGTGATCAACCTGGGCCAAAACAGCTCCTAATCCTACATCTGACACATCAGTTTGAAGAATGAAAGGACGTTCAAAGTCTGGATAAGCTGGAATGGGAGCCAGGCATAATGATCTCTTGAGTGTGGAAAAGGATTCTTGCTGTAAAGCACCCCACTTAAATGTGCCAGAATTTTCTGTCAATTTCCTGAGAGGGGCAGCAACAGGTGAAAAATGAGGGATAAAGCGTCTGTAGTAGCCTGCTAGTCCCAAAAATGATCTTACTTTTTCCACATTGGTGGGGGCTGGAATGTTTTGGACAGTTTCAAGTTTAGCATAGTCTGTGTGGACACCCTCTTTAGAAATGGTGTTCCCCAGATAAAGAACGTGATCTATGCCAAAAGAGCTTTTCAAAGCTTTGACTTTGAGGCCGTGCTGCCTAAAACGTTGTAAAACTGATGTTAATCTTTCACAGTGTTGATCTATATCCTTTGAATATATCAGTACATCGTCAAAATAGCAGAGGCATGACTCAAAAGTAAGTCCAGACAAAATTATACTAATTGCCCTGGAAAAGGTGGCTGGAGCTGTAGAGAGACCAAATGGCATTCGCTTAAATTCAAGAAGACCGGTGCAATAAACGCTGTTTTCTCCATATCTTGCGGATTCAAGCTAACCTGCCAGTACCCACTACGGAGGTCCAATGCGCTAAAAAGTTTATACCTATTGAAAGCATCTAAAAGGTCGTCTACCCTAGGAAGAGGATGAGAATCCTGTTTGGTGACCTGGTTCAACTTTCTGTAGTCAACACAAAATCTGTATGATTCTTCCTTTTTTCTGACCAGCACAAGGGGGGGGGAAGCCCATGGGCTAGTACTAGGCTGAATTACCCCTGTGACAACATATCCTGGATCTGTTTTGACACTTCATCCCGAAAATGGTATGGAAGCCATCGTGGGAATTGTTGCATTGGGGCATTATTTCCAGTACTTATGTGATGTTCAAGTACGTTAGTGTGGCCTAACTGGTCTACAAATGTATCAGAAAATGCTAATAATGTCTGCAAAAGCTTTTCCTTATCTCCCCTAGATAAGTTTGGATTAACAGCTGCTTGTAGCTCAGAATTAACTGAGGAAGCTTTCCCCGTCTGAGAAAGAACACTGCAAGATATATCACTAGGCAGATGGGTGGCACCACTGACTAACTCTGTTAGTGGGCAAAACTTGGCAACCTTCTCTCCAGAGTACAGCTCTATGGCAGAGGAAGAGGAGTTCATAATATGTACAGGGACACTCCGGCTATCTGCTTTTCTAACTGAATAAGCTACTGTATATGTGACGTCATAAGACTGAGCTAAAGTACCTATCATACCCAACTTATGCAAGCAACTTTTGGGAACTTTGCCCTGCACTATACATTCTGTTCTGGGTGGAACTGAAATAGCCTTAGTAAGAACAACATTGACTGGACCTTGAGCTAAAGACTGCGTAAAAACTAGTAAAGTGCTAGCCACGGGCGAACATTGCTGGGAAGAATGGGGAAGTAGTGGCAAAGGGGTGGTACGCTGTGACCAACTAGGTGATAACAATTGTTGGAGAAACTTATTTCTAGTTGATTGGAAACAAAGAAATCCCATCCTAAAATGCACTGGAGTGGTGGTAATACATTATTGCAAACAAGAAACTTGCCTTGATGACAATCAATACTATTTGGGAAGGAAAGTTGAATAACGCTGCTACCCAGAGTATTTAATGATTGCCCCGTAACAGATACACAAGGATTGGAAATACTCCTGTCAAGCATGGTCACCATGTCAGTGGGTGGATTTTTTTGCATAATTTGTTCAAAAGCCTCTTGTGACAAAATAAACTTCATTGAGCCTGTGTCTACAAGAGCTGATAACTGGATACCTCCAGGAAAATGGCAAACAATGAGGGGTTGGCATGTGTAAACTTCGTTCTGACTATGAAGACCGAATGAAGGAGTACTTCCAACGTTAAAAACAGAGGGGTGCTCAACGCTCCAAACCTTTAACAGGGCACCCCTTGGAAGTTTAAAGGCAACTTACTATGAGCAGAATATAAGGAATGATTGTTTGCACAGTCTTTACTGTTATGACCCCAGCCACTGCACATTCCACATTTGTCTTCATTCCTTTGTGGGCAATTACGAGCAATATGCCCCTCCTTGTGGCGCCTGAAGCAGGGGACAGTTGACCTCCATGAAGAGTTGTCACGCCTTCCATTTGGTCCTGAGTCTACAACACTGGTGTTAGAAATGGCGGCAATAATATGATCTTGGCCAACAGGAAGCTTTCATATCATGTTTTCAAGGTTCGCTATCTTGCACTGCTGTTCCTCCAGCTACCGCTGTTGCTGCTGAAGCGATTCAGTGGTGACACCTGACTCAGCATGTGTTAGGAGAGCACATGCAGCACTGCGGGATGCTTCACCATGTAGCGCCCTGAAGCGTTGCGAAAAAAAGCATTTCAGCCAAGTTCGGCGTAGCATTCGACTCTAAAAGCCGTAAGCGAATATTCTGCGGCAAGCCTTTAATGAACTGACAGCGGAGTAGGGCATCTTTTGCAGTGTCAGATAAGTCCGGCTCAGCTCTTTCCAACAGTTCCTTCAAACGCGATTGGAACAGGGCGGGATCTTCACCAGGCCGAAGGGTCTGCTCATCAAATTGAAATTTGGCATATGTACTTTTCGCATCAGCAGTGAAAGAATCAAAGTATGAGGCGTCTAGGCCTTGAAGAAAGGCCGGAAGCTTAACCAGTTTATTGGCAGCATCCCATAACCATGAAGCGAAATTGCCGGTACTGAAACGTTCAGGCAGCAATATAGAAGACATCCTGTGTCCTGTCAACAAGTTTGTAGCGTGTACGGGTCCTCAGAATGTCTACTCACAGAAACACACATTTATCTGTTCTTTGTTGAATCCCACTGTCTCGTTTTGAAATCACATCTAACTAATACATGAGTTCATTTGCATACATCAACACATTTTGCTACATTAAACAGACTTCAATATTTAATCACCTTAAGGAGGGAAGGCCCACATTACAAATACATAGCTTTCCAACGAGTTTCGGCTCTAATATTTGAGCATTTTCTGATCTTTGGTGTCTGCAGGAACCTTTTTGGCCAGACTTTTTGATGTTATTAGAAAAAATAGATGTTTTAGCGTGAATTTTTGTGGCTTGTTTTAAACATGTTTCAAGCCCTTCAATAGCAAGCCCCTCCCGTATAAATGCACCCCTGATGGAGCTTGTTCAAGGATTCACAGCATTCAACCCAACACTTGTCAATTTTCTACTATTTGATATGTGTAGGCGATGTCTATATTGTGTGAGTACTGTGCGGGTGCAGTTAAACATAAAAAAGTTTTATTTGAGATATAGAAACAAATATTTGTATATATTCGTATATTTACTTAGGTTATTTTCAAAGATGCTGGCCCTTTTTGATTTTATGTATGGTTTTTAGCAACGATTTTACCTGCAGCAGAGAGTACTTGTTGAAACATATCCCAAGCTCGTTGGCTTCTAGTTCTAGTTGATATTATCTAATGAGCAGCATCATTTTACTGTTTTTCCTTATTTGGTTTATGCCTCCTTTCAAGATTCGCCCCTACTCTCCCTCTCAAGTTCTGTGCAGTTGGCTATCGTTTTGGATCAGTGTTTTTAAACCTTTTCTTACCCATGGACCCCTCTACCAACATATCTTTACCTGTGAACCCCTTCATAGCTATACGATCACACGCAAAGTTATAGTTTTCAGTAAATTGAGGTTAAGTGGTTATACAAGTGTTTTTTTTCTATAAGAAACCTGGCTGAAGGCCTAGTAGTAAATGTAGGATGGGGCAAATCATGAAATGTTTGAGCAACAGGTGGTTAAATAACCCACTGATCATGAAAATCAGGTTTAATTTCTTCTCCGATGACGTTTGACCCTGGTAAATTTAAAAAATTCAAAATGGGTACCAAAAAATTAATTTTTTTTGTTGCATATTTGAAATTTTCACATTAAATATGACGTGCAATATATCCTTTGATACCTCATCTTGGCTTGTGATGTCAAGTGTGACATCGGAAAATGCATTTTGACAAACATAATTTCAGAAATTCATTATGGCTTCCAAAAAATCATTTTTGTTGGATATTTGAAATGTTTAAATATGATATGTGATATGTCATCTGACACGGTGTTGGAGTTAGTGAGTTCAATAGTGGCATCAGAAATACATTTTAGCAGCATGTTTGTAAATCAAACAAAAAATCTCATTTTTGAAGTCAAAGTAAGCAATTTATGAGCAGGAGATATTGGCTACAAATTGATATATACTGGTTCATAAATCGAGCATTGGTATGCAAAAGTTAAATGATATGTAAGAGCTGGTTAGACAATATTTACCTCTCCGCCATCAGGTGCTCATACATTGTCTTATAGCTATTCCCTGCATTCAGAATGCGAAGAAATTAAGATGGGCAGAAAAATATAAGATTCAAGAGAACTTCTGCAAAATGAAGAAAATATCACTGCATTCTTTGAAGCTGCCTGAAAAACACCAAAATCCTGAGTTGGTAGTGCCAATTGGTATCCAGAATGAGTGGTTCTAGTGTTGCCTTAGATAATGATGAGAAATGTGAAAACAGAACATGGCAGCAAGACAGGGATGTGCCAATTGGGGGCCTGGGAGCGTTGCACTCCCCAATATTTACAAATTTGCAAGAAAGTTGGTCAAAAGATCGCCATCCTGCTATTGCGTTGTTGGGAACAGTATTTTCTGTGACCTCTTTTTTAGTAACAATAGTTGGCCAATTGGTCAAAACGCCTCCCCCCAACAGAAGGTGTCTGAGCACGTCGCTGCAGAAAGGTGTTCTATTGTCACCAATAACTATTTTTTCCAATGTCTAATGCAATGTTTTTGGACTGTTCCTTGCGATAGAGGCAGGAGGGACAGCTATGGCTATCAAAAGACTTCAATATTCTATACATTTTCTTGTATCTATTATAGGGCCCACCATGGTTGGGCCTGGAGAAAATTCTTTCCAGAGTAAAGGTTCTCAGATGACTGGAAAACGCTATTCTGATATAAATTTTTTCACATACAGTGAACACTTCCTTTAGCTATACGTTTTTTCAACAGTTGTACAATCATTATGTAGCCTTCAGCTCTTCAAAAATTACCTGATTTTGATGATGTAAGGACCTAATTTGACTTGGGTTTTCTCAAGTTCCAGAGTTTGGGGGTGTTCCACCCCCACTTCCCCCACTAGCTAGGTCCCTACATGTGAGTTATGTATTTCAACCAAAGTGGTTCACATGAAAACATGGACGAAGAAAATTAAAGCATACCATACTGACAACACAATCAATGTGCTAAACTGCACAACAGGGTTGCTGTCTATAAAGGTTCAGCAAGTGTTCTAAATTAGTCTAGAAACAACCCTTGATAGTAGGTATTGCTGGGGATTGACATTAGGGCCAATAACAAATCCCTGACAAGTGGAAGACTAAAAAAGGGGGAATGATTGAGTAGATTAAGAAAATATAAAATCATATAGACATAAGCTCAAATTTGTTGATGCTAGATTTAAAGCAAGACAAGTTGTAGGATTATAGGAAGAAAGTGGAGGGCAAGGTACTCCATAGTTGAGTTCTTGGGTTGAAAGAGGATTTGTTGATTAGATATTGTGATAGGCTAGAGCTTCTGGTGGTTGGAAAACATCTCACTGGATTGGGAATATTATTTTTGATATCCAGAGAGCAATGTCAGAGAAAATGGGGAAATAAAATAGAAAGATCTGCAACCATACAACAATGAGATGGGACTGTAACTCCAAGTTTATCTAGACTTCACGGACAAGTGTAAATTTGAAAAGGGCCAGATATGGATGTACAGCGGAAAACAAAGCAGGTTGAAAAGCCCAGTACCATAGAAGCTGATGAAAACTATGAAGACTGAACAGACTAACATTGATAAAGAAGGAAAAGTCCAAAGAGAATCTGGAAGAATTCTAAGAGTCGGGAACAATTGGCCAGCTACAACTGACAGTATACAAAATATTGTGCAATTGAACGCAAAATTATCTCTAATTGTTGCCAGATACCTCAAGGCAACTATTGCCTCCATTATTAGGTAGATGAGACGAATAATTGTGGATGGGAAGCTTAAATTGCAAATGTGTCCAGTAGATGAACACAGACAGTCTATTAAGAACAACATAAAACTAGGAAGCAATGCTTGCTCCATTATTAGGTAGATGAGACGAATAATTGTTGATGGGAAGCTTAAATTTCAAATGTGTCCAGTAGATGAACACAGACAGTCTATTAAGAACAACATAAAACTAGGAAGCAATGCTTGCTTAAGCCTTGAATCAATTATCAATGGAGTAGTATCGTGAAATTAGACATAGATGTATGCTAAAGTTTGAAAAGCCTTGACTGTTATTCAAAACGCACTCTTCTGTGATGTGTATAAATGATTAGACAGGCTTGTTAGCAGAATTAAGTCTAAAGATGTAAAGGATTTAGAACTCAATTTTTTGATAAGCAGCTAATTGATTGCATTTAAGGTATACTTTTTTCAAGGAAATGCAACTAAAACATTGCCTTATCTGACGAATGCATCAGAATTGGTTTCTGTAGCTTCATTAACATATGCTTTGATGTTTACAGCCCAAAATATTCCATATTGAAAAAGTTGCAAAGGTTTTTTGTAAAGAAAAATGACGTTTGTGGCAGCGGTTTTGAATTTTTTGAAATTTACCAGGGTGAAATATCGTCAAAGACAAAAATGAGTTTGATATTCAGAATCAGTAATCAATTTGGCCTTATAACCCACCTGTTAATATGAAGATTTTCGAAATAGGGTCAAATTCGCCCCACCCTAATAAAAGCTTCTAAAGTTTTGGCCACATTTAAGTTCCAGAGCCTGATCATGAATAAAGGTCTACTTTTCCCCAATTTTAAGCACCTTCACAAGACCCTCAGCAATTTGTGGCTACATTGTGGCACTAGAAAAAAATTGTGTTATCGTACAAAAATACCCAATCATTGTTTCTATGGAAAAATCAGCTAAATGCGGCTACGTAGTGCACTTCTACGATGCGGCTACGGAGTGCACTTCTACGCCCCTTTTAGTTTTGCTGTTTTATTGTTGCTACATTGTCTTTGGCTACATGGCTTCATCCAAGGAAATGATTTTGACTTTGTAATGGGCAAATTTTTGTTCTATACGTCATTATTATAAACTGCGTAGGATATATCCATGTTTTAGTTTTGTGGCTAAATGATGCATATGTTTCAATATTGTGGCTACAAGTTTGAGCAATTTTCATGTGGCCACAAAGTTTGCAACATAATATTATACTCCCAATCACGCACTGAGGGTGTGAAGTAATTATTCTTGTTCGTCATTACATAGATGTGATGTGACGCTCTACTAGAAATTGCTGTCTTGTGGCTACATTAGCAAATTTCATCTGTACCGTGAAGCCAAGTTAAACTTTCTCGTAACAAACTGATTTTCCACCAATGCCCCGCTGCAGTGCATCCAGAATCTACCCCTTTTGTATTTGTGTGACTACTTGCTACATGTTTTGCAATATTGTGACTGCAAACTTTATGAATTATAAGGTAGCCATAAATTTCTCAGTACATTATATACATCCAATCACGGACTGAAAATGTGTTATGAAGATGCTTATGTTGTAACATATGCCACTTACAAGAAGTTGCAATATTGTGGCTAGATCACAAAATTTTATCTTAGCGTCGCAAAATTTCATCATATGTATGTCTGCTATTTGCATTTTCCAATTATGTTTAAGAATGTGACCAACGAGAAATATTGATGTAACCACAATTTGGCAACTCAGGCCTATGTAGAATTTTGTTATTGGCACAACCACCTGATTGGGATTGTAGCCCCAAACTTTCAACCTAATATGATGACCCAAAAATAAGTTATTCTTGTTTTGATGAATTTGATGAAATCTCATGCATTTTCTTGGTCGACCGTTATTTTTGATCATGTTCTCTAGAAGATTCTTTTTCCTTTCAAGTTTAATAATGTAGGGAGGGAAATAACAGTGAAACTCGCAGACCGCACGTGAGCGTCGTAAAGTGGTGGTATTATAACATGCAAAGTTCATCAGTGCATGATAAGGTCTTATGCAACATCATGTCTCCACTGTTGTTTGTTCAGCTATATGTTGACCCATGTAACGGTTCCAATGTATATTTTGTCTTATGTTTTTTACCTTTGGTTTCTATTTTCTTGTTTAAAAATGTATTTATTAATATATGGACCTTGAGCAATGGATAGAGCAAGCCAAAGTTGAGGTTGACAGTAAACATCAAATCCTTCACTCCCACTATATGAAGAAAATTGCCACTCAAAAGGTCATTAACAAGAAATTAGCACATCTCCATGCAAGCAAAATCAGTATATTGGTTTCTGATCTAGTACGAGTGGTCGGGGATATTTCGGAGCAATGCAATAGAGAGGAAAGATCAATGCATATACAGCACTTCATTCACAGTATGCAATTTTCGGGGTATGCACAAGACGACAAAGTGCTGGTTTATAAGAAAGCTAAGAAATTGTTTGATATTATTGTAGAGCAGGATAGTGTCCGATGTATAGGGGAAAATTTTGGCAGAGGAGGGAAAGAGAAAAGAAAAACCTCGACATGCAGTGTAATTGGCATAAAGGAGGAGATCATGATATAGTCATTTTTGTAGAGGCAACGCCCGGTGGACTATTAGCGAAAACGTACAGGGAATCGCTAAAAGAAGCAGGTTTGAAAATCCGTGTTGCTGAACGAGCAGGAAGATCATTAAGGAAAATACTAACAAAATCAGATCCTTTTCGTGAAGATAAGTGCAACCAAAATAAATGCAAAGTATACAAACTGAATTGGAATACCAAGTGCAAAGGAAGAGGTGTTGTTTACAAAATGAAATTTCACGGGTGCACTGAAAGGAATGTGAATGACGGGTTATACATTGGAGAAATAGCGAGAAGCAAAGGGGAAAGAATAGGTGAACATCTGGATAAGTACGAGATTAAATACAAAAACTCAGCTTTTCACAAACATATTGGAGAGAAGCATGGGGATGAAAGACAAGAGGTGGAATCAAAATACAATGCTAAGACAAGTGACGGAAGCGATACTCATTAAAAGGTTAAATCCAGAACTAAATACCATGGATGAATGGGGAAATTAAAACGCTTTTTGTGAAAAAGATCGCATTCGAAGTGATGGTTTACCGAACTTATTTGAAGGAGGTATCAGAAGAACGAAGAAATCGAACAATTTTTACTGAGGAGGTTGCTGAAGGGCAACGAAAATTTTGAGATTCAATTTTTAAGTGTTCACGTTTGTTAAAAATTATGGTTTTAATAAAATTTATTGAAGTATGAAACTACCGAAATACAGTTTGTATTAATGATTAAAGTAATATTGAAAGAGTAAGCTTTGTTTTGAATGAGCATAAATCTAATGCAAGTGCTTGTTTCTACAATTAAATTCCATCTAAGTCTGGTCGGCAATTCATAATACACTTTTTTCAGATTAGCAATGGTCTTTTTACTAATACACCAATGCTACTGTATGTAATGAATTCAATAGGTTACTAAATTGGGGAAATGTATAAGAAGATAGGAAATTTCCCATGTATTCTCTCTTAACTATTTCAATACGATATAAATTGGAAATGAAATTGTTTTTTTATTCATAGAGTCCGGTCTAATGAGGAATTGGTTCATAGCTACAAAAGCATTACTGTGGACCCCCAAATTGTTCAATTTTACCTGTGGACTCCCAAGAATATTTCATGGACCCTGGTTGAGAACCACTGGGTTAAAAAGTACATCTCTGTTCGCCTTGAGTGTTCGTTCGGTTATTTTCATTTTTCAGTTTTTAAATTACTTATTCACGGTAGCCCCGTCAGTCCAGAGGCTCCGTCAGAAAATGTATTCAGTAGGAATTAGTGCAGTTTTAGAAGAGCTACTGTTTTACCTAAAGGCATTCTTTCTTCTTAACAAACTTTCGGACGACATTTTGTCCGAATATTTACTTGTGCGCGGCACAAATAAGCAACCAACTAAGTTTGGGTATGTTCTAAGAATAGCTGGCATTGTTGCTGATATTTTGAATGTCAAACCTTTTCCAGACCATCTTTTGATAATTACAGGTCGATACACGTTTTTTTATAAGAAAAAAGTTTATAAGAATATACGGCTCAAATGGTCAAAATCTTAAGAAATCTTAAGAAAATCACGAGGCTCAATTTCCAAAATTTAATTTTTTATTGGCCAAAGATCGATATTTCGTCGTTATTGCATTCAAACTGTTAAAGATGGAATTCAAATTCAAGTATACAATATTAATAACGAAAGTGTAAACCATTTACCCAGTTTATTTCAGTAAAAGTTAAGAAAAATCCAAGAAAATTTCAGGCTCAATTTCAGGAAAAGTTCAGAAAATTGGGGCTCAGGCAAAATGATGTTTTTCTTATAAAAAAAAAACATGTATTTTTCTTCCATAACTTCCCTCACACTATCTCAACCAAACCAAAATGGGCCTTGATTTCTTAAAAAGCCACCAGCAGTTGGCTATAATTTCCAAGCAAGTTAGTTCACTACTATAAGCTTCTCACTACATCATATTTACGGTAGCACAAATTTATTGCAAGTTAAGGAAGAGTTCATAACAACTGAGTAGATGCACCAGTAAACACCCCATAATGTTTTTGTATCGTTACTGAAAAGACTGTTGAAAATTGACCCAAAGTGTATTTGTCCGACATCCTGAAACCTTTTGAGAAAGAATTTTCAACGAAGTTTTTTGCCCAAAATTTTATCCGCTAAACATTTTTGTAGTTAATATAGGTCACTTTTTGTGTTTTATAGTTCTTTCTTAAATTGATCCAAAAGTCTTAGGAACAATATTACAAGGTGAGTAGGCCCATTCTATTGATAGGTTTAGGCCACATATAAAAGGTTCAATAGAATAATTTTTATGCATGCTCATAAAGCAATTACAACGCGGGAGCATAGAACTGCATAAAAACCCCATGGCATTGAACAATACCTTTCAGTCAGTTTCAAACTGGGCGTCAGGCGAGACAGATTAAGGAATTCATATGGTGGTTTTGAATGAGAAATGTATAACTAGATTAAGTGCCACGCCCGACTCTCATTTGGAAACAGACTTTTATTACAAATAATAGAGAACACAGAGACTATACGTAGAAAATAGCAGAAGAAAGTACACAAGAAACAAGAAATTGCACGAATCGTTATTCACGAAAAGAAAGAGCACTCTATCAAAAGCGCTGTGATGAATGGTGTACGTTAGAGTCGCCTTAATAGTGTGACGCTAAGAGGGCGCTTCTGGTGAACTATAGATCATGCTTCGCTGCGGATTGTTGTTGTTTTGTTGACTTTTAATTTTTTTTTGTTATTTTATTGGTTAATCTAAATTAGTGTTATTAGCTTCATAACGGGCGTGTCAAGTTGAGAGTTGAGAGAACGTCTTGAAGACAACAGGCAAAAAAGAAGTAGCGGCCTTGTTTTGAAGTGTTACAAGATGTGTAGCCGAAGTTTCAGAAGTCATAGTAAAGGTTTCGAACTCTGAAGTTGGTCGCCCGTTATAATAGGAAATTCGTGAGTTCTTATTGCTGCAATAGATTTTGTTAATTATTAATAATTGCTGTGAACTCACTCATCTTAGCCTTTCCTTCGTAATGAAAGGTGAAAGGTTAACAATAGTTTGGGAATAAGAATATGTTGATAACCTCTCATCTCAATGCAAAAGGACATTAAGGGCCCAAATACACTACGAGCTTAAACAACAGTAAAGGTCAAGTCACACTGGACTCGACGCGACACGTCGCATTATGACGCTGACCAACTATGGTTTGTAGGAATTTCTATTATGCCTACGCATCGCGTTTTTTCATGGATGCGTCATGATGCGTCAGAGATGAAAAAGTCCATCTTTGACGCGACGCTCTGCTTCAGGACAATAGGCAGGGTTTCCGAAGTAGGACAGATAAAATGACAGCTAAATTCGTTAAAAAAAGAACAACTTATCGAATCAGTAAGAATACTACCTTGCCTTTATGACACTAGTAGGAAAGAAAAAAATGAAATGCTCCCTTTTCTAAACAACAAATGGCCTAACCAAACTTACCAATTCATCAAACGTTGAAGGCAGTATTCGTAGATAATTTAAACGCATCGTGTAATTTTGCAATTCATTTCTTAGATTAAATTGTGATGATGACTTCGCTTTTTTCGTTGTTTCCAAACTTCTAGAACCTAAAATCGTCGCTTTTTCTTTGCTTTTGCAATAAAATTAGCTATTACCTGAGTTTGTAAAGCGAGAGCGAGAAGCATGTCTTGTTGTTGTGATTGTAACTAAATATATCAGGCAACGCTTTACCAGTGTGAACTGAAAGAGAAGCATATGGAGCGACGCTCCGCATCGCCATGTACCTCGACACATCGCACCACGTACAGTGTGAATTGACCTTAAGACATTCCAAGACGCTACATAACACCGAAAATATTTGTTTCTGGCTTACTTTTGCCAGAGTAGTCGCCAATTTACAACGACAATTTGATATTTTGACATGACGCTCATTGCTTCTCGGTCAATTACATGACTTCAATCAAGCATCTATTGTGTCTATGCCAAAAGCGAACTACGTTAATCCGTGATGACAGAATTTTCCAAACTGAGCACCTCCAAGAGATGCTCATTTCTAGCTAGCGGCTCCTTTCATATACGCGTAAGCACTTTTCTTCCATTTTTGACCAAATACACTATGTACTGACATGCTAACTTGCTTAACTGTCAAAACATCGGTAAGCATCGGTAAGTTTAAGCCTGTAGTGTATTTGGGCCCTAAGCAAGATTTCATTTGAAGGGTTCCTTAGGCGTTCTGAAAGCAATATTGCGATGGCAGTGCCAAGATCGTGTCTTGGGACATCACACAAACGACAGGAAGAACCTTAAGCTTTATTTGAGCCTTCGTCCAAAAGTTTGGCATGCTATTGTAAGGAAAATTTACTGAACGAGCCCAATCAGTGGTCTCAAGACCAAGGAAATTCCCTCGTGAAAGACGAGTTTTTCAATTACCGGATACAAGTCCATGGAATGTTAATGATATTTAGCAGAGATACTCGAGGCCCCCAAGAACTTAGTAGTATTGGGGCCCCATCTTAGTCTTCCCTCCAAATAATGCAAAAGAACGTATCTCTTCAAAACCTCTGAGTGCCCCTTCCGGACCTCAAAAGCTTGGATGCCCTTGGCAGTTGTCCTAACCTGAGCCTAAGTTGGTCACGCCGTTTATATTTAGAATATGAAATAGCGTTTTAATTTTGGTATTGGATGAGAATTATAGGTTAGGATACACCATGTTCCATTGCTCCGTTTTGGTGCTATTCTTCTATATGGGGCATACCATGTCAATTTATCCAGGCCATTTTACCAACCCTCACAGAATGTGCTCTCCTTTGGACCACAGGAAGATAGGCATGAGTTAGGAAGAAATTCAAATTTCGTATCTGGGGGAGTTCGGAAAGCATATTTTTGCCTATTCAATGATGGGCCTAGGAACCAAAACTCGACTGTCTTAATGCCAAATTGAGACGCGGACTTTATTGCAGGTTTGAATTTGTGAGATGAGTATTGGCCCAATAGCCTTAGGCCTTTTAATACTTTTTTCCTTCATGCAAAAAATTGAGCATCAGATTTGTCAATTTTGTTCTATTTTGCAAGTAAAGACCCCGGCTTTTTGCTGCAGCAAACCTGATCTTTTAAAATTATAACAGGTTCAACATGGATGACAACAAATAAACCCAGAAGCTATTTGTTGTCATCCATGTTGACTGTGTACGAAAATATAAGTTCCAAATGGCGCATCTCAGCCTGGAAAGGGGTCATTCCATGTCAAATCATCCAAACCATGACACCCTTACATCTTAGAATTTGTTCAAATCTATACCAGTTTTAGGTGTTTTTAGGATATAATGACCGTGAAAATTTGAAGGTCACACTCATTACACTTTTTGAGCTGTAGCATATTTAGTTTCACCAAAAGTACCGTCTACAATAAATAATTTGCCATTATGAATTTATATTTTCGTCCATAGCCTTCCATTCAGATTATATTTCTCTCAAAAAATTACACAAATATATTGCTTTTATTGATAAATCTAGTAAATCTATAAATTAACTTTATAGCTCCGCAAACCTAATGAATTTTAAGATATTCAACGTCTTTTTGTCATTGCTACCCAGATTGAGGTATAAGGCTTGAAATCCATGTGACCGGATAGATATGGCAAAATTCCTTTTTCCACATGTTTCATTTGTGTCGTCCTACACTAGAATGAAGATATGATTAGTGCATCTTTTGATCCTTGAAAAGTACTTAGTTCAAGAAAAAAACATGGCTGTAGCTGGCCCCAATCTTTGTTGTTATATAAAAACGCAACTGTAGCAGCCTAAAACTGAAACCAAAACTCTATCTTTTTGTAACTTTAGGAATATGAATTGGAACTTTTCTGTTTACACCTGGATGATGTACAGACCACTTCAATATTGGTCATTTTCTCTTTGCTCTGGACTACCATGACCATAACTGATTGATCTGAGGAGATCCTAATGTTGCTGGGTTGGTTTTAGATATATAGATTGGGTATACAAAGCATCTATACTTTCTGTGTTTGCGGAACTGTTGGCCGATGGCCAGTAGTACATCATACAACAACGGCCGCCAGGACAAGGTTTGGAACTTCTTTAGCTCAATGGCCAGTCTCACCTTGTTAATCCAAAGAAGATATTACTTTACCCTTACATGTCAAAGTGTGACTTACGAAGAACGTTATAAATGCAATGGATAGAGAAGGAAGAGGGTCTACTTCCTTCAGCAGAAGTTTCCTTGGATAAGCTTGGAAAAGCGTTTATGATGGCTCACAGATACTGGAGCTAACGAAGGGATTCAATGTTCGATGGTGCATGAAGTGCATCTGAGCTGTCTGCTTGCCAGTTGATTAAATCAGCACATTCAAATTGCAAACAACGGGGTTGTAGAATGCGAGAAGGAAGCCGCCAAATTCCTCAAGAATCTTTTTGAATTAGGGGCTCGCATGTCAGTCAAAATGCACTTTCTACAATCTCACTCAGACTCAAAACTGTGGGGCTTAGTGAGGACCAGGCCTGTGGGATGTGAGCTTTCTTGTGGACTACCTTTGGTGGTTGAAACGATGCCTGGTGACTACTCAACACAGGAGAAAATCACTAGAAAGGTCCTTTATCCATGATTAGATTTTTGTAATGTGTAATCTATATTTTCTGCACATCGTTGGATAAAATACTCACTGTTTGTGAAACAATTTTATCAGAAATCAAAAGCAATAAATACCACTAAAGAGCGTTACTACCGATTCTTTTCCCACTTAGTATTTCAAAAACTTGACCTGACTGAACAAAATAGGCATGATTTTGTGGTCGCACAGCTACATGGACTTACTTTTGATACACATATTTGTAAGTTGTGTAAGAAGTATGTTAGCAAACTGTTTGCCCTCGCTCACATAGCTGGAAACACGGACTCCAAGAAAATACGTCTTAAAGAGAGCCATTACAGTTAGCCAGTTTCAATACTATCTATTTGTCTGGATGTTCCATATTAGGCATTTCAGTAATAAGATTAATAGAATAAATGAGGGGTATTGCTAGTCCCACATAAGAATTATCAGTTCTAGTTTTAACGCTCTGCTAGAATAAAATGACTCAGGTAATATTCATGTAATGAACCTGCAAACTCTTCTTGATTACTTAAAACAAAGATAACATAAACCCCCGTTTTATGAGTTGTTGCAAGCGTCCTGTTTTATGAGAGAAAGTTTTGGCAAGCGTCCTGTTTTATAAGAGAAAGTTTGTGCAAGCGTCCTGTTCTATGAGAGAAAGTTTTGGCAAGCGTCCTGTTTTATAAGAGAAAGTTTCTGCAAGCGTCTTGTTTCATAAGAGAAAGTTTGAGCAAGCGCCCTGTTCTATGAAAGAAAGTTTTTGCAAGCGTACTGTTTTTGGTAAACTAAAAGGCAATAGCGAATTTTTGCTGCCCAAGGTAAGAACAGTGAGTTACGGAGCCGAAACTATCAAATCTAGAGGGCATCGGCGTTCGTTAATTCTACCTCATTGCATGAGAAATACCCATTTTGTTAGTGAGTTTAAGATGCCTGTATACTGATTTGTTGCTAATCTTAGCTCTGCTTACCAAATAGACAAGAATTTTTGCTATTATTCGTAGTTCTATATAATATACTTTGTTATCTCATGCATAGTAATAATAGTGCTTCCTATTAATGGCTTTATAACTATTCATAGTAATTCATTTTGTTATACCTCTCCTTCAGCTCCAAGATTGTTAGATGTTTATCTCAGATGTCGATGGCGATAATTCAATCTTTTCCCTCAACATTCTTTTACGTTGAATTGCAGGGATGCCCTCTGGGAGGAAGATAATGCATTTGCAGATCTGCTCCAAGTATACAATCGCTGTGATTGTAGATATTGCTATTGCCCAAATGGGAGGCATTTCTCAACTAATTCGGGGTTTGTACTCTTGCAATTTGTTGTCTCTTTTCATCAAAATGTCCTAAATCATCAACCTATCAGCCGATAATGTGTCCTTAGAAGGGCTATTGACACTGCTTATCTAGTGATCCCTTCCAAAGGAATGACACCGGGAGTTTGTTCTCAGGAGTGAACGTTGCATAATTAGAATAATCATTTTGTACTTTTTTGTTCTTTTTCTGAAACTCCATTGTGGTATTTGACCTGTATAACAAAACAGTTTTGATCTATAAATTGAAGTAAAGTAGTGCTAGGATTCATCGCAAGTTATATTAGCATTCTCTACATGCATTAATCACGAAAATTTTATGTAGATCTAGCTATCTTACAAAAGCTTTGGCAACAAAGCTTCCATTCAGATAATTAGGCTTTAGCAAATGGTAAATTTTCATAAATAGGCACTAGTGGTATGATAAGTTGTTACTATGAAGCTGTAAAATGAGTCCCAGAAAATATGTGAGTACAACTTTTTTGGGAAGTTGCTTGTAGATAAGCACTCATTTGTTCTAATAAAATTTGGATGCTGTAGATAGAAATCGGTATTGGAGAAGAGGAAATAAAGAGTTTAAGAGGTTAGCAGTTGCTAATTCATGCATAAGATTTTCTAACATATTAGATTACTGTCTGGAATTGATTTGCGTTCTGCAACTCCAGCAAGTTCTGGATCCCTTTTCTGAGGCTCGACTGATGCAGTGTCATTTAGATGACATTATAGTTACAAGGAAAATGGTAAAATCGCATGGTTACTGGCTATTCTTCGATGAATAAAGGAACATGGTTGAAATTGTGTAAGAGGAGATACAGCTGTTCAAAGTTCAATCAGAGACTTAGTCGTATTCACGTCCGGGACTACTCCCACCTGCATAGACAATTGAATCAATACAGAGCTCACCATTGTCAATGAGCTAAGGAGTTTCCTCTGAATAGGTTTTTCTTTCGCCAAATTTTGCCCTAGTTGTCTGAGAGCATCACGTCGTTTAGTCAGTGGCATGCCATTAGGGTATGCAAGGTATTCAGGGAATACACTGAGATTAGAAGAATATTTTTTCGAACAAACATCTTCCCTTACAGCTTGAAATTCAACACTGTCATTCGCTATTGAAACAATGTTCTTGCTAAGCTTTCATTACAGAAAGGAATACTGCGTATTGCAAGTTTAACTGCTTATTTCCTTTGTTTTGTATTGATACTTGCTACGCCATGCAATAGGCGGTGGATATGTTCCTTCTATATGTCAACTATTCAGAGTGCAGAATTTTATGAATGGGTTGGTCAATGAACAAGCAGAAGAATCAGTAAATAAGCTGTACTCAGGGATGGATGGCTGATAGCCTATACATCAATACCTTTAGTCCTTACGGAAAGGAATTACTGGCAAATTGAGAGAAAGATTTGAGCTTAACGTTTCTCATTAAGAGATTTCACCAGTACTTGAACGGACACAATAAAATTAGTATCTGTTCGCCATCCATCAAAAACTTTAAGTTGTTTTTGGAGAGAGTCATTCATTTTCCGCGTATGCGAATAAGATTGTGTACCAGCTAGTCGCTACGCTTGGAAATACTGATAGTAATTCTCGATTGCCACATTGTTTTTGCTCGCAGTATGAATACGGACACGTTATGCATCTTGCAGAGTGTAGAGGTTTTGGTATTTTACCGCTTTCTACTGCCGAAGTAGCTCAGAATGATTCATAGAAGTACTTTTGAATTTTTTTTAGTAATATCTGTAATGAAAGTTAGCCGAGTAAAAATTCGAGTTTTTGAATAATGTGCAGTATCTGATTGTAGCAGACTTCAAGTAGAATTAGTCGTGTGTGGTAGGGTATTTTTCGAGACCTCGTTGTCGTACCAAAGGAGTTGAGGAGATTACTGAGGTACATATTTTTTCTATACGTATAAGAACTTACATTAACAAATTACAACCCAAACAGTCTACTTTACAAATACGAGGATGATGCCAGGGAGTATAAATTATCATGACTACCCACTGGCCTTTAAGGTACTCCCCTGGTCGACAAACTAAATTCAAACTGTTAGTCACACATAAACACTTTGGATTTTTGACCAGAGGAGTACCCTGAAAAATTTCTACCAGAGCACAAAAAAGCGGCAACATTTTAAAACATACTTAAAAGACTTTTCATCTGACACTCATCAGAGTATGAAAACGTCGGATAGTGACCTAAAGGTTAACCTAAATATATATCCAGATGCGTTATATGTGATAGGATGCGTCTAATGGGCCCCAAGTCTGACCAATTAGGACCTATTAGCATTTTTTACTTGAAGAGTCCCAGTGCGAAAACAAACTCTTTTTGTCTACACAAGACTGGGTTTTGGGTCTTGATGTAAACAGATTCCAAAACACTTAAATGAAAAGGAGATCTTGTCTGCCCGCCCAGTGATCCGAAAATTGTTGTCTGTATATGTTTTGGCGCATTCTGGATTTGTAATAATATATTGTCCTATGGCCGACTCGCAATTAATTTTAAAATTCTTGTGTTTACGCATACGAGGTGGCTGTTCTCTTGCGGTATTACTTTTTTCCTGATGCTCGTGGGGACATGTTGTTTTATTCTGTCTGCGTAGTGCGTCCTACGTACTGAGGTTCACATCGGCACGAAAATTCGTAAAGTACACAACTTTTTGAGTGGTAGAAATGCAGTCTTTTTTAGCATTTGGGCAGGAATATTTCCACTTGTTTTTTTTCTGTATTTTGGTAGTTTATCTCAAATACAAATGTAGCTTGCAGTTGCTGCTGCTATTATCAAGGAGGCAGTATCTTGGAGAAGATTTGATGACGTTATTAAAAATATACCCCTCATCAAAAATTTAAAATTTATTCACCGAGCAAGAAGTCTCGTTGCCCACTATCTAGAAATGCTCATTTAGTGGACCTTGTCTGATTTCTGTGGCAGTATATGGAAAAGAAGATAAATTAAAATCTTATGTTTTTGATGGCATCAAAATACTTTCAGGGCGAAATTCAACTTTTCCCATTTAAAAATTTATTCGGGTATGCCTCCAACCTTGAAATCAGTTTTCGTAAGTCTAGTATGCTTACATGCATTAATATGTTTACTTCTCGTAACTGGTTGATTTGATAATCAACATACCCCAAGTGAATAATTACTTCGAAAGTTGGATTGCAGTCTTTAGGGCGTGCAATTAAACTGCTAATTGCGACGAAATTTTGCGATTATTCTCGAAATGATGCTCCTTGACTGTACACCCCTCAACGATTTCCATGTTCAGTATCGCTGCAGGGAAGTAATTTTCTTAAGGCCTATTAATGTAGCTTCAATCTTAGCCACTGTTCAAATGCTTTCAACATTTCACAAAGCATTTCAGAAAACATTTGGTCATGTAGTGATGTCATTGGCCATGTGATTTACACACAACAGCACTAAATTTTACCATGAACAATCAAAATGTTGAGCTGATGTATTGAATATTTTTCTGCGTGCTTTATTCTACGATAAGCAAGATTAAACAGCGCTAGAAGCCGCTCTCAACAGTTCATTAAACAAGATATTTAGCGATGTGTAGTGAAATCTTCAGAGCGTTTGAATAGGGCCTTAAATGCAAATCAAAACAGACCAACTGTCAGCCAACGCCAACCATGCTAACATACGCTTGCGTGAATATACAATTGCACGACACGCGATTGTTTAAGTTCTGTCAAGCTTCTTAGCAGTTTGGCCCAATATGTTCCCGGTAGGATCAAATTTATTGGTCTAAGGAAAATTTCTTGCAACTTTCTCTTCTTGGTTTGCAAGTATCAAATAGATGTCAAAAAGAATCATTTCCTACATGTTTCAGTCATTAAATAGGCTTCTTTCTATAGCCTTGTCCACACTACACAAACTAACCTAGGTTCGCCCCAGATTTCAACTAACTCAGGTTAGATTTTCCTAGTGTGGACGCAACTAACCTAGGTTCGCCCCAGGCTAGTTTAGCCCAGCTTCGGAGATGGATTCGACCTAGGTTCGCCCCAGGTTAGTTGTGAAAAATGAAGTGTGGACACAACACGGGGCGAACCTAGGTTAGTTTTGCACTCAAGGCATGCGCAATGGCAGCTCCAGTAATTTAATCGTTGCTTTTGAGTGCTTTCTGATTGTAAATTGTGGCTGTGTATGCATAATTATTCATTTACATCAGTAGCGGAAAAATGACGCTCTTAATTCATTTCAAATACAGTATCGCAAGCTTTGTTATCATTGCGATTTTTAGATAAGAACTTGAACTACAAATGTTAAAACCGTACACGTTGTTCTCGGCGATGTTTGATTCAAATTTGCAACGAGGATTCAGAATAACGTGTCTCATGTACATGCGTAGATTCTCTTAACCTAGGTTCGCCCCAAGTTTCTATCCACACTGTAAATTAGACAACTTCAGTGTGGACACAACCTAGGTTCGCCCTAGATTAAACTAACCTGGGGCGAACCTAGGTTAGTTGGTGTAGTGTGGACACGGCATATGAATCTGCATTGTTGTACTGTTAATGTTTGTATCGCTGTTCTGATATATTCAATTTACCACTTTCCCTTTCCGTTTTTAGTAGCTGGAAAATGTACCGCTGCCAGATATGTGGGCACTCTGCAAGCCATCTCAGATGTGCAGAAGCTGAGGGAAAGCATTTCTTCCCTTTTAAATGTAACAATTGCATTAATATAGAACTTCAAAGCCAATTTAGAGAGAAGATTGACCGACAAACAAGAAGCTGTGCAGTATCATTATCAGACATAGCAACATATATTGCAGCTAGGATGATTTCTTTTGCTGAGTCAAGAAATGGCTCGATTAATATCTGTCTATCTAACGAGGAAGTAAGTGGTTGTGAAGACATTAGTGATTTTAAATTCCATATGAATGAACTTGATAAGCGAACAACAAATGAAGAAAGTAATATTTATTCCAACTTTCCATTCCAAGATGATCGTTTAAATCGTTTAAGCAAAAGCAAATTGCATTTGAAGTCTGCACTCTATACTTATATTGAGAGTGTGTTGAAGATTTGAATTAAAGCTTTCTTCCTTTTTTTGTAGTTTCATGGTCTGCACTTTATTTACTAGCATAAATCACATTATTTCAGAGTTGCATGTATTTTCTTTTTGCCTGGAGTTGTTACCGTTGAACGTTTGGAGGCCATTCGAAAAGTACATACTCCAATATTCATCAATTTTTTATCTCCTTCCCTTATGTATGCTTTTGCACGTTTTGGAGGATCACCCTCCTTTATTTTTATATGTGAATCTGTTGTTTATCTTTTTAATTTGAAGCCTACAGAATTTGCTACATACAATGGAAAGCACGGGTTTGTATAGACCCATAGCAACATGATCCTTTGTAAGATAGTTCTATTTATTTAGGATGCTTCGCAAAGGAATTAGCGTTATTCTTACACAAGTGTCCGTACGGTGATATACCCCTCCCTCGTTACGATTTCGTTACCTTTTTCGATATACTCGTGAGTGCCTAATAGACGCCCCCCCACTAATTATTTTTCAAATATTTTATACCCAGGACATTTTAGTTCCAAACTCTTTACCTATTAATTTTCAAGTAAGATCTCACCCAGTACAATTTCGCCGAGGAGATAGTCTGACCTGCTAGTAAAAACTATCTTGATGAAAGTCACGCTGACCGCATGCGTGTTCTTTAGAGTTGTTTCATTGCGTGACATTGGCAATGTTACTGTAATATAAATTAGTTGCAAGAGGCCATTTTATTTTCTATAACATTTTTGTTATTTAAGCCCCCCCCCCCCTGTTTATTCACACCTCTCGCATATTAACATTTTGGGATTATCCAAACCTCGTGGCTACTCCAACTCCCCTTCTATTAAGCACTAGGGCTGTCAAGATCACAAGTTTTATCTCTCCGAATATTCGGTCTTGATTTTACCGAATATTCGGTTAATCGGCGAATATGGGCATGGCTAGGACGCGGTTCCATCTACTGAAGATACAATGTAATATTGATTGCCTCTTAATAGCTACACTCAGACCGATTGGGAAGAGGCAGATTAACTAATTCGACAACAAATGCAAGGAAAACAGAGCCACTGCAGGGGCAATAACGGTGGGGCCCACGTCGTCAGATGTACAATTAATTCCTTTCTCATCAATATTCCTGGCAAGCAGTTTTTAAATGGTTTTGCTGTGTAAACAATATGTTCTTCAGCTTTAAATTAGTAGCGAAATAGAAATATGTGGGGAAGCAACTTATACAGAAAATTATATCTTTTGATGTGTCACTCTCACACCCTAGAGTACTTTTGCTACAACCCTTTGCCCTTACCTACCCGAGAGAGTGCGCTTCACTTCTTTGATGCTTTGCTTATCCTAGGTTGCACTTCTTCATCGATTTTTCAGTTCAATTTTGTGCATTTACATTCATTTCATTGCTGTATTGACTCTTCTCTCTCCAAATGACTGATCAACATAATCCGAATATTCATTGCAGCCGACTTGTTATTCTTTAAATGGCTGGTCGACATAGTCGGGATATTCATTGCAGTCTACTGGTCATTCTTCAAATGACTGATCGACACACCCGTTTGAAGAGCAGAAGTACTGGTTTCTCTTTCTCGATGACAAACGTAATTGGTGGCTAATAAGGGTTCTTGCGTCCCTCGTAGACAGGGATAGTGGGGATAGTTGGAGATTTCCTGAAAACCTAATAAACGGAGAGGGGGTTGGTTGAAAAACTCGCATGTTATCAATAGCTATAAATAGGTTTCACAAGTCGTTTCAACTGTATACAAAGCGAAATGATGTTCTTCACAAAATGAGCAGGCGGGAGGAGACGCTTATTCGCGAGTCAAGAGCATTTAGCTATAAGCGAATGTTCGGGTCGCTTTTTCGAAGGTAGATAAAACGACCGCATAACTGAATATTCAGCCTTCGGTGGGCAGCCATGTACGTTTTGAATGGCCTTTAGAACTGTATTAAGCAATGTAGAAGCACATGTAGAGGAATTTTCTTACCGAATTACAAGAGACATTTTTAAGTAGAAGTTTGTCTTCATGTGGAGTGAAACAATCTGCACCTGCGGCCCGACGTAGTTGGGAGAAGAGCCAGAAGAAGAAGAGGAAGAAAATATAGTTAAAATGCTTCCTGTAACAGTATATTGTACTAAGGGCATTGCATTTTAAATATTGGTAGAAAACTGCAAGCTTAGCTTTTATTGACAGAATCCAAACAAATTCATAAATTCGTATTGAGCGTGGTTTTTCGTAAACCTCGTCTATCTATAACCAACTTTTCTTCATTTTTGTGAAATAGTTCTTCAATATATGGCGTTTGAGGTTGCGTTCAGGTTGAACAATTTATTTATAATATGTACATGCGCTATTAACAAACCGCAATAGGAAGCCCGTTTGGTGATCAGACTAACTAAAATTGCGTCAGCGAGTATTGAAGTATGCAGATTTGTTGCAAGCTTTAACTAGCACTAAAAAAAGTCAAGGATTTGAGCGTCTTATCACAGACATCGAAGGAAGACAAGCTATTTGGAATCCCAGAGATCCAAAGCATGCAAGAGAGAGACATGGTTGGCAAACACTGGTCTGAAATCTTAAATGTAATGGTATGCGCTAGCTACAAACATCCTCCGAGATTTTTATGAAATTTTGGGGTGTGTAAATTTTCCAAGACTTTAAGCCAAATCATAAAGCTTCTTGAAAAACCCTATGTAGAAAGTTTGAAATAGGCTAAACTGCGCACTCTTTTGTGGTTGATTGTAGGGGATCAAATATGGAGGGGGTGGACACTTTCTAGATTTTCATAACGTGGAAATTATAATAAAATTACCTTAAACTAAGGGGGGGAATGGTGAAAATAAGATTGAAGGCTCGATCTGGATATTTGTTTTTGCTCATGAATCTACTACAGAAGACAGCACTGCACTCAAATCTTGATTGATTAACTGAACTAATTATCCAACTGTTTCTATCCGACTACGATTTCGCAAACACATTGAACCCATAGCCAATTTCGCGTGTTTTGGAAATAGGGGGTGTGGTGCAGGTGGTACTCTCCTAGTTGCTCTCTACCTTTGTTCAACGGATGTATACCGACTTTTCTTGGCTGTCTATAATATATTCTTCTGTTAGTTCTTCTCTTGCATTAGTAGATGATACGGTGATTTGAGTATCATCAGCGTAGAGACCTGGTTTAGAGTCTATCAAGCATTTTCAAGGTTATCTAAGTATAATCTAGAGTATGCCAAGAAAGAATTTTCATACTCAGCTCTCAAAACCTCGAATGAAGTTCCCTTAAGCATTAGGGTACTTCCCACGCTCTGTCACTTCAAAAAGCATTTGAAAATGTACTTGATGAGCTGAAAATAAATCAAACACGAAACCCTGGTAGAGCAGCCTGAGATTTATTGTAATTTTTCTTTATGATATTGGACTAGACCATTATGATGTACGTAAATTGATGTACGTAAATTATTATGATGTATCGTTTAGTTTACTTTAATATAGCTGGATTCGTGTAAAAATAATATGAATATGAATATATGAATAAATATATGTTGAGATTTTTGTAGCGATTTTCTGTGAGGCCCAGGTGATAAATTTTAAGATGTAATTATGGAAGCACCTTTTCCCCATGCAGGCAAAATGAAAACAGTGCGCCCATTGTATTTTCGAATTGACATATTTTCTTTGACGTATTTCAACAACTGTTTCTCAGAATATCGTTCTCATTTGTAAAGCCAACAAATTATTTTTAATTTACATAAAGAGTATATATGTATATCTATGCTCTCTTTCGTCTTCTTTATATTAAGCGAAAAGTAACTTTTTAGCGATATGATTTAGCTTTGAGAAAAAGCAGCCTGATGATGAATTCAGACAAGGGCCACGACGAGAATTATAGTCATTGAAAATATTCCATTTTTTCCCTCACATCTTTAATCGACACTACCAAATATTATTGACAAATCCTTTACGAATCCATTTATAAAAACGTTTCGGGCCAAAAACTTTTCCCATCTTCAGTTAATCAAATAAGAAAAAACCTACCAATAACGTCAATAAATCTACCAACAACGTCATAGTTAGTTTTGATGTTGCTAGCCGTTTCACTAATATTCCTTTGGATGAAACAGTTCATATTATTCTTGATGGACTTTTTTAAGAAACAAGACACCAAAAGTTAATTCCACTTAAGAAACTTCTTGAGTTTGCAGTTCAGGATAATCACTTTATCTTAAATAACAAACTGTATGAAAAAAAGATGGTTTAGCTATGAGTTCACCATTGGGACCTTCGTGTCGGGAATGTCCAATTGCGCCAGCGTCACTCTTGTTTACAAGTTATGTAGGAAGGTTATTTCACGCAGTCATATACGTAGATCTTTCACTGAATCTCACTATGAAACTCAATATAGGGAAATCAGTAATTGTTTTTGTAGTGTATTTAGATAGACAATTAGTCAATAGGATGCAATTACTCACATGTTTTTCTTAATTTTTATTGGGTAGAGTAATCGCAAACTTTGATTCCTATTGGCTGTACTATTTTTGTTATTCCTCCTTTATCATTATATATATATATATATATATATATATATATATATATATATATATATATATATATATATATATATATATATATATATATATATATATATATATATATATACAGTGTATATATATATATATCGACAAATAGACACTAGAGAGGGAGAGTAGTACGAAGTAGTACGAAGTGTATGTTCAGTTTTAATGGGATGAAAATTCTGAAAACGTACACTGGCGTTTCTCTGGAGTTTTTCTATTCATTTATATTCGAATTAGCGGTTGATTAGAAACTTGAGTTCCTACATTAATGGTCCACCGAGCCGGATAAGTGAAATAGAATAAAAAATGGAATCGGAGAAAGCAAGAAGAAAACGAGGTTCTAATCGTGGGGCAACGACGAGATTGCTGACCAAAATCAAGAAGCCTTGGATGATGCTGATAATAGAGACGAAGCACGTTTGCAGGTATATTTAACTGACTTAAAGGATAAAATATAGCTTTTAAAGAATTTGGATGAGGAAACATTTGATACAATGATTGATCAAGAGGCAAACCAAGCTGCTTTTGATCAGGAGATGGAGGAAGCCTGCAAAATCAAAGAGAGGGCCACTTACCATTTAGCAATTTTGGAGAAAGCCATAAAAGATATGGATGTTGGATCAACAAGAACAGAAACTGAGTCCGTGGCAGAAGTACTATCACAAACTTCAGAAACAAAGAATACAGAGCATTTGTCAAGAAGCGCATCGAGGGAGAGCTTGATTTCGCGATCATTGAATCAGTCCGCAGAATTTGCTGGAAGAAGAGTAAAGCTGCCAAAACTAGAGCTGAAGAAATTTTCTGGGAACATTGCAGAGTGGCAGGAATTCTGGGATGGGTTTAAAAGCGCAGTTCACGATGACGTGCAACTTGCCAAAGTCGATAGATTTAAATACCCCGGAAAACCGGGTCATCAGAAGGGAGAGTGGCCTTGCAGACGGGTTTAGCTGTGGTGAATGGCAAGAGTGAGAATAGAGTGAGCCACAAATCTTTCATCACGGCTAAGGCTGTAGGCAAACTCGGATTGAGGCCTGTGAGGAAACAATGCCTTGGAATTAGATCGTTTGGGAGCAAAGAGACGAACGTTGCCATGAGAGACGTAGTAGAAATCTCACTAAGCTCTTCTCAAGGGGAAAATGGTATTGTAATTGAAGCATTTGTAGTGAATGATATATCAGATATTCCTAATGTTCACTTAGAGACAGTAAAGAAGAAATTTTGCCATTTAGCTAACTTGTTGTTTTCAGATGTTTGCAGGTCTGGTGATATTTTAGAAGTCGATTGTCTCATTGGTTCTGACTCGTTGTGGCAATTTCAAGAAGGGGAAGCGATATGAAGGGGGCCAGATGAGCCTGTGGCAGTCAAGACTTCATTGGGGTGGGTCTTATCAGGACCACTTAAAGGAGAGAAATTTGATTCTATTGATTGCTATGTAAATTTCTGTATTGATTCAAGACCTGTAGTGAAAGAGAAACTGGAGTTAGGTGAAAAATTGCAAAGATTGTCGGATCTTGACAGCTTGAGAATCAGGGAACAAGATAAAGTACATGAAAATGTGCTTGATGATATTCTATTTTCCGAGAAAAGATATTCTGTTGGTCTTCCCTGGAAAGTAGGACATAAGCCCCTGCCTTCTAATTACAATGTTAGCTTGCAACGCTTGAAAGGGCAAGTTAAGAAGTTAGAGCAGACACCAAATATTTATATGCAATATAATGATATTATTAATGAACAGGTTAAGGAAGGGATAATAGAGCGAGTTTCAGAGCTTGAGACCGCTGGTAAAGTACACTACCTTCCCCATAGAGCTGTGGTAAGGGAAAATGCAGAGACCACAAAGGTAAGGGTAGTATATGATGCCTCAAGCAAGGATCGAAAATAGGGAATTTCTTTGAACGATTGTTTACACGTAGGCCAATCGTTGACTCCTCTTATTTTTGACGTTCTCTTAAGGTTCAGGGTAAATCCAATAGCACTTGTTGGTGATATTGAAAAAGCTTTTTTAAACATCGAAATTCACCCTGAGCATCGTGATTGTCTGAGATTTTTGTGGTTAAATGATATTCACGCTGAGAGTCCAGAGATTGTTACGTATCGATTTAACCGAGTAGTGTTTGGATGTAATTCCTCTCCGTTACTGCTCAATTGTGTGCTTAGGCACCATATTTCGAGATTTGATGAAGAAGTTCCCGAATTTGTGGCTAAAATGATAGGGGGATTCTTTGTGGACGATTTAGTGACGGGTTGCAATGACACCTAGGGGGCTCTGATCCTCTATGAAAAGGCCAGGGATAGAATGAAGGAGGGAGGATTTACTCTGCGAAAATGGAAAAAGAAAGACAAAGAGCTAGCTGAGAAAATAGCCCAGAAAGAAAGTGAAGGGATAGAAAAGAAGACAAATCCTAACTTTGAGGACCAATCATTTGCTAAAGAAAAATTGGGCACTATTGGGAATATGAGCGAGGAAACGAAGGTTTTGGGCATTACTTGGCATTACAATAAGAATATTTGGGAATTTCCTCTGGATGTAAAGGGTGGGGAAATAGACATGGGTGTGCAAGCCACCAAGCGTGGAATTCATAGTTCCCTAGCTTCTTTGTTTGACCCCCTAGGACTAATTAGCCCTATTGCTGTGTCGGCCAAGATCCTACGTCGTTAGGTGTGCTTAGAGAAGTTGGGTTGGGATGACCCTCTCCCTATTGATAAGGCAAATATATGGGAAGCTTGGCTGAGAGATTTAAAGGGGGCTGGAAGTATTTTAGTCCCAAGATGTGTCGTTTCAGTTAAAAAGGGAACATTGTTGAGCAGGTAGCTGCATGGTTTTGCAGATGCTAGCAAGAGGGCATATTGTGCCATGGTCTACCTTGCTGAAGAGACAACTGAAGGGACTTATGTACAACTGCTAATTGCTAAGACGAGGGTTGCACCTTGGAAACAACTGACAATCCCTCGTTTAGAGCTAATGTCCGCGAGGGTGCTAGCTACGCTGATGACTACCGTAATTGAAGCTTTAGGCCCACGGTTTAAATTTAATTGTATTAAGTACTAGCTTGACAGTAAAACTACTCTCTACTGGATATACAATAGCGGAGAGTGGAAAAAATTTGTTCAGCATCGTGTCAATGAGAGCTTGAACTTAACCATTAAGGATGATTGGGGACATGTAGCTCGTACAGAAAACCCTGCCGATTTAGGTTCCAGGAGGGTATACCGCAAGACACCTAAAAGATAGCAAGCTGTGATGGCAAGGACCTCGGTGGCTAAGGCTGGGGAAAAACAGTTGACCTGGTTCATTGCTAGTAGAAGAGTCTACAGATGCAGGGAGTGAAAGGAGAAAGAACTTCCCTGTCTTGGTATCTGTAGGAAAAGAGTGGAAATGTGTGAGTACTGTTGTGAATTTTGAGTGATATAGTACTTTAATCAAGTTGCTTAGAGTAACCGCTTATGTCCAGAGATTCATAAGGAACCTGCATTGTATACGAGGGGGGAGACAGGTCAATCTCGGACCCTTAAGTGTTCAAGAAATAGAAATAGCAGAGCAAGTATGGATTCAAGATTCTCAGAAGAGACTTAGAGACAGTGAGGACTATAAGAAGGTAAGTATACAGCTAAGGGTAACCAAGGAAAATGAGCTTTTGGTATTCAAAGGAAGGCTAGGTAATGCAGACTTGGATTTTAGGTGTAAGTTTCCTATACTTCTCCCTAAGAATGATGCATTTACTGATCTTATAATCAAAGATTGCCACGAGAGAGTGCAGCACAGCAAGCGTAGGTCTACTCTAGCTGAATTAAGAAGTAAGTTCTTGGTACAACAGGGAAGACAACAAGTGAAAAAGGGAATAGGAAAATGTTTAACTTGTAAAAGACTGGATGGGAAAGCATCTAAGCCAGGCCCTGTAGGAGAATTATCCAATTTTAGAGTAACTGAGACACTACCTTTTAGTAACACAGGTGTGGATGTTGCAGGCCCACCCTATTTCAAGAACGATATAGGTGGGGTAGGAAAGGTGTACATAGTACTGTTAACCTGCTGTGTTACTAGGGAAGTACATCTTGAATTGGTTGCTCATATAGATACATCTGCATTTATAAATTGTCCGAGAGGATTTTGTTCTAGAAGAGGAACCCCTAGGCTTATAAATTCTGATAATGCTATGACATTTAAGGCTGCAGATCAGTTATTGAAGAAATTAGCAAACAATCATACCTTTCAGGATTTCCTGCAATATCGCAGGATCAAGTGGAAATTCAATGTACCCCTCTCCCCATGGCGGGGAGGGTACTTTGAGCGGATGGTGGGCTGCGTCAAGCGCTGTCTTAGGAAGGGTTTAGGGAATTCTAGATTGACATATGATGAACTCAGTACCGTATTAACTGAGGTTGAGAGTACTCTGAATTCACGACCCCTGACCTACTTGTATGATGAGCTAGGAGAAGCTCTAGCGCCTTCTTATCTTCTTCATGGACACAGACTTTCTGCATTATCTGAGGGTATAGACTCAGAGGTAGAGCCTGATGATGATAAGGAAAAAAGTTCTAAACGATTCTTGTACCTCACTAAATTGCTTACTCATTTCTGGAATAGATGGAGAAGGGAGTACATGACAGATCTGAGGGAATATCACAAGCTAGCAGACTGCAAAACTGTGCCTGTCAGGCAAGGGCAGTTGGTTTTGCTACAAGAAGAAAATGTAAAACGTGGTCAATGGAAAGTAGCTGTAGTGGATGATGTGATATACGGAAGAGATGGAGAGCCAAGAGGTGCAGTGATGCTAAATCAGGAGGTAAGAGAGTTAAATTAGAACTTTTACGTAGACCCCTTCAGAAATTATACCCCTTGGAGATTTCTACTCACGGTGAGGCAAAAGAAAAAAGTGAGGAGTTGGAAAGGAAGAATGAGCAAGGCGGTGTGCGAGAAGAGAATGAGAAAAATTGTCGGATGCGCCGTGCGGCAGCAAAAGACGCGCGCTGGAAATCCAAACTCATGCTTGACCCATAACCTGCGTCAAGGAGGGGGGAATGTCGGGAATCCCCAATTGCGCCTGCGTCACTTATACTAATCTCTCTTGTTTACAAGTTATGTAGGAAGGTTATTTCACGCAGTCATATACGTAGATATTACGCTGAACCTGAATTCAAGGATAAATGAATAGAAAAACTCCAGAGAAACGCCAGTGTACGTTTTCAGAATTTTTAGAATCAGAATTCGTAATTGCATCCTATTGACTAATTGTTTATCTAAATACACTACAAAAACAATTACTTTTGGACGCATTAAGGATTTTTCCCTTTTAAGGATCGTGTCCCAAGTCATCTTCGCTCGTCAGTTGTTTACAATTTTACATTTAGTGGTTGCAGGGCTACTTATTATTGCAAAACATCGCGCCATTTTATTGTTGGTTGTGGAGAGCATTTATGGATTACCACAAAGGGTAAGGAAATCAAAGGCGTTTGGTAGTCCACTAGGAACCATGTTAGTAGCACTGGCCATAGCGCTTCTATACACGATTTTTATATTTTAGACAATGCTAGTACTGAAATAGATCTACTTATTCACGACAGCTTACTTATCCTTAGGGATCGTCCTACACTTAATCAACAAAATTCTTCAATACCCTTTTTTAAACCCACAGGTCATGTTTATCTCCTTTACTTCATTTTCCATATTAGGTCATTTTGTTTGTTTACGTGCCTTGTCTTCTATTTAGCCATTGCTTTAGCTTACACGCCCTCTACCTTATATGCACACATATTGGCTTATTTGCGTGTTTGTTCACACCTTATCCTTTTATCGCTATACACACCCCAATTTTATAGTTATTGACTCACGCCCGTTTCCTTTTATGGGTCTACACATTCCAATTTTAGGGTTTATTTTTCTAATAGACTATAATAGCCCCCCTTTTTTCTTCTTTGATCAACTGATGGGACAAGTTTTGCCCCGAGACATCTTAATAAATGGATTCATAAAGGATTTTTCATAAAGGATTTGTCAATAGTTTTCGTGAAGGATTTGTCAATAAGATTTTTCAATTAAAGATGTGATGGAAAAATGGAATATTTTCATTGAATATGATTCACATCGTGGCCCTTGTCCTTCAATGATTTAGCTTATTATAATAGCACTTGGTGATAAAATGCACCAAGTGCTATTATAATAAGCACTTGTTATGAACAAGTAGTAATTTGTTATGGTTGGAAAAAAATATTTCCAAAAATATATAGGACATGCTATTTGCAAAAAAAATTTGACCATCCCAGGCTGAAGTGAAATTTATGGCCCATACCATAATATTCGCCATAAATGGCTGGGAGTATGATGTCCTAATGATGTCATAATGTGTTTTCTATCATTGTATGTTTAAGTGCTTTAATTCAAAAATATATTGCAGATTGCATAATAACGAATGAAGTTATATATTGGGTTATATTTAATATCAAAACTTAACGTTATTTCCTTTTTCACTATCTTCCAATCGTGAATTCTCAAAATATGACATTCTTAGGTGCTTAGCAACATTTGCTTTAGCAGAGATCTAATCTTGATACAGATATTTCTTTTACTTTTAGGTTAAACTCTTTTAATCTAAATCAATTTCATGTTTTTAATTTTACATATTAAGTGCATGTAGGTGCTTGGTATTATAGAATACACTCCATTGACAAAAATATTTGAACGGCCAGTTGAAGATGGCTGCCCAAATTGGCCGTAGACTTGCAAACTTCAAATTTTTGGAGGGAAAAGACCTTGACACTAGGAAAACAGCAAATGAGACCTTGACACTTGGAAAGCAAAAAATGAGACCTTGACACAAGGAAAACTACAAATGAGACCTTGACACTAGGAAAACAAATGAGACCAAAACCAACATTTAAGTCAGCCAGTGCCCAACAAGCGTTGAGAATCAATTTTTAGAAAACTGTTGGAAAGTAATGGTTTAAAGGAATTTGATGAAATTTAGAAGCTAAGCAACGTCAAAATATGCCATAATTTGTTTATGAATAGAAAGACATTTGTAGTTGTAAATTGAAAAAATTTAGTTGTACCAAATATACAGCTTATGGAGTAATAGAATATAGCAAAAGCACGGTTCCATTAAGAAATGAAATGGAAGTGGACACCCTCAAAATGTATATGGAGTATATGGATATACTTTCTATATGGATGCACTGGTTGTAATGACATGAGAATGATTGCGGTTTACGAGAGTTCAATCAGCATATAGGAGTATATAAACTTTTCAGTAAAAATATCGCTTAAAATTTCAGGAAAATGTACGACAGAAAACTGTCCAATTCTATGTCAACAGGATAGTGTTCCATACCAAACAACAAAAATAGCAACACAAGCTGTATCATGTCATAAGTTGTGTCCACACTACACAAACTAACCTAGGTTCGCCCCAGATTTCAACTAACTCAGGTTAGATTTTCCTAGTGTGGACGCAACTAACCTAGGTTCGCCCCAGGTTAATTTAGCCCAGCTTCGGAGGTGGGTTCGACCTAGGGTCGCCCCAGGTTAGTGGTGAAAAATGAAGTGTGGACACAACACGGGGCGAACCTAGGTTAGTTTACACTTAAGGCATGCGCAATGGCGGCTTCAGTAATTGGATCTTTACTTTTGAGTGCTTCTCTGAGTGTAAATTGTGCTTGTGCTTACATAATTATTAACTTACATCAGCAGCGGCATAATGACGTTTTAAATTCTTTTCGAAAACTCAATTCTTCTCTATTCTTTCAACTACAGTATCGCAAGCTTTGTTATCATTGTGATTTTTAGAAAATACTTGAACTACAAATGTTAATACCGTACACGTTGGTCTTGGCCATGCTTGATTCAAATTTGTAACGAGGATTCAGAATAACGTGTCTCATGTACATGCGTAGATTCTCTTAACCTAGGTCCGCCCCAAGATTCTGTCCACACTGTAAATTAGACAACTTCAGTGTGGACACAACCTAGGTTCGCACTAGATTAAACTAACCTGGGGTGAGCCTAGGTTAGTTTGTGTAGTGTGGACACGACAGTTGTAGTTACATCTTAATTTTATGGTTAGCTACATTCCATCTACTTTACTATTAGCAATCCAGTGATCACTCACTGTGAAGTATGGCTAGCAGCGCATGCGCGTTCGCTTCTCATGTGATTCCTCCGTACCTGCTGATGGTAGAGAAGAATTCTAATCAAACTTCAACTTACAAGTAAGTCTCGTTTGATTTCTTAACAATGGCTTCTTACGTGTAAATCATGGATAGGGATAGGCTGTGAAGGCGGTGAGGGGTCTTTACTGGTTCACATCAAATAAGAGATTTGTTTCAGAAAAATGATGTTACAACACCAGTGTAAAACTAAAGCAAAGCAAGGTTATTAAAAAATAAATGATGATGGATGGACTACCTCGCAGCAATGACATTATTCTTGTATATTAGAGATCTTTTGTCATTAGGGTTGCTTCCTTATATAGAATGCCTATCATCAACAAGGTATTCAAATTGCCACTTCGGAAAATCTTTACAAAAATGTGTGGGATGTAGCCCCAGCAGCTCTTCCTTATATAACAGCCCCTTGAGTGCATCTTGTCTTTAGTCTACCAGTAGGCAAATTTTCTGGCATTAAGGACATAATTTCCTCTGTGTTCCCTCCATTTCTTTATACAGGGGTGGGTAAACATAAAATGACATATATTACTTTACTTTCAACCCAAAATTCAAATGCTCAGGATGTTTCACACTATGGGGTGCCTAACCTATGTGGCATCTGGAACTTCCATTTGAACAAGAATAATTTCTACCTTGGTTAAGCTCAGAAGACTGCTCGGTGAGAGACTATTTGGAGGTAAAATTTTGTTATTCTATATGAATTTGCTTTGTCTCACACTATTGCTTGATGACAGCCCCTTACTAATCATATCACCAAAAATTTCTTTTTCTGTGCCAAACTCCTAGCAAAATATAAAACTTTTCTTAAAGGATTTTTAACAGATATTTTGCTTCTAAGGGAATGACCAAAAAGACCAACATCTAAAAAGGAGATTCCCCTGTAGTTGCAATATCAAGCATAGCGATCAAATCTTGATTGGTTAATACATTTGCTCACAACCAAATTCTCCTCACCGTCTCAGCCAATAGAAGGCTGCGAATTCATCAACAAACGGCTTTCGAAGCTAAATTTAGGCCAATTTCACATGTTTTGGAGCATTT
>OLMO02000277.1:7059629-7122060 GCA_900291935.2 Cassiopea xamachana
AAATGCTCCAAAACATGTGAAATTGGCCTAAATTTAGCTTCGAAAGCCGTTTGTTGATGAATTCGCAGCCTTCTATTGGCTGAGACAATGAGCTAGGTTGATAAAACCGTACCTGGCAGGCAAGATGACCTTCTGGTGCTGGCAATTAAGGATAGAATAAGGGCAAATGCTAACCCTACTGAATCCATTGCTAGGCGTAATCTTCTCAGAACGTTTTCCCCAAGACATCAAACTATTTGCCTTTGCCTTATGTTCTGCAGCAAAATCTTCGAGACTCTCAGGCCTCATGATTGTATAATTGATTCAAACTCTTTCAGATAATTCATCTTGTAAGACAACTCGGAGGTCCAATTTGAATCATTGGCACGGTCACTAACGAGCTTTGAACTGGACAAAGATCATCGCTCTGACCACCGATTTACGGTAAACGGGATGTGAGGAAGATGGCTTTAAGAGGACTTGGGAAGAAAGCTTCATATAGGCATCAGGGTAGATAGGAAAAATCGTTCTGACCACCGAATTACGGGGAATTTGGATGTAAAGGAAATGATTTTTACAAGAGCACGAAAAGAGATAAATCAATAGGATCGTGCATTCATAAATGCAGGCAAAAATCATCACTCTGACCACTGACTTACTGTAAGTCGGTGGTCTGGGGGTGTTTTCAAATACCTTTTCTTGAAAGTGAATCCAATATGGTCTTATATTCCTCAAACGCTATCTGCTCTGCAGAAAAATAATCTCTCAGGTTACCCTCTAACCGTAAGTCGGTGGTGAGGTAGATGCTTTAAAAAACGTTTTGGTCATCAAAGTGATAACTTAATAGCTTTTATACATCAAAAAGGCATGGCGAACCATATTTTTATATTGAGCAAAAGATGCTTGTGCAATTTATTTTCATCAAAATGGACATGTGGAAGATATTGCTAAAAATCTGACCGGCTTCCGGAAGTCTTATAAGACGGTCTGTATCCGCCCCTGTTTAGCACTATACCTTTAATCTCAGATGTCTGAGGTCGAGGATACCACGTACCCCTCTTGACTAAACTATGTAGAGGAAAGCTCAATGGGCTAAATAAGCTGATTTTATTCTTATTTGTAGCAAAAATTGAGAAGAAGATTGGTACATGGCTCCTTTAAATCTTCCTTTTGAAGCATTGTATTGCTACAGTTAAATGCATCGACGAAATGATATGAACAACGAGTCACATATCGTCAAAAATGACACAATACACGCAAATTAAAGCATGTATGTTGTATACTTTCGTACTACTAAGTTTGATCATTGCTTTAATGAGTTATTTTCGTACATTTGTAATAACTGTTGCTTGTGAAAGTTCCTTGCAGTCGCTGGCCTATCGCTCTTGTAAATCTAGAATTGGGTCAATTGGTACCTTTCCTCTTCAATTTTCAGCTCTATTCCACTGGAATGTAATTATAGGTTAAATATTTGCATATTCGTCGGCCTACCCAACGCAAATTGTGGCACGACTGGAAAACACAGGAGAGTTCTAAATCCACTTTTTGTCCCTTATCTGCCGCAATCTTACATCCTCATGTCTGCCTCATCCACAGCGGCCAATAAAATAGAGCCTGCTTTCTAGTCCTATTATTTCTATGCTTCTGTGAATTAAGGATAGAAAATTACGTTCATATCGTAATAAAAGCAAAGACAATTAGACCTTGGAAACTCAAAGAAGTTGATAATGGTGCTAATGAGACCATTCTACTGAAGAATAGTTTTTTGGCATGTCTTTTCGGATATTGCGTGAATTGCGCTTGAGAGCGGTCGAATTGTCTTGGCCTAGTCGTTCTCACTGAAGACCAGCATTTTCATAAACAAGAAAGCGTTTGCACTTGCAAATACAAGAACGAAGCAAATACATACCATGATACGCACATGAAACGTAGTTTTCACATGCGCAACGTTGCCTTTATCTTGAATAGTTGACAGACCAGAGAAAAGAATATCCGGAACTTGCATGTAAGGGCGACCAAACTTCAGCCGTATAAAGCCATGGCACATTTACGGCAAATCCTGCCGCACTTAAGTCAAAGTGCTGCACTTAATTCAAAGTTCACTTTATACGGCCGCACTTATACCAAACTTAATTAAATTCTGCTCTGAATTGAATTCGACGCGACCAAAATGCGGCCGTCTAAGGAGGGTGGTACCAAGTCAGAGGACCAGCAGGTAGAAGTGGGGTTAGTGCCTGAAGAAGAGGATAGCCCTTGTCAGTGAGGGCTAGCCACGCGGCTTTAGAACCAAATAAGGTAGGAAGTCCTTCATGGACAGCTTGAAGATATCGTATCATTACTTCAGAAATACGAAAACCATGACCACACATTGCAGCCCACTGTCACTCCGAAACCAAAAAGACCAAGAAAAGCTTAGAACAACAGGACAGAATCGTGTAGAGTGGCGCAACCTCATAAACAAGTTGGTGCAGGCAGCTGAGGCAGAAGGAGTCTTTGCTCTTCCAGCGATACAGCAGTTAGAAAGTAAGTAAGTATCATTACTCGAGAGCATTTTCTAACTACAAAGAGCTCTTGAAGCAAAGTTAAAGGAAAGAACCACGCACAAAGCTACAAATGGAAAAAACAAAGTGAATTTTTGAAAATATTGACTTTCTTGACAAACTCTCTGTAGTAAGTTGAAATAAGTTATTTTAGTCATAAGTCAATTGACTGAACACAGTTAATCATTGATCTTAAGTTTTGGAACAACTTAGTCATTAGTCAATGGGTAAACCCCTTCCCTAGATTAACCTTTATTGCGAAACACGCAAGTTTAGCGTGTTTAATAAATTGTTCACTTGTAGGAGTTTGGAGTTTGTAGTGCACTTTCTTGCAGCCTGCACCCCTTTTGGCAGGCATTGTTGACATTTTTGCAAATTTCGGGGGTATTTAACGTGATATGATTAGCTAATCAGATCACCTAACAGGAAAGAGTTGATTGGTTACAGCATTTTTCAACCTTGTTCTTGTGGTCTCTAAAAATTTTATGTCAAGGGTGCGCATAGCAAGGCTGTTCATAAGGATACATAACTATCCAGAGTCCCTAAATGTGGACAATATTGCAAGGTTGTGCAGTTTCTGACTACCTCCTTTACATAAGCTTGAATATGACTTTTGCAAGCATGCTATTTGTCTATTATCACTCCTCATAATTTTTCTTCGGAGCTTTCTTCAAGAGTGGCAAATCTCAGCTGCGAAAACGGAATTGCATATGGCAGTGTCCGTAGCCAGAAAGGAAAGATTACATTATCATTGAAAAGAAGAGGTCCAAGGGCGTAACCCTGTGGTAGGCACATATAAGTTGCTGAATGAACCATTTAATGTACCCTTTATTTTCCTTCTGCCATGTAAATTGTTGTGAGATTCTCTGATATCTTGATGTAGCCGCCATCTTGAATTTCTGAAAGATGGTAAATGCGCAGGCGCGCATTGCCACTGCCCTTTATTACATAGAAAGACTTCACACGCTTGGCAAGACGTGTTTGCAGGCCTGAGGAAAGTCGTTTGTTAGATTGTTTGATTATTTGTACTACTGTACTTGTGAAGGTCTAGCAGTTTTTTAAAAGTTAATCCACATTCACAGCAGGCATGTTGTAGATGAGTTTTAACTCATACCCTCACCCCATGCAGGATTAATTCTTTTTGTACTCCCATAAGGATCATAGAGCGAGAGTGAATACCGCATGTAGGGAGATGCTGTGGGTGGAGCGAGTGAGCAAGTAGAACTAGAGATTTTATAAACGTGCAATACAAGACGCAATGATTTGAGTTATGATAATTATTCCGCTGCAAAAGTCGATACTCTAATTTTCCATAAATCCACAACATCGATCATGGATATAACATACTACTGTGTACGCTAACTAGTTGTTCTACTGTGAACATTAATTTTTCTTGTTTACTTCTACACTGCTGTTGTACTAGAAGTTAGTAGTTTTAATTTGTTATTACTACTGCTAAGAAACAGTCTGTTACATTTTGTATGGTGGTGTTGGTGGTGACAAGGGGAGGTTGGAGGTCACCTTAGTGTTTATACACCAAGCTATCCTGGCCTCTTATGACATAACTATATGTCAAAGGAAGGTGAGAGGGGGACAGCCCTCCTGGGGGATTTCAAGGGGGGAATCCCAGGCCTATCTGGGCTGGCCAGTCTGATGCTGGTATTTCTGCCGAGGCCCCCATGTGGGGGGCAAGGCATTGTGATTGTTGATGCAAGTGTGTTGGCTAGCATCCTCAACCAAGCCCATGGTCTGATTTTATATCAACTTCGCAAACAGCTACTTCCCTTTGCCAGTGACGGTGTTGTGGAGGTTGCAGAGTGGATTGTAGCCTATGAGAGGCTATGTGAGGTGGAGCATGTGGTGCCCATGGACCTCCTCACCTACATGCTTGCCGGCAATGCTGCGCGAGTTTATAGTAGAATGATGGTAGGCAAGACCTCTAACTGGGAGGTCGTTAATGCTGTGCTGAGAGCTGAGTATGCTATGCCTAGGCAGGAGGCATGGCATAGGTATGTCAAATGTAGGCTTGAAGCCAGTGAGATGCTTGACATCTAACTGGGTCACCTGGAGTGATTGGGCGGCAGGATGGGTTTGACCCTCAATGACTTGGTTTTCAGTGTCAAGTTCTATGAGGGACTACCAGTGCTGATTTTGGGTCAGTATTAACTTGAGTGCGAGACTGTATATTCTCGCAAAGGGCAGTAGAGGGGCATGCCTATTCTGCTGTCGTCGCTGCTGCTTCTGGTAAGCAGCAAGGAAGTAGCTTGGGCTGCTATTGCTGTGGTAGGGGTCGCCGTGTCAAGCAGTGCCCCATGAAATCCACTGATAAGGTGATTGCCCCCAAGAAGGCTTCTTCAAAAATGAAGGTCGTGTGCTTCCACTGTGGAAGCACAAAGCACTTGGTGAAGGACTGTCTTGAGCCCCCACCAAGTGCTGGTGCCTTAGATAGGCAGAATTTTCATTTGGAGGATGGAGACTGAGGCAGCCCGTTCTCTGCAATGGAACTTTAGCATCCACTGGGATCTTGAGTGGTGCCTTCGCATCACGGGACAGTCTGATGCTGTCCAGGATGGCTGGCAGGACTAGCTGTAGTCGTATGCCAGTTGTTCGTGTGATCCTAAATTGTTATAGTTCCTTGTGTCTTATTGAAACTGGAAGTGAGCAGACTCTGGTGAGTCCAAGGGTGGTAGAGAGCCGTAATTTGCGATGAAAGCTAATATTTCTAAAGTGCCAGCACGATTTAATGTGGAAGACATCACCAGATAATTTTCAGTAGAAGTAAAAAAAAAACTAAAAGTTGTAGATGACTGTAAAAAATGTCCAGATGGGAAAATGTTAGAGGTATAGTTCAGGAGGCAGCTAAAAAACACCTGATAAAGTGTAAGCCTTCAAAGAGAGCAAAATGGTTCAGATGAGATCGTAAACATAGCGAAGAAGCGAAGGTTAGTAAAGGCAGAGGGTAACCACAAAGAACTAAATGAATCATTTCAACGAGAAGCTAGGAGAGATAAAAAAGTTTTACAATGATAAATGCAATATGACAGAACAGAGTAATTGCAAAGGGAACACAAGAGATCTGTTTAAGACAATCAGAGAAATAACGGGTACACTTACACCTAGTATAGGAATAGTTAAGAACAAGCAGGGCTGACTTGATTTGAGTTGAATGAAGAATGAATGAACAAGATTTGAGTGAAGAAGTTGAAGTTACAGCAAGATGGAATGAATACACTGAGATTCTATATAGGCGTGATGCAACAATATCTGAAGCGTTTCAAGCAAGAGACTTTACAAGAGAACCATCAATATCTGAAGGTGAGGTTATCTGGGCACTGAAAGAAGCTGCTAATGGAAAAGCCCCTGGTATAGATAATATTCCAATAGAGCTACTTAAGGAAGGAGGGAATGAGGCAATAGCAATGATAACAAAGACTTTTAACACAATATGGGATACTGCTACATGGCCAAGACAATGGAAGCAATCAACATATATTCCAATACCGAAAAAAGGAGATCCACGTGCATGTGAAAATAATACAACCATTTTTCTTATTGTGCATGGTAGCAAAATATTTCTAAAAGTAACACAGAAACGTCTAGGACAATAATTAGAGAGAGAAGTACCTGACAATCAAAGTGGATTCTGCAAAAAAAGAGGAACACCAGATCAAATATCTAATTAATGGAAACAACCAGAGAATATCAAGGATAAGTTTACATGTGCTTCATTGACTATAGTAAAGCATTTGATTGAGTTCACCACCAAGCCCTTCTGAATTGCTTAAGAGAAATGGGCATTCCAGAACATATGATAGTTTTGCTATGCGGGTTGTATGATGATCAAGAGGCAACTGTACGAACCATCTATGGAAATAAAGAGTGGTTTAAGATCAACAAAGGTGTACGACAAGGCTGTATATTATCTCCATATTTATTCAATCTGCATAACGAGAATATAATTAGGAGGTCTGGCCGTGATGAGATAGAACATGGAGTATTTTGTATCTGTCTCCTTGAAGGTGTACTTTGTCTTATACCGTGGCCAGTTTAACTTGCGCCGAGCCTGTGAGAAATGATTGTTAATACAATTCTGCAACACACTATCAATATTGTTACATGGCTATCTCGTAGGCTTGAAACAAGAATATGGCTTTCAATGGAGCGTTGTGCCAGTAAAAGAATGAAGATTCTTTGCTTCAAAGAGAGCTTTCACTAGAATTTGAATAGTAATGTAGAAGCTTAAACGATGTCATGTTTATCATCTGGTTGATAGAGTGATACAACAGATTATGAACATTTAGGTTTCTTTTTATGAATGTGAGATCAAGCCATATGTGCACAACAGATCATTACTCTTCAAGATGGCATTTGAATCAAAATAGCTTTCAAGTTATCATTAACACAAAATGAAGAATTCTGAGGAGAATGGATATTCTCTATAATGCAGTTTGCATTGTTTTAATACCTCTATGCTCCTATTCTGGGACATGCTCTAAAAATCCACTTAAGCTGCCAAGGATTGAGAGTAGTATTCTAACAATTATCTCTTCGAATCTTGCTGTAAGCCATTTCCAGAGACCTTCAAGAAATGTGTATGTAAAAGCATACTCAAAAGCAGACTTACTTCTGGGCAATAACCTTTGTGTAATAGCAAAAATGGAATGTTCTGATGCACCAAAGCCAATAGTAAATCCATTTCTGAGGCCATCAATAATTTTCTTTCCAACAGTATTTATAAATTATATATATATATATATATATATATATATATATATATATATATATATATATATATATATATATATATATATATATATATATATTCTATATAATTATTAACATGATATTTTATATATATTATGTACAGCTATTAACAAATCTTTTGTTTGAAAGATTCTATGGTGTCAAAAGTGCTTTCATGGCTTTCAAACATTTGCTATTTCAATAGAATACATTGTATAAATTGTTGAATATCATGATAAGTTCAGTAATTCGCTTACTTTCACTAAACTGTTACTTCAGCACCAAAGACAATTGATTGCTGTGGCTAATGAGAAGCAAAAAGTTTGGGGAGCCACTTTCACTTTGTGAAGTGGCCTCCTAGCATGATGTCTTGAGCTTGTATCCTAAAGTTAGGATATCCTTTGTCTGAATCTAATGAAGTTTTGTAGTAAATTGTCAAAGAGATGTGAATATATACTTTTCTTACATTTTGGGGGCATCATACCCTCCCATTTGCATATCACTGGATAGCCATTAATTTTAACTGCTTCATTTATGTGATTTTAAAAATTGTCATATCCTCAAAAGCATTCTTTGCTAACTTGATCCAGGCAGATATTAGGAATTTGATACTCTCTAAATATATAGGAAAATCTAGAATTTTCTTGCATAGTCAGAACGTATAGAAGGAGGGCTATCATGTGGTATATGAATACCACATGATAGCCCTCCTTCTATACGTTCTGACTATGCAAGAAAATTCTAGATTTTCCTTAGGGGAGGGATGCTACAACAGAAAACAATTCACCAGAATCCTTTCATTGGCCTTGTATGTACATGCCTTTGTCATCAAATAATCACTCAGTAATCCTCAACATAACCGAACAACAAAGCTCTATCAACTTATTCCTCCTCTACCTTGATTTTTTCAACCTTGCATGAGTTAGGCACTAACTGGTGCAATGAGACAAAAACATGGATATCAGCTGTTCCTTGTGTTTCGGCTATCTATGTGTATAATTGTACGCAGCTTAAGAGGTTAATATTGCGGAAATAATTAATTATCTATTTCCAATATACATTCCCATTAATCATATTTCAAACGTTTGTTAAATTTTGCAATGCGAACGTAGTTTCCGTGTGATCTTTTGCTTGACCACACTACCATTTTTAATTTACATTGTTGACCCCTATCACGTGAGGAAGCGAGCTCTCTAGTCCTATTATCTCTATGCTGTCAACCATGATATCCTTTGCCAAAAACTCACTTACTCCGGTACACAGCAACGTGAGTTATTATGGTTTCAATCTTACCTATCTGACCGGGAACAATTTTGCAGAGTAAATGGCATTGATTCGGAAATTAATAGTATAAATATCGGTATACCCCAAGGATCTTGCCTAGCTCCTCTATTATTTATCATTAATCTTAATGATCTCCCTCAGCCAGTACTCGATTCTAACGTTTACACGTATACTGTTGATACAAGCTTGTGCTGTCAATCACTTGATATCAATAAATTCAATGAGGCTATTAATAACGATCTGGAAAGCTGCAAAAATACTTAATGGGTAAAAAATTGTGCCTTTTCCGCTACGAAAACTCAGTCATTGCTCATTTCTACAAAACAGAAACATACGATATTGAGGAATCACAATCTAAAACACCAAAAATTTGGAATCATAAATTAGCAGCCGTTGATACAAAGTATCGTGGTCTACAAATTGACATTTCTTTAGATTGGAAATACCATGTTAGTGTTCTTTCCTCTTAAGTATCTAAAGCAGCTGGTTTCTTAAAACATGCTAGATCTATGCTGCCTTTAGAAGCCTTATGCTGTATGCAGGATGATAACTATATGCAGGAACTGGAGAACCCCATTTTCGTTATTGCTGTTCCGTGTGGGGCTACTGTGGTGTAACTGACAAAAAACCACTTGCAGAAATTGCAAAACAGAGCTGCAACAATTATAAAAAGTAGCAGCTTTGATGCTCCAGGCATACCTCTAGCGGGCAGGTTGGGCTGGAAAGCAATTGAGGAACTCATAACTCATGGTTTTTATATCTATACATGGTATAGTTCCTCAATATATGAGTGATTTATTCACAAAAATCTCCCATCTAACCCCTCACAACCTTCGCAATATTGCCACTAATCTATGATTGCCTTAAAAGAGATCTTCTAATGGCCAGAAATCCTTTTCATATAGGGGTGCCAAAACATGGAACAGTTTACCTACCAAGCATGCAAGCAAGCGATAACAATACGTGTTTGTAAATCATATTTATAAACCATCATGTTCTTTTCTCTATTAATTTCTTACATTGTATTATGGTCCTGTAATCATGTACGTAAAATTTTGTTCTTTTTTATTAATGTTATCTATTTTGTAAGTTTTTAAGTAGGGGCCCATCGAAAATCAGCAATGTTGAAGGACAACCTTCGTTAAATATATGAAATGAAAATATATGAAAATGAAATGAAGCGAAAAAGTTTTATTATTTTCTTCTAAGGGACACAGGATACGCTCCCTAGTCTTAAGTCATTTGGAAACTAAGATACTGAGCTATTGAAAATGTTTGTTGGTAATGGTGAAAAATTCTCATTATTTTCCTTTAATAACCTTGGAGGAATACAATCGCTATTCTTGGGTTTAGTCTCAAAAGAGTATGTCAGAAACAAAGGGGAAATTTTCCATGCAGAAAAGGTTCAGAATACTTTCAACAAGAATACAAAAGACCTTAATCCACAGAAAGAAATTAATAGCACAAATCCAATAGGGTACAGCTGAGTTACAACACCTAAAATAACGTGTTTTAAAGGATATAAATAAGGTAGTTAGGCATAACTATAGCATAAATCCAATGAGGTAAAGTGATCCTAGGAAAGTGCCAAACAAAGATAACTCGCAAGATGCATGAAGAGTAAGAACCTCTCATCCTACTGTCAAAAGATTTCTTGAAAGGTAGTTTAATACCAATATAGGGTCACAAAGATGATGAAATACAATAGAAAGCCAAAGTAAGGCGAGGAATCACTAATACAGTATATGATAGCAATCTAACAGGATAGGATAAGAAAACGTTAAAATTAAATATTCAGGTCATAAACTTCAAAGACTTTTTTCAATATGATTTCACCCATTCATGTACATAGAACCGAATGTCAACTTAGCTATCCATTGGTCGACTACCTTCGAAATTCATTGGTCGACTACCTTCGCTATCCATTGGATAACTACCTTACAATCAATAATGTGGAATCCTGATACAATGAACTCTGACGGGAACTACTAAATATTATGCTATAATGGGAGTTAAGTAAACAATGAAAAACTTTGCTTAGATATTTTAGTAGTGGACGCCTCAGCAACCCTTCCATGGACCTGTACAGGCTACAAAGGAATTCTGAGCATCCTTTAATCGTAAGAAACAAGCTCATCTCAAAATACTAAGAGAAATAACATCGTATTCGCTATACTTTGCGCTCTTCTAGCCATTCGAGAACAAACTAGTCTGCTACAATCTCCTGCGCTTTGGCTATGTTCATTGCAAAGTCAAAATGCCTGAAACAGTGGTAAACTATGCTCTCATGTCATTTGCATGTTCAGCATCATGAAGAGAGCATCTTTCTAAAGTTCACATAATTCTCTTCTATATTATGGCTCAATGATAGTGGGCAAGTACGACGCAGATTTAGTTTTTAATAACGAGAGTTTATTATACGAGGGGTTCACTATACCAAGAAGATTTGTAAAAAGCTTCATAAGTAGAATTCAAAGTAACAGACAGTTCTTTCCCTAAACAGTCAACTTCGCATAAATCGTAACACTCCTTAAGTCAACTTCGAATAAGTCGGATTACAGCAAATACAGATTACATTAAATCTCTTCTTTGTATCCTGACGCTTTAAAGCCATGGTGACTATGAGTGTTCATTATTTTAATGTGTTCATAACAGAGAACCTATGTAGACGCTAAGCACCTTGCCTACAGCGGGAAGTAGGGCAGTAACTAAATGAATCGTAGCTGTAAGAACAGGGCCAAAAATCGAAATGCACAAAATGTGTTTATTGAACCATTTATAAGATCATTGACCCGGGTTATGGAGAATAAACAGAATGTACCTGCAAAATGGACAGAATTATACCACCCAGTATAATGCAATTATATAGAAAGGAGATCCGGATAACGAGGATTATTTTAGCACATTTTAATAGGAAAGTAATTGGGATTTGCAATTCTGTCTGGAATACATCAAAATCCTGAATAAACCTGATCCTCATTATGAGAGGTGACTGGTGCTAGATAGGGTTTCTGCTGTGCTATTATTTTGGTAAAGACGAATTTTAGCTATGCTTCCCTTTTGAAGTCAATGCTAACTTGTTTAAGAATCTGAATGAAGATACTTATCACATAGTGCCACTCATATAGTGGGTGCGCATAAACAGGAAGCAGAGTAAAATATCAAGGGGTACTTTTCCTGCCCTTGTATCAGTTGCCGCAAAGACATGAGATGAACAATCTATGACAAAGAATAATTAATGTTCTTCAGACTAAAAGCATGAGAAGCAAATCCACAGAAACGTGCAGGCGGGAAAAAATGCAACAATTAACAGCTGATAGCCAACAATAAAACCATTTTCGCTAAACATATCTAATGAATTAATAATCTATAATCATTATCTACCGAGACTGATAAAGGAATTACATTTAATGGTAAAAAGAAGTCAAAATAAAAGTAATCCATTATAGTAAAACCCGTAAATAAGAGCCTATAGTTTTGAAATGAGCTTTCTCGTGTTATGTGATGAAGTAGTTCCAGTATTCGGGGTGCTGATACTTACCAGAGCGCCAAATACAAATGCTAGAAATAAGGACAACTGACCATATAGCAATCAAATACTATGGCAGTATCTACTTAACCACTCAAAGCTTTGTGGATCAAACATATGTATAAACGTGTCCATCTCAATTATGAATGTAATATTTTTGGAGGATCCATGAAAGAGGTTGATTGGCAAAAAGTCTGAGTTCATTTCTCAGCAGATAAAAAATGAGCAATTTATGAGGACCTAGTTGGAATGCCAGGTTGAAAAGGTTTTAATTATCTGCAGTCAAGATATAAAATTTCAGACTGTAGGTTCTTATTAGATGTGCGGATTTTTACTGTATTTAAAGATTAAGTGGAATACCAAGGAGAATATGTATGTCAGCGATAAGATGTAACAGACAATAATGCTTGATATAGATGGAAATTTATGTAGAATGCAGCATGGAGACCAACTTTTCTGCTCTTATGAACAGTCCATAACAATCTTCGCAGGTGAAGTATGATATTCCATTAACAGATCCATCATTCTTACCTAGAGAACAAAGTAAATGAGAATGATGAGACCTTACCATTTCACATAACTAAAGCTATTATCGAAAAACAATATAACATAGCTGCTGGAGGAAATTACTTAAAATTCACCTGTTATCTACTAAGAACATAGGTAGGTTTCATAGTGATGAAATAAGAGTTTAGTAATTACTTTAAGGGCAGAAACTTTTGCGGGCAGAAAGTGTTGAGATAAAAAAAATTCGCAAAACTGGAATAAACTCTCGCAAATTCTAACGTTTTTGCAAATTTCATGGTAAAAACTTCCGAGAAAGAGAAAAAGTTCGTTTTTTCGTCAAAACCTTTTGTCTGAAGAAAAGTGAGAAGAAAAACTAAAATTTATATGCATTTTTAGTACTGTCAATATCAATATATGATACTGTATGAATATATCAAGTACTATTAGTAAACTTGCATGTCTGAAAAAAATCTCATTTTTGCCCCAACCAACTCTATAGGTAATCTACTTTATGACTATCATACCATTAGCAACATAGGGAATACTAGTATGTGGAACATGCCTGGAATGCAAGTTTCCAAACTTTGAGAAGCTGCACGATTGTGCAACAAAAATTGAATATAAATTCAGAAGAGGAACTAGTTCAGAACAGGCTATTTCAAAAAGTAGAAGTATGAAATTGAGCAACATGTTCATGCACGGTTGTTGTTTCAATCGTACAGACACGAAGTTAGTACATCTTTATGAGAAAGACCCAGCTAGAAGCTCTAGAAAAAATAATCTGACGATAATACGACCAAGCAAGGAGAGTACTTGGCAGATAGAATAAACTCAATCGAGAACAGAGAATATTCTAAATCAACTCTAAAATACACGTCAGTTATTTAACCTCTATTTCATTTATTAATGAAACATCTTCTACTTATAATAAGTACAAAAATTTTCTTATTTCCACGAAAGTGAAAAGCAGATTTTATAAAAATTACAGTTTAGGCTTGTTTTCGTTTATATCTGATTCCATCAATATTTTATATTTTAATTAATATTTTAATTATTTTAATATACGTAAGTAGACCAGGCCCACATCAGCAGTATTGCTGCCCGACCCTGGCCTGCCTCATCAAATAAAGGTGTATGTATGGATGCAAGTATGTAACAGTTTCTTGCAATATTCTAATAACATAACAGTTTAAATTAAGTACACTAAGGGTACAAATAGCAAAGGCGTCAAATCTTGATTGGCTAACAAAGGAATCAGCATAGAAGGATTCTTGCCAATAATATTGCGAGAAGCGCTTCTTGGTGGTAAATAGAGTACTTCTTTTGCGAAAAAACTGATAACACATAGCTTCGAATAACTGAAAAATATTTTGCACGCATGTTCAGAAGGCTTCAATTTACATTTCCACAAGGAGCAATTTTTATATCTTGCGCAGGCCAAAAGTTGTTGAAACTACAAGCAAAGATGGATGGCTTTTAATAGGCGGCATATAACAAGACAACTTCAAACTACTCTGAATTTGGTAGCTATGGTAATCTTTTTCCTGAACACCCGAAAGTCTTCTCCCTGAATACTCAAAAGTCTTGTACCTAAAGCACTACGCTTACTGGGCCAATTAGAAATGGTAAGGTAATCAGTGCTTGACACTCATATTAGATGCTAAACCCTAAGTGATATTGGTAAGGTCATACCAACACCCCAGAAGGGACTACTATGGTTATATGCATCATGAGGTCTTTGCTAGAAGTCATTTGTTGCTATTACCTGACAATAATGTAATATCATAATGGCCATGTAATATCAACCAGATAAATTTATGTTGGACAACCGTAGAAATGTACACCATCAGATGGAAGAAAAACCTTTCTTGGTAATTCAACATTTCTCCATTTCAGAAAGGGAATACCATTAAATGAAAATGAATTATATGGAAAATGCATTAAATTCACAATAAACTAAATTCAAAGCAAGTAAATGAAGAACACACCAAATAGAGGTCAAATGAAAAGTTCAGACATTCACTCTTCTATAAAAGATGCGTTTCAATTTATACAAACAGATGCAACCCTGAAAAACAAGGTTTGAGAGTCTATCTGGCACTATGGTACTGCCAACAAATCACACACATTTGAGTATCTCTGTGATATCATGATTGCTAAAACCTAAAAAGGTTTTTCTTTGCTTACGTGATAAAAGCTTATGCCTGTGCATAAAAGCATAATTAATACATTTATTTCTCATATTGTCTGGTAATTGAACTTGGGGCCTCGACGTGCATAACATAGGGAATGTAGTTTTTTAGGAATTAAAAAATCAATCATTATAGAGTACAGGGGGAAAGCTATACTATGGCATAAATTGCTAGCATTTCAACTGGAAAATATTCATCATGATAGTAAAATTGGCAGCTCTATTATTCAAATGATCTTTAGCAGTTGGATTTGAATCACAAAAACAGATGTAAAACTGAAAAACTTCAAAGCTATGGTGTAGCATTTGATTTCACAATAAATATTGACAGGTTGTTTAACTTTGTAAAATTCAAAAACCTAATGATGAAAGGAACTGAGCCAGTCAAAATCTTTACAAGCTCTAATAGTTAAAATCAATAGTCAGAAAGATCTCTAAATCTTGACCACTAACTCCTAAGGTTGATATTGAATACCTTTATGTCAAGATCTTGATAAATTCATCCTGGGATATGTGTCACCACTATGGAAAATCTCTTATATGGCTGATGAAGAATAGTGACACTTGAAACTTCTTGACAATATAAAGACTCACAACCAAGAGGAGGTTCTATTTCCACCAGTTGTAGAACATTAGAGGTAGAAGAAAACTTGTAAAGCAAATGTAATCAAGGTAGGTAGAAATCGAATTATATTTCAAGACAATGCTTCTGGAGAATATTGGATTACTCTCTAAGAGTTCAGTATGACCTTTTTAAACAGCTTGTGAAAGCTTCCATAAGATGCCAAATAATGCATTTGCAAACTGATATTATTCGATACACATAGGAAATTATCAGTAAAAACATTTCTAGAGCTAGAAATCAAATTACAAGCTCATACTCCTAAATATTCTTAGACAAAACCTTTGTTATGCAAACATGAAGTATGTCCCTTTCAGGCAAATATCTGACTATAAAACGGCTGTAGCGATCTTTTCTTCGAGTAATCCATTAATTTTTCTAATTCAGTAAATATTGAGCTTAATTTTGTTCAAATACGTTTGAAATGCAGCGAAGAGAAAATCATTTCCCTTTGTTTACCACTGAGACTACTGTTCTTCTGCTGTACAACCAGGAAATTCGACCTCGTCTAAGCGGCATCAAAGTTTTGTATTATAGTAGCCTTGTGTTATCCCTCTAGTGTTTCTTATAACTTATTGGTATGAACTGATTCCTCACGGAAATGATAGCTGATGTGACCAAAACGAATTCTTATAACTAAGAGCCTCCATTTTAGAAACATACTATACTGTTAAGTGCTTTTTTATAATTTATAGAAAATTAGGAATTACCAGTATAATTGAAGATACTATTTAGTAACTATATTATCGAGATTTTGGACAACTCATGTTTTACTGAGATCAGCAACAGTAAGATGCCAGGACAGTTTGGATAGCACAAATTAATGATATATTAAGAGTTTGTTTTTTGATGACAAGAAGGACTATCTATTTTGTTCATTAAGTCTAGGAGAAGATCGAGAACCACAGACATGTGAATTTGCTTGTTCATAGCGTAGTTAAAATGTTTACCAAGATATCTAAAAGATTTGCCAATGTCAATAGTAGGGAAAATTTCACGGTTAATTATGAGTTTTGGTAGGTATTGCGTAGATGAAGTAGAAGACTTATTTATTCCAAATGAAGAGCATTTATCCACCCTGATTTTCATATTAGCCCAAGCACACCATCTAGTGAAATGGTTAAGTAAGATTTGATTTTCGTTCTCGAGGCCAGTTATAACAGCTGCGTCATCCGCAAATCGAAACCAGTGCACCGGATAGAGAGAATTAATTGTGAAACCAAACTGCTTGAATTTCAGGTCGGAGATGTAATTTTGAATTTTGAAGGACTTTAAAGGGAAAATACTAAGAAAGAATGTGCCGAAAATTGTGTGCAGGTAGAGCAATCGAAGGTTGGTGATGGTGACATGCTCTGCTTAAAATTTTCTTTGATGTATCCCCAAAAGTTCTTCTGAATTTGTATGTCATGGTTCTTACCTGCCAATGCTGAATGAGCAGTTGGTTGTAATTTAGAATGTAAAAATTTCTCAAGATACTTTATTTCTGCAAGCGGCGCGTTTGACATTTTTAGGGATTTAAGGCTTGATTTTAGGGCTGACTTAGACATATCATTATACTTTTTAATCAAAGTCGAACTAGAATCGTCTAACAGTCCATAATTTTCCTGGAGGTGCCCAGTATACCTAAAATTGCCCTGGATTGGTAACGTTTAATCATCAAAGTTTGAAAATTAAATCAATAAAGCCATTACATCTTGTTTCTATGCTTTGACGCCACGTGTGGCTTACAACACTAGAGTTATAATACCATCTGCAAAACAGATAGCGTTTATACCACTCAAAAAATTGTGTAGTTTATGAATTTTCGTGCCGATGTGAAGGTCGTACGTACGATGCATTACGTAGTGACTAGAAGACAGAATAAAACAACATATCTCTACGAGCATCAGGAAAAAAGCAATACCGCAAGAAATTAGCCACCTCGTATGTGTAAAAGTAACGATTCTAACATTAATTGTGAGTTGGCCATAGCGATTTGTATCTGTTGTGCTTCCACATTTTCAACTAACATAGTGATTTGTATCTGTTTCTATATGAAGGTTTCTATAAACTGAGAACTTGACTTTCATGGTTTTCTTTTTAAATTATGCCACTGTGTCCGTAGTTCCCAACCATCACATCAGTTTCATACTATTGGGTTTGCTGGCAAAGGATTGCTGTCTGCTGTATTTGCATGAAAGTGACATCACAGACTAGCTTATTAAAGGGGTGCCTGCTTGAACACGGGCAAATACACCTGACATTAGGGGCAAATTAGCTTTGGGAAGACATGTCTCCACTTGCCTCTTCATGCTGAGGTCATGGATAGATGATAGCATGGCACTGCAAAGGAGAACATGACTCCCTGCCATGCATGGTGATTGATTGATGACATCACACGTCACTGAAAAGAAGCATGCAGAACTAACCCTCTGCTGTGCCTGATTGGTTCTACATTTCTATCTACATTTCTCCTGCCTTTTATAGAGCCCTGCATTCTAGTGAGCAATTTCCAGTCTTTTGTCTCTCATTTTTGTTGACAATTTACTTTTCCATTCAAAACAGGCACAGAAGGTGGTCACATGCTCCTTCTTAGTGATGTGTGATGTCATCAATCAATCACCATGCTTGGCAGGGGGTCATTCACTCCTTCGCAGTGTCATGTGATCTATCTAAGATCTCAGCATGAACAGGCAAGTGGAGACATGTCTGGGTAATGCTGAGGGCATTAAAGCAGGCACCCCTTTAAAATGTAAATAACTATATATATCCATTGATAAATCATCCTAAACAGCTTTTTATCTCTTTGGATAAGCTTCATGTACATTTCAAACATTACACCAATTATAGCACTTATAAGAAGAGCATATAAATGACACTTGGATGCCACTTCAGTTACTTTATAGACACATAACTCAAATACTACCGACTTTAAGGGCAGGGGGTCTTTGTTAAAAGTTCTCAGCATGAAATTCTCTTTCAAATTATATATGATAACATTTTTTGACAAAAAATTTTCACTGACCAGGATTCAAAGGCCAAATTATTTATTGTTCCCTGCAGTAAAGTGTCAGACAATAGGAATGTCTACCAAAGATTTCCTGATCCCTGTGTAGTACTTCTAACAAGTTCAATTGGGTGGTTTCATCCGTCAGCCTGAAAATTCCTATGGAAATATATGCCAGGGGCTGGAGTATTAATAATGGATGCTTTGATGGAACTCTTAAAATGAAATGAAACTGGCTAGAATCTTTAATTTATCTTCAATGTTGATCACAGTGGCTATCATACTGAAATTCATACTACAGCTGTGCTTCCCAACTGCTGTTTCAATATCTATGAGAATCTATCATACCATAGTTGAAAAAAATGGGGTAATTCATCTCCAATACATCATGTAGGTCCACCACTGGCACATTTGAATACACATGAAAACCAGTAAAGAGACTAAATTTTCCTTGGAACGAATGTCTCAATCAGAAAGCTTAAACACTCACACACACACACAGAACACACATACACACACAGAACACACACACAAAACACAGGCAAGCTCACCAATGTGAAAGGAATTTACCATGAAACATCAAACTCTAAAACAATACAAGGAAAAGAGGAAAACCGTACCTTTGGGAGTTGCTAATTCCAAACCTACCCAAACACCATCGGCAAACATGGTTTGACCTACAAATCTCACTTGACCTGAATTTCCTTTACTAAGTTCTATAGTATCTCCAATCTTTACTGGAAATGAACCACTTGCTTTAGCTTCCGTGTCTATTTTCTCATTTTCAAGCTTTTCTGCGTCACCATTTGCTCCAAAATCCTCTACATATTTAGTTTTTTGGGGTGATGATTGTGGGATATGTAGCATTTCCATATCTTTAGGTTTCTCATCAATCTTAAACAGATAACTTTCTTTATCTTTCTCTACATTTCTCGGAGAATCCAAAAGAAGAACTCGCTTCTTAGAATTTTCAGAATCGTGTACAATAGCATCTGAATTTGAGCTTGATGATACGGGAAATTCATCTTCTATTAATGGTAGAAGAACTTTTGATGTAGGTGTACTTGACAAATTGTTTGCATTTAAAATGTAGGAATCTGGTAAACTGCATTTAGCTGGTGATGAATCAGCAATACTTTCATAAGCTCTATCTATCTTGCCAGACTCAAAACCAAAGAAACTATGTCTGTTAGCAGGGAGACGAGGTCCTTGTCGGACTCGCCTAATTACAGCATCTGTTGCAATAGATGATCTGGAAGCATTCTAAAAAAAGTGCAAAGAGAATCAAATTGGGGTTTTACCTTTTGAGAGGATTGCTGATAGCTTGCAAAAGTATATGATCAATAATATGCAACAGTGGTAAAAATGTAAATTAATAGCTAGGGGGGGGCTCTATTGATAGCTAGAGGGGCTCTTTTCTTGTATGTATTTTTACCTGAAACTTTGAAGTTGATCCACACAGTTATATGAAGAAAATGACATCTTTATCCATTAAACAACATATCTTTCAATCCTCATATCTTGTCAACAAATAATTCCCTTACAGCTTTCTAAATCTATAATAGCCCTTTACAACAGAATGATGACTCTTTTATGCTCTTATTTCCAAAAGAGTTACAGATTTAGGGGGGCTGCACATCTCTCAAGCCACAGCTAGGGGAAGAGCCCTCTGCGCCCCCTCTTCTACGCCATTGCTTGGCAGCAGGCAGCTCCAGAGCCGCACGCAAATCTTTCACCCATATCCTACCACCCACTTTGGCTTGCCAAGCTGTAATCAAGCTACAGGTTTGTGGTGTAAAAAAATCCTAAGTTTGATGCATGTCAGCTTATTTTTTCCCTGTTTACTCTTGGTGCAAGTAACATTTGTCTGGGTGCTAGGAGGTAAAATGTATGTATTATTGAAGAATCCTCAGAAACTCGAGTGGGATACTTAGGTACAAGAGGAAGGGTTAACGAAAAGTAGAACATTGATATGAAGTTCCAAACTGAGACCACATGTGCCAGAAAGACATTGCAGCAAAGCTTTAAACAGCCAGAAAAGATGCTTTCATTAATGGAACAAATATTTCAGTTGGCATTGAAGTCATGACTCAGTCTATGAAAAACAGCTTGGTTGATGTAAGAGATGAAGGTAAATTGAAAGCTGCCCTCTCTCATACAGCACAGATAAATAAAAAATTCATTTCAACAATTACCAAGGGATATCACGACATCTAAAGTTTGAAAAATTGATGCAAAAGAAATACATTTTTGTCCTGAAACCAGATAAGCGTAATGGAGTACAGTACTTTCTCGACTAACCAGCAGATACGGGACACAACCTTTTAAAAAGAGGATAAGCAAAACTACACTGTTGGATATCCCTGTACAAGAAAAATAAATCGGACAAGCAAAAACGACTGGTTAAGAAAAAAGACCAGTTAAGTAAAATTACGCTGTTGGAAATCCCTGTACAAAAATAGCTAAGATAATGTTTAAAGTGTTCTTATAATACTGAGGTAAATTCTAATCAAAGTCTTAAGGAAAGACAAGAAGTAGTGTTCATCTGCTTTTGAGAGGCAGCACATTTGTCCGACACCAGCTCACAGAGTGCTACTGATGATGATGCTATAACTACTGTAGCCTCAGGTTGATTGCAGAACCAGGTTGAGTAATCGTCAAACAGTTCCATGGCTGATGCGTGTGAAATCAGGAACTTTCAACATGGTGAATAGGGCTACCTTCCCTAGTAGATGTGCAATGAAGTAAACAACTTATGACATGCTAATATCAATGCATGTAGTATTAGAAAGGGAAATTCATGTAAGAATAATTAGTAATATTTTTGGCCTGAATGCCAGACATTTTCACATGTATGTGAGGGTGTATGTGTGGGTGTACAATTACCAGAGCAGGTTATCTTTACTGGCCAATATTCAGAGATGATGGCCAGCAATTATCAAACTAGGTGCAATCTTCTAAATGCATGCACAGGCCAGATAAATGTTGAGAATTCATTAATAAAGTTACATGCAGAACAGCAATTTGGAAATTCAAAAGCTCAAAGTATCAAAATAGGGACATTTACGTTAAATATTACGTTCTTGCTATGAATCATCAAACCTACCGAAACATTTAATGATTGCTGCTTTTCTCCTTCTGTGTTCTTCGAAGTTGATTCTGTCAATTCTGAATTAGACTATAAGAAATAACAGACTAGTAGTATATAACAAACTAGTGGCAAGAAAATTACATCTACAAAAGATAAAAGAATGGAAAGACCAGTCATCAGTTGAACTGAAAACAGTATACATCTGCTAATGCCAATACGTCTTAATTCAGCAACTCCTATGTTTAAGTTTCTTGAGTTTGGTAATAGGACCTGATTACGTGGGTGAGTTGACCTGTGTCTGAGTCGTGTCTGGCTCTGTGACCTGGCTCCCACTCCTTGGGCAAATCCTTACTGACAGCTACATCGCAATTATTCGAAGCGAGCCAATCCACCAAGATAGGTTAGCTAAATTATTGAAAGTGGGTTCACCCGTTAATATGAGTTGGCCCTTCTCATGTAATATTGCAAACAGGCCAGCTCCGGGTTGACACATCGCATGTGCATGTGGTTTGACCATTTCTATGGCTTTAATCATGACTAATAGAAGGAGTGGCTGCAGTATGTTCAAAGAAATTTACTGGGATGTCAGAAATGGTGGAAAATGTGATAAAGTCATGAAGCGAATTCAAGTCTAGGATAGAGAATATGCAGCTGGTAGTCTAGTTGTAATAAACAATGTTAACACAATGAGATACAAGGGAAAAATGACATGAATCTAGACAATATCAATTTTATGACATTCATCCTAGGCATATTCAAGCTCAAACTAAGTGAAAACGGCTATGGATAGTAAAGTCTGGTACTCAATGGGCGTTTAATTGCGCACCCTTGAGGGCTTAACTTAAACCCTAGTGAGTACTGGTAGTGCGCTCAAATTCCTGAGGGCGCACGTTCAAAAAAAGTTAATATCTCAGATCAAAACTTTTTGATCAACATGTGGTTGTGGACGTTTCTCTTACAGAACTCCCGCTTATTTGAGTTATTAATCAGATTTGGGCATCTAAAAAACATTATTAGAACTTAAGAAACATAGGATAGCAATATGGCTTACAATAGCAATCGTCATTTTTTGAAGAAGAGAACTTGTCAGAAACCGTTTGAAAATTTCCAGTGCTATATCATAAGTCCAAAAAGTGCTTTAAGGTACGAGATGCAGTGAAATATGCTCTGACAGAAAAGGCATGGTCATGAGATTTCATCGGGAATCGGGATGATGCAAAAACTTAACTCACAAATTTCAAAATGTGCATCTATCTTCTCGATTTTTGGTTGTACCAAGCTCAAAAGGTGTCCAAACCTATCAGAGGTCATTCGCAAATATCGAAAAAATATTCAAAACTGTTTTACCTGTTTCCTTTTCATAGCACCTTTAATTCTTACTAAACATGAAAGAGTTTTCAAAATATATAACTATTTCTTCAAACTTTCTAGGCTCATTGCTGCTCTCAGTTAAAACAAAGCATCACAAAATTTACATAGTGAGTATGTCTGCGGGTTTAAATTTCACAGATAAGCCCTTAAGAGCACGCGCACTTAAACGCCCAGTGAGTACCAGGCTTTAAAGACAAACATTGCAATTGCCCTCTTCTGGTTTCAGCCGGGTTGCCAGAGGGTTCAGCCAAAAGCGGATCAACCACTCCACATCATGGAGAAAGTTTGGTGAGTTAGAGTTGAGCTACCAGCCAGTCAGCACGCAAATGTAATCTGGTCCTTAGAAGATATTGCTTAATCCGAAACCCGGCACTTGGAACCTTCTGCTAACATGACTGACAATTTTAAGTTCTCTCTCCAGAAAACCCATTCAAATTAAAATTTTCTTACATTTACAGTGAAAAATGGCAAAAATATTAAAAAACAAAAAAATTGCATCACTTCTTTTACAAAAATTGTCGCAACATGTCTTTCACTTTAGTAGCAAATTCTACTTCTCCAGATAAATGAAGGATACCTTTGATCGAGTCTGTAATCCTTCTCCATCGCTAATAGAACGGAGACAAGAGGGGGAGCTTTATCACTCGAGCTGGAAATTTACCAGACCACCTTATTCCAGATCACTTTTTTGCATAGATTACGAATCTGGATGTTGCTTTGGCGCTTAAGTGGCATTTTAGAGATATGGGGATTCATCTCCAAATTGCATGAAGTGGTTTCCTTCAGCAGTATTCTGATAAAAATAGCCATGCATTGTTAATATCTTATGATGTTGGCATCTTTCTGATGAATTTTGCCTTTACAAAAACTTGGGTGGATGGACAGAACGTTTTAGGGAGTGAGGTTGGATTTACACAAAGAAAGTGGTGAGACTCGTTTTGAAATATGAGTACTTTTGATCCATCTTTCTTATGTGGATTGCTGTCTGAGGTTCTTCATGCCTCGTACAATAGAAATAAAAGAGCTTTCAATAATCAAGAGGTTTTGAGTTAGAATGAATCAAAAAGTAATTTTACAAAGAGAGTTATAATTTCAACGAGACTCAAAGATTTTCATTTAAATGTAATCCACCCTAGAGGAGCTCAGAAACACTCTATTCACCAATCCTTTGCACCTGGATGGGGTTGTTAGACATTGTGAAACCACTTCCAATAGCAATCTCAATACCTTGAATAGCGTTGGTTAGCCAATGCAAGGTATAGGGATAATGATTCCTTCTAGCAATGTAACCGTAGGCTGTCTTATATTCTTATCCACAAGTGAAGCGTATGTTCTCGGTTGAGAGCAGCCTAATACATCATCTATAATTGTGGAGCCAAATCTCTAGCAATGCCCCCTTTCTTTTACAGCAATGCACTTTTCTTTTAAAGTAATGCATTTTGCTTTTAAAGCAATGCACTTTTCTTTCAGATCCTTGTAATGGCTAATAAGCGCTGCCAATGGAATAGAAGTGAATTCCTCTAGAACTCCTCTAGGACAGAATTTACACCTCAACTCTTATTATTCTTGTCACGCAATTTTTTTACTTCATCTGGAATATCTAAGCTATACTCTGGGTATGAATTTAATCTACATCTACTCTAGGCTCCTAGTCCCAATGAAAGTCAGATTAAACAAAATTTTGCTACCAAAGAGAAGTAAGCTTGCACTATGAAATCTTTTGGCAAAAAATAAATCACACATAGGAAAAAAGGTTTTCTTTGTATTTCACAAAAGCACCAATTTGTTCTTAATTTTTGGCCACTATCAAAACTTGATCACTCAAACAAAAAATATTGGTTCCATGTATGCTTGAATTTGCAGATGGATGCTGCTTAGACAATAATGCAGAAAAAAAGCAAAAGGAAAAAGTATCTACAGAACAAGAAATAATTGAAAACTTCTAGAAGCAATGTGCCCTTGAGTCTTGGAAAAATGTCTCCAACCGCTTAGTAACTTTTTGAAAAAATCTGCCCAGAATATCCTTAGCTATTGATGACTAGAGAAATTTTCCATCCATCCCATTCAACCCAACTACCCCGCTTGTAGGATTTTCAGGAATTTTCAAACCACACTTACTGTTCTAACCCCTCGTCTATTCGGAATTCAAGAGTAGGAGCATAGTTTTAAAATGCAAAAGTAGGTAATATAACTTACACCAAAAATAGATGATGCCTTGAATAAGTTTGTAAGACTTTGCTAAAATAAGAAGAATAAAGCTCAGATAACAGAAATGCAAACATGCAACCATAAAAACCTTAGCACATGGGATCAAATGGAGTGGCAAAAAATTCTTACTACCTTGTAGCAAAGAGTTAACATGGGGCTCCATCACTTGCTACTAGTCAAATGCAAGTTCAAAAGGAAAGCATGCTCTAAACACTGTTCCTAAATAACTTTAAGTAATACTGAATTGGCTTTAACAGTATTTAATGCTGACACTTGCTACACAATGGTATTAGCACCGAGATGGAAATGGTTGCCGAAACAGAATCAGGATATGGAAGAGCTGATAAGCACCAGGATATGCCAGCCTGTGCCAGGGAAAGGAGAGCGCCCCAGCAAAATTAAAAATGCATCTATAGGAGAAGATAACTTCTGAAAAAGTACATCAAGAACAAATTGTGCTTGATAATAGAAGGTTCACACTCAGTTGGTGAAAAATTCGTCCTCCAGGAGGGGAAAAGCTTGTCTAACTAGTTCTGCAAGCTATGGACTGTGCCATGAACCTGAATAAATATTACTTATAAAACCAGTACTCCGGTTAAAAAACGTTTATGCTCAGATTTTTTAAATTATACATTCCATCAACTTACAAACATAGTTAAATTACTCAACATACGTCTAACACTGCCCTACAACATAGACGATACCCATGGTTGCAATGTACTTGTACACCCAGGGGCCAAAAGCATGAAGAAAGGAACCAACATACAAAACTACAAGTTAATAAAATACAGAACTACAAATTCAGAAAGCGTGCAGCCAAATATGATACCCATGCATGCAATGCACTTGTCTACCCAGAGGACAAGAACATGCAAGAAAAAAATTAACAGACACAACTACAAGCAAATAAGATAGAACTACAACTTCAGATAGTGTGCTGCCAAATATTGACCAGTGAGAAGTTTTGATGATTTAAAAGCAAGAACTGGTGATTTGAGAATAATATTTGGGTTCAAGCTTTCTTTAGATTTCACATGAATAAGCAAAAAACGAAAGCAAAAAACGAAAGAAAAAACATACGACTAATGAAAACAGATATACAGAAGGGGATTGGGTGATCTCATTATTGAAAACTAGTAGCCTTCATGCGAAGCGCTCCGTTTCAAAGATGTACTTAATGATTAAACTTCAGATTAGATTGTTCGCTTCAAAAGACAAGTATTTACTGCCGTACAGAGCAGCAAAAGTGTTCCGTGTCTTCTATGCCATCATTCGCTGGACACATTGAGTTGCTTGTATCTTTAAAATTATGCTTGACTTTATGGAAGTTGAGTTTGCTCAACCCTACCTTTGACTGAGTTAGGTATGCAACCCCTTTTGGATTGTGAATGTCCTATACAAAATTAGAAGGAGGTCTCATTGTAGAAAATAATTTTTTCTTAAACACATTAACAGAGGAAGATTCTCTTTTTGCGGGATCAAGTTTATTCCATTCAGACAAAGAGTCAGGGTAGAAGCTAGAGTTGAAACTTTCTGTTCTTGATGTTATATGCTTCAATACTGGCGGATTCCGAATAGAGTAGCTAATGGGAGCAAAGAGTGTAATAGGATTCTTTGTATAGGCTGGGGTCAAATTATTTATGAATTTGTGGAAAAGAATGAGATGCCTACTCCATCTTCCTGATCCTAAAGATTCCCAACCAAGTTCACTGTAGAGCCTGTCTCGAGAAGTCTCTCTCCACGCTCCTGTCACTGCTAGGGCAGCAGAATATTGTACAGATTTAAGCCTATTCATCATGTAGTTTTCAGAAACACCCACTTTTTGAGGTACGTCGTAACTTACATCACCATAGTCAAGGTGGAGCCTTACGTACAGTTTGCACATATCATTTAGTGTATCTCTAGGGAGATATTTAGATTTCTAGGAACGGCAATCTGATTTTGACAATTTATATACATGGTTATTGTCATTTAGCTACAGACGTTAGCTATTCTATTAGATATTTAGCTATTCATCATGTACTTTTCAGAAACACCCACTTTTTGAGGTACGTCGTAACTTTTTGAGGTACGTCGTAACTTACATCACCAATGGGGGCTCAAAATATCACTATTATGTGTAAGCTATTATTGGCAAAGTCAGGTTTTAAGTCACATGCTTTTCAACGCAGAAAAAATCATGTAATATTCTTGGCTGTATATTCTTCCCCATTCAACAGATAGCAAGCATGAAATTGGCAATAGAATCCCGAATTTTCAAGTGTACGTAAATGTTAACTTAAATCAATGACTTGATAGCAGTGTGTAGCAAAATGTTTTAAACAGTATGCTACTCCAGAATGGCTATACGAAAAATATCTATAACATCTATAGCAGGTAGTATCACAAGAATACCTACAGATACACATCTACGCTGCATTTATACCTCTATGTCATATAGATATGTTGCAAGGGTCGATCAACTTTGCATATATTCTCCAAGCTTCAACGCTGCATCTTATTCCTACTTATAGTTATTGCAAGAGATGTACAACATTTGAGATGAAATGCTATCATTTTTGTGCCATTCGCCTACATAGCGTTACTAGCATATAGTTTTTAAGAAATTACCTCATTTCGTAAAAGTAAAAGGTCACTTAACTTCAGTTTGTCTCATCCGATTACGTTGGTTCAAATACCAACATAATCAGAATTTTAATGGCTATTCACTTTCATTTTCATGCTTATCGCTTGCCACATAGTAAAAATTTCATATAACCTCCCTACTTAAGGCTGATTACCATACAAATGTAAGAATCAGACTTCAGGCTGGTTTCCATATAATTGAAAGGATTGGAAGACTGCCTGCGATGCATCGCCGATGCATATCGCAGGCAGGTGTTTTCATATGACATATTTTCAGTATCAAAGCCGGTAACCATGGGGCTACAGTATTGACATACTTTCAAGCAGCAATTTTCGTTGGCTGCTCGCAACAACGTAGCACTATAGACTTCTGATATTGTGTGGCACCATCGAAAGGGTGCCGCAACTGCTGGGAAATTAGAAACTAGTTATATTCCTCCGACACTTACGATTACGGCTTATGATGCCTGCGATCCGTATAACCGTAAGGATATATTCCTGGTTAGGAAGCTTGCATTGAAAAAAGGATCTATTGTTCTATCTTGAAATACTTCGAAAATGTGTCACATGACCAAAGAAGTTACAAGTTGCAAACATGGAAGGAAGCTGTGGAAGCAAATTCTGTATATTATTCCAATGTTTTGGAGCTTATCGCGTTATTAGAAAGCGATGTAGATAGTCAATTGGAGTTGAAAAAGGCAACTGATAATGTAGGTAGCATTTTATGAACTTTGTAAGGATATTATTCACGTTCTTTGGTTTCTGATCTTTTGATTTACAACACGATCTCAATTTAAGCTTTCGTGTATCTTCCCCTTGTAGGGCCAGACAAGAAGCCTTTGTATGCAGTATGCAAAAGCTACCCCTGATGCCTACCTAATAAAAAGATCTACTTAAGGCCCTCACACAGGGGCGAATCCAGGAGCAAAAGAGCCGTGGCCCCTCCCAAACAGAAATAGTGTTCTATAAAAAACTACTTCTTTGATACTTTTCCCATGAATAAGACAATAAACTGAATCACATGCCCCCCCCCCAAAAGTCTAACTTTGGATCCACCCCTGTCCTTACATGCCATTCTTTTACCTAGATAGAGAGATCTCTACATTTTTGAAGGGCATTTCTTTAAGATCCATAAGACAAAGTTGTAGAAATTTTTCAAAGGGCAAAGCGCCCTGAATCCTACTCTTCCCTGCTCCCACTGGACACTGAGACCTCCTTCCACGTGATCTGGCTTTACAGCCCTGAGTACAAATGCTGGAAGAAGTAATACTCCATTTATATTTTCCTCTATAGCTATGATAACTTTATTGAGGCTATGGATGTAATGATGAAGTGTGAACCATAAATTTGCAATGCATTGTACAAAAAAAATAGCAGTTTTAGTGGCCTTAACTTCATTGTTTAGGGTACATATAAATTCAAAAATTGATCCTGACACTATCCCTAGCTCTAAGCTATAACAAAGGAACTTATAGTAACTACCCTAGGTATTTTAGCAATTATGTCTTGTTAAGCAATCATCATCTAATTCCATTTAATCTAAAGGTTGTATGCATCCACACGAAAATAGCATTAATCAATTGTGGAGAAAACAAGACTGTACCACTCATTAGCTGGGGCTATAACGTTTCTGCCATGTTCTGGAGTTTATAATGAATAGGATGGCCTATAAATCTCAAAACTTTAATGCATCTTAATCAAAAATAATATCACACATTTTCCTCCATGGCGACAGCACACAATAATTGATTACTCTAAAGTAAGCTGATCACTACTAATATACTCAAAAGCATTTAGACTTGGACACTGGCAGCATGGATAGGTGAAAAGTTCTTGGGTTGTGAGCAGGCAAATCCTTCAATTTTATGACTTGTAACCCATATCTTACTTCAGTCTTCTCTCTTTAAACAATACTTCTGAATATTTTAAATCGTCTTATATATTTCTCTGAGTCATGGTCTTTAAGCTTTCTTTTTGTTGTTTATTTCTATATGTCGTGCAATGTGAACATCTTGCAACTAACTCTTCAATCTCAGCATTCATACCTGGCCAATATAACAACTGTCTTGCACGAACCTTGCACTTCTCTATACCATTATGGCCTTGATGTGTGATGTCTTTCATGGTCTTACGTAGTGAAGATGGAACAATAATTCCCTGACCTTTGAGGAGTAGATTCTCGTGGCAGACGATTTCACTTCGAATATTATAGTAAGGCTTTAACGCATTTGGTATCTTGAACTTCTCAGGCCATTCATGAAGTGTGTAGCTACGTAATTGTTGAAGAACTGGGTCCAAGGAGGTCCAAGGAGGTTTGCTCTTGTAATTCTACAAGACGAGCTTTGCTGATTGGTAGAAGCTGAAATGGTAAAGTGACCTGATGAATGAGTTGGGTCTCAGGAATCTCAGAGGCATGATCATTCAAATACGCTCTGCTTAGGGCATCAGAGACGATCATTGTCTTTCCTGGAGAATATTCAAAGTTGAAGTCGTATTTTTGGAGCTTATGAAAAAATCGTTGTATACGAGGTGGGCAGTCAAATACTGACTTGCTAAAAATGGACTTTAAAGGTTGGTGATCATTGTACACTATGAAGTGACGACCAAAAAGATATTTGTGGAAGCGTTCTGTTCCAAATACTACAGATAAAACTTCCTTTTCAATTTGAGCATATCTCTGTTCAAAAGGCTGAAGAGCTCTAGATGCATAAGCTATTGGATACCACATTTCTTTGTGCTCAGATCAATGATTTTGCTCAAGAAGTGCTCCTAGACCTTCTGAGTTTTAAGTTCAGGTTTTAAGCGGGTGGGTAAATTAGGATCAAAAAATCTTGGTTGATTTATAAAAGGTTATGTTGAAAGTTATCTTAACGTTTTCTGTCTCTTTGCAATTCTTTATCACGATATAACAATTGTAACACTCGGTATGACTTCTTTCTTAGTTACAACCATCACTTCAGTTTTCTTTATATTAATGCTCATCCCATATTCTTTTCCTTTTTCATTTACTGTATTTATCAGGTCTTGTTATTTTCCAGAATCAATTGCTAAAAGCCCAGTATCATCCGCATATCTTAAATTATTTATGTTTACTCCTCCAATAATTGCACCTGGCATGCCTTCAATTTCTCTAAACATCTTTTCCGTATACAAATTGTAGAGGTTTGGTGAGAGTACACAACCTTGTCTTACACCTTTCTTTATTTTAAATCCTGATGAAACTCCAGTCTTAGTTCTTACCACTGCAGTCTGTTCCCAGTACATTTTGATGATAATTTGTAATCTTTGTCGTCCACTCCTATTTCTTTCAACCATGCTATTAGCTTGGTATGGTTAAGTTGATCGAAGACTTTCGTATAGTCAATAAAACATATATACACGTCCTGCTGTACCTCTATTGCTCTTTCTAGAATTGTTCGTAAATTAAATGTCCCTCTCTGGTACCTATTCCTGGTCTACACCCACTCTGCAGAATACTACATTCTTATCGATATTGTTTGCTAAGCGTTTTTGTATGATCTTCATTAGGATTTTGGTGACGTGGCTCTTAAGGCTGATAGTTCTAAACTCTATTCAGTCCTGTGTTTTTGCTTTTTTGGGAATTGTTATGAACATTGATTTCTCTAGTTCATTTGGTATATACCCTGTGTTATATATTATATTACAAAGCTTTGTTATTGCTTTTACGTTGCGATCATCTAGAGCTTTTAACATTTCAGTTGATATTTCATCCGATCCGGTTGCTTTTACCATTTTTCATTGACTTTATGGCCTTCTGTACTTCTTCTTGCAATATGTTGTATCCAGTCATCATTGGAAATTTAAGCATTTCAGCTCTATTATCATCATATAATTCCGTAATATACTCTTTCCATCTATTAGCGATATCTTCCTCCTCAAAGAGGAGACTTACCGCTTTATCCATTATGCATCCATTGCTGTTGTTATACTTTTTATTTCGCCATAGTTCTTTGACTTTAACATACATTTCTTTCGAATTATGGTGTTTCTCTAGTTCTTCTATTTCTTCACATTGCTTATTGAACCAAATTTCTTTTGCTTGTCATTAATTATTTCTTTGCTTAACTGGTTATATTTGTCTCTATCAACATTTTTACGAGCTTTCCGTTCGTCCATCTTACTTAGAATATCATCAGTCATCTATGTTTGTTTATTGTTTTTTGTTCTTAAAGGGAGAAGTCCTTTTGTTGTTGTTATAATACTCTCTTTCACTTTACCCCAAATGTCTTCAATATGTTCTTCTTCGTCAAACTGATGTTCAAGTTCTTCTATGTGAAGAGCATCAAATCTATTTCTTATTTCAATGTTGTATCTAGCTGCATATGAATTATTCTTAAGTAAACTGAAATCAAATTGTTGTTTTCCGTTTGTCTTGTTTAGTTTCTTTAGTTGAATCTTCATCTTTACTATCACTGGAATATGAGCTGAACTTATGTCTGATCCCGGATAAGTTTTTGCTTGTTTCACACAGTTTCTGAATCTTTTATTTATTAATATATAATCTGTCTGATTTCTGGTATCTCCATCTAGACTCTTCCATGTATATAATTTTCTTGGGTGTTGTTTAAAATAGGTATTCGTTATAATTAATTCATTTTGCTGACAAAATTCTATCAATCCCGTGTTCCCAAACCATATTGACCAGTTATATCAGTAGTTCTTTCCTTACCTACTTTGGCATTTAAATCTCCCATAACACAGAGTATGTCATCTGTCTTCACATTTTTTATTGCAGTTTGGATTTCATCATAGAATAACTCTATTTCTTCATCTTCATGATCTTGTGTTGGAGCATAAATCTGGATAATACTTATATTAAAAGGTTTTCCTTGTAGCTTTATCATTATCACTCTTTCAGAGATTGCCCAATACCCTATTAAAGATCTTGCTATTTCCCTTCTCATTATGATTCCTACTCCATTCTTGTGCTCCTTTCCTCCAGAGTGTATCATGATGTGATCGTCCTTCACTATGGTCCCGTTATCTGTCCATTTGCAGTCTGAGATTCCCAGCAAGTCCAATTTCATGTTATCCATTTCCTTTAAAGCATTATTTAATTTTCCAGCTTGGTATAGTGTTCTGACATTCCATGTACCAATGCGTAAGAGTCTATTCCTAGTTTTCAGAGCAACTCTTTCAGGCAATGACCTCCCATGATGGTTTGAGTCCTTGCCGTCATCTGTTGTCGTACTTACCAAGAATTCAACATCTTCTTCCCTGTAGCCCAAATCCAGTGTCATCGCAGGGGTCCCGATTTCACCTTCCTTATTATTTTTATTACCGTTATTCCTTTCATTCAGGACTTACTATAGGAGAGTACATGGTGGGGCCCTAATCCCTTCCACGATGTCTCATCTTCGTCATAATAATGCCCTTGATGTGCCACACATCTTGCTGTCATGCTTTCAGAGCCGTTGATCATTTGATGATTCTTCCGCCTCTTCCATCACTCCAGTCTCCATGCACTTAAAGGGTGACGTCCCCTATACACCAACCCTTTAAAGATTGCTGCTACCCTCTACTTAGTTTTGCTCACCAGCCGAGATGAGGTACCGTGGTGTGGCCGCCAGTGTGCATTACCGACTTCTTGGAGCCATCAGTGAGAGTTATGTAGTAGTTGGAGACCAGTGCTCCTATCCACATTGGAAAATGTGCGGCTGACAGGTTTACAAAGGTACTACTCCTAACACACTACACTACACCACACCACACTAAGAGCCTTGGGGAACTGAAATAAACAAAGAGGAATTGAGGAGCTCTGAAAATTAAGTGTGGGGCGATCTCTAAGAATAAGAATACTTTCATGTATTAGTAAATCAAGTTCGTTCTTAGTTCTATCTATAATACAAAAGTTGTCCAAGGAGGCACTGTGAACAGTGTCTTTTATATGATCTCTAATGGCTGACGAAGCGCCTTTAACACTGTTACCTTTTTTATTAATCCCTAGATGCTCTCTACAGCGAACAATGAAAGGGCGTGATGTTTTGCCATAGTAAGTAGCCTGGCAGCTACTACACGTAAGCTTGTAAACAACAGAGAAGCAAACGTGACTAGGGACACGATCTTTAAAGGAGAAAAGGCTACCAATAGATATATTAGCCCGAAAAACAACCTTAAGGTCAGCATGGGGGTGTAACTTTTACCAAGACATTTAGTTATACTATAGACACCTAGATAGGGAAGAAAAAGAAATATAAGGAGCTTAGGGACACTACTGGGCTTTATATCAACTAAATATTGTTTGTTAAGAAATCTCTTAATAATCCGATCAATAAGTTGTGATGGAAAATGATTTTGTTGTAGAAACCGTTTGATGTAACATATTTGACTGTGAAAGGCCATATATGACGAACAAATTTGGAAAGCACTATAGATAATAACAGAATGAGATTAATTTTATACCGAACCGGTGAAAGACTATCAAAATGAGTGTAAAAACCAGGGAAAGTTTTCTTCCGATATGAGTTAGTAGCGAAACTATTCTCAACATGTGTAACCAGGATAGCAAGAAATGGTAAGGAGTTATCTTCCTCAAGTTCATTTATAAATTTAACATTGGGATGTTGACGATTCAAATAATTAAGAAAACATTCAACTTGAGTACGATTTTCAAAATTGCAAAAAGCATCATCCACAAATCTACGATAAAATATAGCCTTATAAATGGATGGACAGTTAGAAAGAAAGTTTTGTTCAAGAACACACATAAATATGTTTGCAAAACTGGGCCCCAGCGGAGAACCCACAGCAAGCTGATGGAGTGGCTAAGTCCTTTTGGCAAAGTCTCCATGTAAAGAGAAAATATTTTGTGCCCCTACTCAAAATAAGTAAGATTGTTATATATAAATATTTTGTATATCTATTACCAGGGCCACAAGCTACCGCCTTGAATCACATCATGCCCCTCATGAGGGAGCACAAAACATTCTTGAAAAGCGTTGATATAATAGGGTTAGGCTCACATTTTATAAGAATCCTGATAGATTGGCGTTGCTATGTTTGAAGAGAACTTTATTGTCTCCAAATTATTCACTTTTTATGTTACCTTTCATATCATTACTAAAATCTGATGCTAGTCGAGAACTCTTGAAAATGTAGGAAATTTAGTCTTTGTTCAAGAAAAAAAGGAAAAAATTTAGGACTTTTAGGATGTTAGGACCGACTGGGAGGCCTATGATAAAATATGTGAACACTTGCTAAAGGATGGAACCAATTTAATTTCAAACCCTCTAACTCTCATTTACAATTCATCAATAAAAATGGTATTTATCATGATTATTGGAAAATAACCCTGGTATATCTAAAATGTCAGTCTAGCAAAAGATCAGACAGCAGCAACTATAGGCCAATTTCAATGCATTTAATTTTCTCAGGAGTATTCGAAAGGATTTTACAAGATCAACTACAAGAGTTTCTTAAAGCAAATTGCACTTTAACAAATAAGAAGTATGCCTTCAGGACATTATATTTCACGATTTTATTATCCCTAGTAAATAGTAAATAGTAAATAGTCTGGTGGTCAGCATTAGTGTCCTAATGCTGACAACCAGAATCATAGCATGATAATATTCTAGGCTTGAAAAAATCATTTAATACCGTTGATCACAAAATATTGATAGATAAATTGATGAAATACGGTATCAAAGGAATTGAATGGAAAAGGAATTGAATCATACCTAAGTGGTAGAAAGGAATTTTGCACTGTAAATGGGCAAAGGACAATGATTGCAAAATTTAATTGGAACATTCTTTAAGGATCACGATCAGATCCCCTTCTCCTCACTATATACCTTAACGGCTTTGAGACTGCTTAGAATTCTCTAAAGTAAACATGAATGGTGATGAAACACATACAACAATTGCATCTAATGATATAATGGAGCTCATAAGAATAACCAGGAAGGAGATCCTAAATATCAGTGATTAGCTGAGAGTAAATAAACTATACTAGAGCACAAGAAAGCGGCAACATTCTTTTGACATACTGAAAGCTTTTTTCGTCCAACACTCATCAGAGTATAAAACGTCGGATAGTGACCGAAGGTTAACCGAAATATATAGCCAGATGCGGTTGCATGTGATTGGATGTGTCTAATTAGCCCCAAGAGTGCGTAATTATCCGAAAATCATTATCTGTATATGTTTTGGTGCATTCTGGCTTTGTAATAAGATGATGTCCTATGGCTAACTCACAATTAATGTTAGAATCGTTATTCTTACACATACGAGGCGAGGTGGCTGTTCCCTTGCGGTTTTACTTTTCTTCTTGATGCTTGTAGGGACACGTTGTTTTATTCTGTCTCTAGTCACTGCGTAGTGCAACCTACGTACCGACCTTGATATCGGCACGAAAATTCATAAACTACACAACTTTTGAGTGGTATGAACGCTATCTGTTTTGCAGATGGTAGCATTACTCTAGTGTTGCAAAACACACGCGGCGTCACAACATAGAAACAAGATGCAATGACAATGCATTTATTTGATTTGATATTTTTGATTTGATTTTGTAATTTGATTTTTAAACTTTGATGATGAAAATTACCAATCCAAGGCAAGTTTAGGTATACTGGACACCTCTCTGGACTAAACATTATTTCTGCTGCAAAGTTGGCTAGTTTTTGATTAATATAAGAAATTAGAACATCTGCTATATATCCGTTTTAAATAAAAAGTTATTTTATTTTGTCAAGCCCTGAGCCCAATTTAGTTAGAGAGCAAATCGTAAGTGCCCTGTGAACTAAAGTATTAATAAGGTTAAACTTTCCTGTCTTTGGGCTAAAGGAATTCCAACGGGTCTATTGCCCAGTAAACATTGGTTTCCTGGAAATGCTGGTAAGAAATCCGGTGCCCACGTTCTCTACCAAAACATCTAGAAAATTCAAGGAGTTGTACTGCTCCTTCTTTACTGTGAATTTTAGAGCTGGATATAGCAAAGTTCAATTTTTCTTGTTAGTAGTCACAATCCAGCTCAGAACCAAAGATGACAAAACTGTCTTCCACTGTGCATCAAAACGATGGGCAGTATTCTTCACGATAAAACCAAGTTTTTGAACGAGGGCGGCGTAGACTTGCACGACAATACGGCCAAGAATGTATTGTTAGAGGCAAGCCCATTTGTAAAAGAATATGCTTGTATATTAGAAAACTGATTTTTGATGGGTTCCTGCAAGCTGTCTCAAATTTATGAGAGATCTCTCTGTGAGTCTGATGTTACCAAACGTCACTACTTAGGACTATGTTCCAAAAGAAAATTTACCACTTCACAAGAATCTTGCAAATTAAGTACTCAGTACATTGTTGAGCAAATGGACAGTAGCGATTCCTGAAGTCTTGAAGTTATATCAAATAGCTCTAACAGTATTAGTGACAAAGGTGAAAAACTGTTCTATATTTAGAAATACTCTCCCCGTACTTAAAAGCTCCCTTTCTAGGATCGTTTTCATTATTGCAAAATTCATGCCATTCTGTAATTAAAAAGTGGCAACATTGACGTAAAATTTTAAAAACTAGCCGCAAAACCACTGTGCGAAGGCATGCCCAATGCATCCAAACATTGAACAGGAACGTATTATGATGTCGAAGTGCATGCTATTGCAAATCTGCTGAAGCCTTGCCTCTGGGTGTGCTTCGTCTTAATATTTTCAAACGAAATTTTATTGGAGCAAAGCTTTAATTACAAATAAAAAACTAAACAAGTAAAACTATTCGTACCGTTCTATTTCCACTGAAAAGATTTGGTGTACTGGCATACTTTTTCAGTGAAGTATCTGAGCGGCCAACAGATGCTAACTTTTCTTCAAGCAATACTCTTTGCCTCAATTTGTGTAAATTGAGTATATTTTCAACTCTTGTAACTCCTTTGCTGTACCTCTCAATTGCATCCTCATTCAAGGTATCTTTCTCAGATGTCATGGCATCAGCAGCTTTTCTTGCCAAATTCTGTCTTTCTTCAGTTTCTTCACCAGATTGCTATTACAATAAAGATAGAGCTTCATGTTTGGATCTAGCATTCTAGTAAAATGTATATATCATAAACACAACTCATAATGTGGCGTTAGTTTATTAAAAATTGTAAGGCCCTAGTCATTACTTCTGCTGGGTAGGCGGCTGAAAGATATTACCATTGGTACCAAATACTTCAATAGCCCTTCAAGCTCCCCTCAGGTACTTTTCATGACTCTTCCACTTTGCAACTGTAATTTTTCATGCCCCCCTTGGCCTTGTGTGTGAAAATTTGCTTTTTATGGTGTGGCTGTTGTGTGAAGCAACAGTAGGTGAGAAACTGTTTGTAAGAGAAAAAGGGATGCATATAAAACAGTTCAGGATCTTCCAAGCATGCGAAAATAGTTGCTGCTGAGGTCAGTGAGAATAGCAATTTTAAATAATGGACAAGTGAGAGCAAAGACCAGGAAAGTGCAACCAACAAGTTTGGTAAAGTTTTTGCCACTTACTTTGGGAGGAGGCAGGCAAGATACTGTTAAAATGGAGGAAGAAATACATTCTGCATCTTCAGTTGGCCAGGAGTCTTTAAGGAGAGTAATCTGTCATTTCCTAAGGCAATGCCCTACAAGTCTGGATTTGAGCTTCTTCTAAGAACAAATTTTCACGCAGGAAATTATTGAAGTCACTGAAGTTCACTTCATGAAGGTGAAGTTAGTGCTGCTTAAAGAGAAAACCCAAAGAGGTCTAGATGAAGCTTGAGGGAGCTTTTGGCAAGGCAACTAAATCTGTGTAGGCGCAGATCCCAGACTTATGGAAATAGGGGCATTTGGCTAATTACAGCCAAAATATATGAGATAAAAAATGTAAATTGTACAATACATTGCAGGAACATCATTTCATGATAACAGATTACTCCTCTTAGGGTTTCTGACCTTCCTAGGATGATTTAAGCAAGTTTTAGAAGTGTTATGGGTTGTGGCCGAATCACAGGTGTTTGCAAAATGGGGTGAAATAGCCTAAAAGACACATTGTCAGGATTCTGAGACATTGTCCTCCCATGATCTGGTTTAAGCTGTTCATAAAGTAAATACCTGTTGCAATGAATGGTTTCTAGCACTACTTTTGGAAAGTTTTCGGATTTGGAGACCAGGAATATTTTCAAATTGCCAAAAAGCATGAAAACAAATAAAAAGTGAAAAATTGTCCATCCTTGGACTTCTAAGGCACTTCTTTCAATGTAGTGAAAGTTGTTTATATAGTAGATACCAATTACATGACAGGTTTTCAATCTTGATTTGAAAAAAGAGAGATTTGTAAGACTAACGATAGTCAGAAATGACCACAAAAATGAATGAAATAGCACAAAATAGTGCTCATTCCTTGACTTTCAACGCACGCTAAAACCCTCGATCTGGTTTGAGTTGTGTTTAAAGTCAACACTTTTCAATAAACATACAGATAAAAAACAGAATTCTGATTTAATAGCAGCAACAAGACTGCAAGTTTGGGCGTCAAAGGTCCAGAGAGGGAAGATGGACATTCCAAAATCTTGTTAACATGAAATATTTCAGGGTAAGTCATCCAGCAAGGGCTAAACCTCAACTGAATCTGATTTTTGCATCAGACAGCCCATAAACCAAGAATTCTAAAAAGTAATATTTCGAGCAGCGAGGCTTAGCAATTTTGAAGATATTTTGAACTTTCTGTAACAAATCATCTAAGTTTCATCAAAATTGACATGTTATGACAATATGTTACAAAGAAAAATGAAAATTGCATTATCCATTGATAAGTCAAGTTTCCGCATTAACAAACCTAAATCCCAAGAAAAGAGTGTGTCCAGAAGGAATTATTCAGTCTTAAAGGAGACCTTTGTCTTTTCTCGAATTATGATTGTGAAAAATTACATCGATTAAGGATTCCCACCAAGGCACGGTTCCTGCAACTTTGAAGTGTTATAATAAAATCTCCTAAAATTATGCAATTGACTTCATCCCTTCTTGCTTGTTCAGAAATTTTATAATTTTCAATTACTAAAGAAGAAAGTTAAAGGAAGACAAATGTTTTGCCTATTTTCACCACTGGGCCCACTGTGGTATGATGATGGTGAAGATAGTGACTACATCAGTGGCAATGGTTCTGCGTGATATAACTGATGTCTTATGACCTTTGCACACGAGTATCTTTTCTCTTACTAACGCAGTAGGGTGCAAGTAGAAGACTTGTGAACTTCAGGGCGACTAATGAACATTCCTCTTAACACTTGCCAATAATTTTGATTTCTGATGATTGACTTCTTCATCGATTTACAAGGCAATACGTTTTTCACGAACTTATGATTCTATTGATATGATAAACTTCAGATGTATGCTAAATGGACTTCTGAATGAAGATGAATGTGAAGAAGGCCAAGAGGTGGTCGAGGAATCTAGAAAGTTTTACCAGCCATAGTTTTTTGACTACATATTGCAAGAGTTAAACTCTCTAGGGTTTTCAAAGCATTGCTTAGTTGCGTATATTTAGAAAGCATTCATGAGAAGGTTAAGAGTAGAACTATTGCACCAAATTTTTTTCGGTACTCTCTGCTTTTTTCATAGCAGTGTGTCACAAAAATAGCGCATACCCATCTAACCCCAATCTTGAATGACACTTAAACACACCAAGAATAAGACCAGTAAGACCTGACTATAAGTTTGCACCATCATTTTTTAGGAGCTGGCTTGTTTCCAGGTTGGAATTTTGCTTTGCGAGGGGGATTTCTCCCCCGCGCACATCAGCTGTCAAACACGGTTGCAGCCACACAATTCTTGTGAAGTGATTACTACAGCAATCCAAAACTCTTCTTGCAAGACAATTTTATACACTCTCACCCGTGCAAAATTTTTATCCAAGCTATTTGCAGCTGCGCAAGTTCTAGGCCATGAAACATATCCTCCGTGCAATATTCAGAGTTTCCAATCTGGGCCTGTTCCATACAAGATATCTAAGTCGTATCTTACTTAAATACTCAATAGAAATGTTAATTAAATACAGTTTTAAAACGGCTTTTAAAATGAGAATAAAGTTAACAATTACATACAACTACTACCACTGCTGGTTATTCACAGAGAGGCAGAGACGCTATACCTAGAAATTGTGACCAAAGAAATAGAAATTCAGTAATCCAGGATAGCGAGTACCTCAATCATTGATGACAAGAGAACAAAGTAGCAAGTAGGTTAAGGGATGCTAGAAAGCTGCCCTTCGGTGCTTTTCATCCTTACGTGCTAATACGTCAAGCAAAGTGCCCAAAAACTACTATGAACAGGGCAAAAAATGTGACAACTAGCTTAATCTGTAGAAGAATGCACTAAGGTTGCTCGTGTGTAAAGGCCCTTATACATGTTTAGGGCGGGCATCCGCAAGTAAAATATGTTGTGCGCCGCTTTTGAATGTTCAAAAAGTAAAGTGTGCGGCAGTCAATAGATATACCTCCCTCCCATATACCTCTACACCAGAAGTAAGGGAAAATGTTGTGTGGTGACACAGTTATAATAATCATTAAAAAGTATAGAAAACTGCTGAAAATACTGGTAACCTATATCTATGCATTGTGAATTACTAGTATTTTAATGGCTAAAGTTGCAATTGTTACTCTTTGCAAGTGCTCCAAACTTAGGTTCGTATGTAGTGGTTGCGATCCTCATTGGTTATTTTGCTTCGATTCTTTCATTCGAGAATTGGTAAAAATACTTGAGAATTGAAAATAGAAAAATAAATATTGAGAATTGCAAAAGAACGTGTTGAGAATTGGAAAAAAGGTGTCGAGATTTGGAAAAAAATCATGTATAGAATTGAAAAAAACAGGTCGAGAAAAAAGTGTCTGAGATTGGAAAAAGTATCCAAGAAATTGAAAAGTTTACGAGAATTTGGTCGGACCTAAACTCAATAGCGAGTGCACTGAAAGACTTCTTCACCTCTGTGGATAGCTACATCGCATAATTTAGCATGCTTATAGAGGGCTTGATGAACATTTACGCACTTTTCTTGTTGTCATGAATGATAAGGCCCCACACCATCAGACTTTTACGGCTCTCGTCTAATGTGACTTCCAACTATCTTAAAATGCCAATAAATACAATATCCCATTTACAGTTGCTAAATATACACATATTTTATAAAGAAAACCTGACTCAAGGCTTTGCAATCAATATTTTTTCATTTCTAGCCACATTCTAGGGCTAAGAATTTCTTCAAATATTCGTAATTTAAGAACAAAATGGCAGTCAAAACGTAAATAAAGTGCTGACGTAGCAAACTAATAGCATTATAGCAAACAAAATGCGTCAGTGCGAGTTAAAATCTAAAGCAATGTCATGTTTACATTGCTTTGGTAAATATATCTTTTGTTTTTTTCAGTACGTAATGTCGGGAAAGGCCGCAGGGCCTACAACAAAGCCTCAACAAAGGAAAAACTGAGAAAATGAGGGGAAGTTTAAGGAGAAAGGGGGACAACATCAAGTTTGTAGATGTTAGATTGAAATGATGACAAATTGTAGGGTTCAGGGAAAGTAGTGGGTGGCAATGAGTTCCACAGTTGAGAAGTTCTAGGAATGAAAGATAATTTGTGAGATAGAGTTTGTGGATTAGGTAGTGTAGCTTGGAAAGGGTGTGAATAGGTAGAGCTTCTGGTGGTTCGAACAAGCCTAACTGGATCTGGAATAATATTCTTGATTCCGTTAGAGCAATGTCCGTGAAAATAGCGGTAGAAAATGGAAAGATCTGCAACAAGACAACGAAAATTAGTGAGGTTTGGATTGTTGATGAGACAGATAGCTTTAGACGGGACTCTGTAAAGAAGATGGAGAGAAGATTTAGGAGCACCACCCCAGACATAACAGCAGTACTCCAGAAAAGGATGAATCTGGGCTTTGTATATAGTTAGTAGCTGAGAAGGTGAGAAATAACCACGGGCTCTAGAGAGAAAGCCAAGTTTCTGGGATGCATGCTTTGCTATGGAATTGATATGAGGTTTCCAAGTGAGATTAGATGAAATAGAAAGACCATAGAGTGATAGAAAATGAAATGAGATGCAAATGAGGTAAATGGGAAAGTTTGAAGGCGCTGCTCCTCCTGGGTCGTTTGTCCTATTCGCTCACAAATTTTCCCATGTCTTCTTTGTGTGCCTTCATTGTGCATCGTGGAAAGGACTTTTTGACTTTGGTGCACGTTTGGGAGAAACTGGCATTTTCCCCACTTTTCCCCCTCCAACATCCCGAGCACAGCGATCTCTCTGGATGAGCAACAGTGTCATATGGCTGATGGAGAAAGATCATCAGTGTAGTTAATTCTTCCAATACTTGGAAATACCGAATATTCTACATAAGCAGTATGACATTGAAGTAGTCTATTTTTGGAGACGAGAATCAGTTTCAGAGAAATTGGCGTTTTTCACGATTTCCCCCTTGGCGACCGAGCTCAATGCTTTCTTGGAATTGTTCTAAGTGTCATACTGGTAATGGAGATACATCATTGGTATAGCTAATACTTGGAGCGAAAGAGTATTCTACTTTATCAGTATGGCATTTATAGTGGTCTATTTTTGGAGACGAGAATTAGTTTCGGTTTTCGATAATGGATGAGAAGGACATACGGTCCAGCTGCAGCTCCATTCTGTGTTTGATATGACATTTGTGCAATGTGCAGATTCATTCTCCTGTTGCCACTTTCTCTGGTAAGGGTAAGTTCTTCCTTGGCGTTTTTACGCAGTGTAGGTTTTATTATTTTTCCCGTATTCCATTGCAATGCGGACATAGAGCACTTTAAATATCCGTTGGATTTGAAGAGTCACCATGTTTCTTCCCAATGTTGGTTTACCAACAGTCCTTTCTTCACCAGATTTGCACTGTCCTGTGATGTTCCTCCCTTTATTTCATGTTCCAAGGAACAGGAAACACTCCTTTTGCATTTATCTTCGCGTTTTGTCAGTGCTTTTGCAGTTTTCAATAATTTTGGAATAGTAAATTCTGAAATCCGTTCTCATTTTGTTCTTGGTGACCATTGACCTTTATAGCCATATTGATATTGCAAGTTCTGCTCTCCTGAGGTGCTTGAGTTCAAGTACCTGAAATCTACTACCAGGGATTGGATTTATTGAGTTGTGATTTTATGAGTGGAAGTTGGGGGAATGGGGTTCCTTGAGGGGGGTGGTAAATATTTTTTCTTTTGAAAGCACTTTTTGTTTGGGGATGCCATTCAATTATAACTTCATTAGCAAATTCTTTATGCTGAAGTGGGTGAGCTGAATCTCTAGGATTTGGTTTGTTATGGGGCAAATTTGTTTGCAAAGTTTTGGTATATAGTTCAATGCTGAATGGGATGTGAATTATAGTTTCATGACCTAATTTTTTATGCTCAAGTGGCTGAGCTCATTTCATAAGTTGTGATTCTTTCAGATGTAACGCCATGTGTAGATTTTGGTATGCAGTCCAATACTAAATGGGATATCAATTACAATATCATGAATGAATTGTTTATGCTAAAGTTGCTTGGCATATATTCTAAGGTCAGATTTATTTGGATTAACTTTATGAACAGATTGTTGGTGTGTATCCATATCATGAATTAGTTTTCAATTGTAGCTTCATAAACAAATTGTCTATATTTATGCATTTATTATGTGCTTTAATAATGATTAGATTATGACTGACGATTCCATGAAGCCAATATTTACAGTCAAGTGATATTCCAAGGAGTAATTAGGATTGAATGGTGTTGCACAAGTCCAGTGTGTACTATGTGATGAAAATTCCATGAGCCATTATTCACACTCAAGTGAAGGGATTGATGTTATAAGGTTTAGCTAAATGATCCAAAGTGCACCGAGTTGGGACTCATATATATGTACTGGTTTGATACTACAGACAATGTTGAACCTGTTACCCATTTTTCAACAGGATGGCAGAGCAGGATAGTTTCATAGCCAACAACTAGTTTTTGTGTCTATTGTTATAATGAGATAAAGATCACAACAGAATTGTACTCTGATATCAATGCATACTGATATGTACAGCACAGTAGGACAGTTGGGGCTGTGGATGCAGTAAGGACAATGTAATATCTCCAATGCTACTGACTGTTATTTGAATGAACAGTAAAGCATTCCATTTTAGAATCATTACTCATTGGTCTATACTGAAAAACATAATGGACAGAACAGTTGATATTGTATTGTCTAGCTGAGTTATATTGGAAGCTGTATATTTTATCATTTATGTCTTAGTCAACGCTTCTCAATTATTTTTTGCAAGGTTTTTACTATGTGATTGTGTATGACAATTCCATGGAGCCATTATTTACACTCAAGTGAATGGATTGATGTTCTAAGGTTTAGTTAATTGACCCAAAGTGCACCTAGTTGGGACTCATATGTAATGGTTTGATTCTATGGACAATGTTGAACCAGTTATTTATTTTTCAACAGGATTGCAGAACATGCTGTTTCCATAGCCAACAACTGGTTTTTGTGTCTATCGTCATGATGAGATGAAGATCACAACATTCAGTATATCTATCATATCAATGAGTAATGATCAGCATAGCACAATATGACAGTTGGGGCTGTGGTGCTGTATTCTGTAGTAGATGGCTTGCTCTCCAAGGACAATTACATGTCTGCAATAGTCGTGACTGTTATTCAAGTAGATGTTACAGAAGTCCATTTTGGAATCATTGTTCATTGGTCTATACTGCAAAATATACTGGACAGAGCAGTAGATATTCTATTGCCTAGCAGAGTTATATTGGAAACCATATATTTTATCATTTATGTCTTACTCAGTGCTTCTCTATTGTTTTTGTAAAATTCGTTATGGATAGGGAAACTATGTTGTGTACCCATACTCATTGTAACTACTATTATTACCTATAAAGATTTTTCAAGTATACCTGTTACCTGGGTGATTATTAGACTCCTTTAGCATCACATTGTGTCCCCAAGGTGTGAAGCTCCCACTATTTTTAGGAACACTGTTGATTCCTGTTTAAATTGTTGAAGGATTGAGAAATTTATATTTTGTAGATTTACATTCTATATCACCAGTTACTACACACATTTTTCAATTTTGTTCATTCTGCCGTATCCTAATACTGTGGAACGTGCTCTGTTAGAAGGACCCCATACCCTCTTCCTCTGATGTACGATGTAACCTATCCTAAAGGAATACTCAAACAAAGGATACTCCTTGACAAGGTGTTTGAGCTTTTTATTAATGCATCCGGCAACAGTTATTGATACTAAATTATCTATGTTTATTGCACACTTGGCTGATTCATTATCTTTTCCCACTACATGATACCTGAAGACTAGCTGTTATATAATGCCCACTGTGTGTGCATATCTGCAAATTAGCCTTGGAAAGACAAGAAGTACCCCCACTTGCATGCATGAATTGATGACAACACATGTTGCTGTGAAGAATATAAGAATATAATTCCCAGACTTTCCTCGACTTTCTGGGTAAAAACTGGGTGCAAAACCGTATTTTCCCTAACCCTAATGAGAAGGTACCAAACAAAAATAATACAACAAGCTATACTGAGGGGGCACGGATGTAGAAATCTAGCTAAAAAGCTGGATGTTTGTACATGTAAAATATTTGTCGCAATGAATAAAAAGGTATTTCCTGTTTCCTAAAGGCACCAGGAAAATGGGGTCTGGGGGCTTGTCCCCAGAACATATTTTTGAGGTAGCACCCCTTAAAATGTCAGGAAATGCCATTTTGTAGAAAAGAATGCATTTATTTTCACCATTAATCTTCAAAGGCTGAACACCATTGTTAGAAGCAAAAAAACATAATCTCATGCAGAGGCATACTTACAGATGCATATTGGGGGGAGGTGCAGGCAGCTGAAGTTTTGAAGCTTACTGAACGGTTTGAAGAGTAGTACACGCTAAATCATACTGGGAGAGGACGGCCAAACGTATGTTGCGTACCAGAAAATACATGTAAATACTAATTGAGGATACATACTAATTTTCTTTTAACTGCATGCACCATTGTCAAGACTATAAGGCAACAAGAGTTGTAAGCACAGAAGGAAATAGGCATCGACTACGTGAGCGGAATGAGTGAAAAATGTTTTGAGGTCACACCTCTGGAATGTCAGAAAACACCATTTTAGCATGAAGGATAAGAATTATGCTCATGATTGATCTCTAGTCAGAGAAGGAATGCAAGTCTTCCTCTGAATCGTTTTTGAATTTGGTGGCTCAGTACACTACATCGTATGTCAGCTGATGCCTCTTCATCATTAGAAGTTTTGTGAAAAGCACCTCTTTTGTATTCATCAGTGCACCATTGACAGGTTTTGGAATTCACGCTTGGAAATGAATTTCTTTTCAAAAAGCTGGATAAATTTCAATCTGCATTCATAGAGATATTTAAATATTTAAAATGAAATGAATGAAATATCTGTTCTGCCAGATACAAGATCAATTACCGGACCAGGGGCTCTCTTTCAATGGTGAATTTACTAGGCACTGCAGCTCGGTACACTAGTTGGAAGGAAAGTTACAAGTAATGATGAAATATAGCTTGACACACGGCGAAATATAACTATAACATTCTTATTGCAGCTGCTCTTGAAATGGCTTCACACCTAACTCAATTTCATTGTCTGTCTGGTATCTGCTTAGTGCCCTTCCTCTTTCAGTTATGACTATTTATAGTACTATTTATCGGCATCACCAATGTTTGTTCTTCTCCCGCACACCTTTGCTAGATGGCAACGGAGCCTGACCCCCCTTGCCAGGCCGCCAATGGGCAAACACTATTCCAGAATTTATCGAATTGTACAAAAGTATTGCAGAATATACCGAATGGTAAGACAACATTGCAGATTCTACCAAACGGTACGCAAATCTTGCAGGATTTACTGAAGGGAGGGAAAGTATTAGGGATGACGCACCCCTAAATCACTCAGTATGACCGTCTATGGTTTCATCTGAATCCTTGCCAGTTAACAGTGGAAGAGACATAGTCTACCCCACATCAAAAACGTAGCAGTACTACACGGCCAAATATTTGTACACGGGAAATCTGCTTCAGAACATAATTTTTCAGGGGTGGGTTGTAAGTTCAGGGTTTTCCAGGATATTTTTCCAGTGGCAAAGAAAATCCTGGGTTTTTCAGGGTCTTCCAGGGTTGGGTGGCCACCCTGACCTAAATAACGGTAGACAAAGACATTAATTTCTCAATCGATATCTCAATTTTGACCTTTTGGCACACTTTGAAAGTTATGCTTAGCTCAGGGCATCTTTTCATATTGTAATTACTGGGCTTGTTCCATTGCTTAACGTGATGGGAATGGGGGTCTGTTTGTCCCTAGAAAAATTTTCTAAAATAACGCCCTTCAAAACGTCAGAAAATGCCTTTCTACTGAATATAATACAATTGTTTCATCATCTATTTTCACGCACCAACTTTTCCGTGTTATTGTTCCATGCATTTACAAGCTGATAAATAACACGGTTCAGCTGTCTAAAGGCCTGTACTTATGGAATTAGGAAGCATACAGATCAACCTTTGCTGCGAATGAAATAGGGCCCTCATATGAACTTGTTCCAGTTCCTAAGTTTTCTTAAAAGATCCCCTGGCTCAGCTGCTTTTCAACATTCATTTCATTTCACTTCAATTCAAATATATTAAGAGGATGACCCTTCAGCAATCTCTGATTTTCAAGGAGCCCTCTATTTATGATAAAATGTAAAACAAAGTAACTGCAAAGTATAAAAGCAAAACCCTAGCTACAATATAATATGAAGTTAATCAATATCATATGAAAAAGGGAGTAGACAAAGAAAAGACATAATAGTAAATGATAGTATAGAAAAATGTTTTAGTGGAAAGGAAGGAGCCAAAATGCAAATTACTTGTCAAAATTTTCAAGGTGCCGAGAGTAGTTGCTCTTTTAGCTTCTGTTGGTAGGCCGCTCCATAGTTTTACTCCAGGATACTAAAAACAGTCACCGAAGACTTTTTGGGAAAATAATTGAAATCATTCTAACTGTTCAATCGAAGTTTCTACTTTGCTCGTTTGGCGTCCTTTAAAAAGTCACGTTTAGCTGATTGTCAAATGAGAAAATAATGGAAAATAATAACTTTTCTATCAAATTCTTCTTTGGCGCTCCTTAAAAGTTACTTTCAGCTGATTTTCAACTGAAAGTAATGGCAAAGTACTGGCTAAGTCCTTAACTGCTGAATCAAAACATTCATTTTGCTCTTTTGGCGCCCTTGACAGTCATTCCAGGGAGGCCATGGCCCCCCAGCTCCTATGCCACGATGCAACTGGGTCAGTCATTTTTATCTCACCACTAACTATTAACTATCATGAAAAGCAGGGAACAATTTTGGGTCAAGGGGTTCTTTAAGTAAGCAGTGGACTTAATGGCCAATGGAGACATTTCTGATAGAAAAAATGTATAGATAGAGTTTCTGTGCTAATATAAAGCTATAGCAATGTCAAATTAAGTCAACTCCATTAAATACCACACTCACTTTAAATTAAATGTTTCGTCAAAATGCTCAATGTAATTATAGGCGGGGTCAAATGTGCAATCAAACTTCACATTCTGAGTCTAACACATGCAGTTTATGTTAGCAATGCACCCAAGTAAATAATATAGACTACCGTCATTGAGATAAGATAGTGCAGCTTTCAAAACAGCATAAAACAAAATTAAAAGAAACTGGTAGCGATCAACCACTTGTACAAGATAAACTACTTACTTTCGGGATATGTGAAACCAGCTCATACATCAGCCCGCTTCTTGAAAGTGGAGCCTAAGGATACAGGCAACAAAAAAAGTAATCAATCATATACAACAGCAAATAGTCTGTTGGCACTACTGAACGACAACGTGGCAACATTCTTTCGACATATTTAAAAGCTTTCTTCATCCCACACTCATCAGAGTATGAAAACTTCGGATAGTGACCTAGAGGCTAACGGAAGTATATATTTACAACATTAGAGTTATGCTACCATCTGCCAAAAAAGATTGCGTTCCCATCACTCAAAGAAGTTGTGTAGTTTATGAATTTTTGTGCCAATGTGAAGCTCGGTACGTAGGATGCACTACGCAGAGACTAGCAGACAGATTAAAATTACATGTCCCCACGAGCATCAGGAAGAAAAGTAATACTGCAAGAGAAAAGCAACCTCGTATATGTAAAAACAACAAGTCTAAAATTAATTGTGAACTGGCCATAAGACAACACCTAATTGCAAATCCAGAATATGCCAAAACATATGCAGACGACAATTTTCGGACTCTTAGGCAAGTAAGATTGTTTTTTCATTTAAGTGTTTTGGAATCTGTTAACAACAAGACTCAAAACCCAGTCTTGTGTAGAAAAAAAGAGTTCGTTTTCTCACTGGGACTCTTCAAGTGAACAATGGTTAATAGGTCCTAATTGGCCACTCCTGGGGCCAACTAGACGCATCCAATCACATTAACTGCATCTTGATATATATAAATATATATATACATATAATATATATATATATATATACATATATATGTATGTATGTATATATATATATATGTATACATATATATATATATATATCTATATATATATATATCGGTTAAAATTTAGATCATTATACGACGTTGTCATACTCCAATGAGTGTCGGACGAGAAAAGCTTTTAAGTATGTGAAAAGAATGTTGCCATTTTTTCGTGCTATATACAAAAGTAAAAATCACCTGCATGAAATCACTATAAAACAGTGCATAGCCAGATAATGTTGAACACTAATAATTCTATGTAAATACTAAGAATAAGGCATAAAAGTAATGCGCTCTGAATTTCACTAACTTTCACTGCACTTACTATAAAGTACTTAATGAAGAGGATAAGTACTAATGTTTGCAGTTGCTTTCAACAAATACTGTGGTAAGGAACCTTTGGTACAGCGTATTTACTTCTCATGCTAACCCAAGCACTTTGATATAACGAGTTCAATAGACGAAACATTATAGCAAGTTTTGAGCACAGTAAATTTGCACGTAAAGAAACACAGGTAAAGAACTAAAGCATGCAAGTCAGGGACGGATGTAGACATGATTCACAAATGCGTTAGATCCAATAAAAAAACTCAAAGATAAAATGCAGGTGATAATCATATCCCCATACAGTGCTTCTTCACAGTGCGCAGCGACCATTGCATACGGCAAACAACATGTTAATAGCTTTCCACAAGATATCGTAGGGAGTTGTCTGGATTCACCTAAGCATATATTATCATTGTTTCAAGCAGTGCACGTGATATTTCTACCAAAATTAGGCCATTTGGGACTAGTCTTGCGTTAGTCCAGAGTGTATCTGGATGTAGGTAAGGTTGAAATGCATTCGAACAAACAATTGTGTATGACGCAATGCATAAGTCTAGCACTACTCTTCAAATTTCGGGCATCAAATTCACTCACAACCAGCGCAAGGATGGAAGCTAACTACGGGGATCTTGAGACAGATTGCAACATCCTATTGACGGATTCAAGTTGCTTTAGAGCGCTGATTCCGAGCTTTTCAAGCAGATCCACTCTTCAGAAAATCAATGCCTGAACCTATGAACTGCTATTGGAAGGGTAGAACCTCATGTCCTGATACTTTTGGCCTTGGCAATAGGCCATGCTTGCGGAAATTAACGATAGCTCCAGATCGCTCATTATCACAGATTGAGAACGTGAGTAGCATGGCATTAACACCAAAACTAATGAGGGCATGGTTAGGGAATGATCTAAATTCACTTTGGCTACACCCTGGACACAATCTACTCAATTCCTACATCTATCCCTGAAAAGGTGAACATGAAAACTCCAACTATGTGGTCCTTTTTGCAGATTTACAATTTACAAATGCAGCATTTACTCAGACTGAGAAATGTATTGTAGGAGAAGTGCACTACTAAATAAGATATATTTGACAAAAAACATACACTTTGTCGAATAAATTTCTTCATCAAACTCTCCTTCAAGCCTTGCTTCTTGTAAATTCTTACGCAAATTCTTTTTCTCAATACAAGATCCATTACAGCTGGGCTACATAGTCGAAGAACAACCTAAGGAGTAAAGAGAACGTGTAACTGGAGAATCCGTTAGGGGTAGGCCACTCACAATAGCACTGACACTCTGACAGGGGGAGTGACTCACCGAAAAGCACACCAAAACGCACAACGGGGGGCGGGGGTGGGAGGCTCTTCATCTAATTTTACAATGGCTCTATTAGCAAGACTGCTTTCATGGGTTTTTATACAAATCTGTGGCAATTATAGTTCTCGAGTATGTAAAAATTTTGCAAACTCTGAAAATAATGATATTAACACTAGATTCAAATATGTAGGACGTGGATAAGATAGTGACACTGCCAACTACTGATGAGTTAGGGAAAGGAGCACAATGGGGGTCAGGGGGTGACTCGCCCTGAAAAATCTTTAAGAATAAAGTTTTTTCAATATTGTACAAAGACCCTTTTTACTTCAGAACTATATCCTTTCCAGATAGGAAACAGTACGTTTCATTATTGATTTGAGAAGCTGCAATGTCTAAAAAAGAGTATATGGAGAAGAGGAAGCTCATGAGATCAAAGAGGCCATACTTTAATGCAATGAAGGTAAAGTGGGTCAGTGGGCAAAGCCCCCTAGAAATTTCTAAGAATTCCGCCACTTAGATCTCAGGAGAAGGTCCTTCTAACTTTCGAGATATGATTTGCCTACATCAACAACAGCACACTAAATCATTGATCTGAGTGGGTTTAATTCCAGTTATAGAGTGATACGTTTTCGTTCTTACAAGAAAGTGATATCTAAGAAATGAGTGCTCAACTACTCAAAAAGTTAAGCAAGTTTAGTACTGCTTTCAAGAGATCTATTAAGAGAGTGAATAGGTTCAAATGCAGCCAATCATTAAAAATTCCAATTACAATGCATTAAATGAGATGCATTTTGTATGGGCTCCTCTTCAACAATCTGTCTTCTACAAGCAACTACGATTCATAAACATTTCGGCTGTAAAAACAACTTTCTCATTTTCTACTAATATGCATGCGCAACTTGTGTAGACATATTAGTAGAGATGAAAAGAAATTCATTTCCATTCCTAATCCTATAGTTTCCTGTTCTGTATTCCTTCCACTCGTTGTAGGGATGGTTTTCATTGGGGATACTGTGGGTATCGAAATAGTAAGTTCAGACTGAAATTAGGTGAGTCGCACCACTTGTCTTGCCTCTTCTACACAAATTACATCCTCCATTCACCTTCATTCATTGCTACTGATAAACTACGAATTCCGCATAGCTGTTACTTCTATAGACAATGTACAGCCTACAAGTCAATAATTTTTCAACTATATCTTGTATGCTGAGGAATTCTTTCCGAAAAAGTCAGGGGGGCCTTGGCCACCGGCCCCTTGTTGGGCAGCCCCTATTTAAAGAGTAGAAACCTTAAAATTTTAGATTGCAAAGAGCAAACCAAAATGAAAATATTTAATTTTTTCACGTTGGAATTTCTATTGACATTCAACTGCATACAATTGGCTTTTGGTCTAGTTAACATGAACAAATAGAGTGCTGAATGGTTGAAAATTTCTTTTTTTATTACCTGTATCGTGCAATACTTAATAAGTGAACCTGCCGAATAAGCGTCACGGATTGAAGGCGAAGTTTTGAATAAGCACCCGTGGGGTCATTCAGTCATTAATGGCATTCCCTAATGCTGCTGAAAATACCTTTTTGAGACTTCGCTAGGATTTTGGGTGCATTACCTTCTTGGAAGAAAAAGTGCCAATCTCTATTATCACAGATGGCAGACATACTTTGGGGTACATCTTCTCAATCCAACAGACATACTTCTAGTATTCACTTTTCTACTACATATCATATACATCACCAGTTTTCCATGACTATTAGGCCTGATCTACCGCCAAAACATTATGCGTATCGCATTCCTGAATCTTTGTTGGAAGAACTCTCGTTTGGAGACTTCTATTGGCAAGCCGCTAAACACTACACGTTACAGCATAGTTTCTATAGCCAAAGCGGTATTCATCAGAAAACAACACTGTTGTAGTACTTTGCTAGCTGTTTACTGAGAATCTACTCGAATCTCAAGCTTACTTTTCTGGCTTTCAGCGTTATGCATTTTGCACAATTTAGAAACCATATAGTGCACTCTGTTTATGGTTATTATCGAAAAATCTAGCGTCAGGAAATAACTTCATACTTCCCCTCCATAGCTATCATTGAAAACGTAGTATGACACTAAGTATAGCAATATAAATGTGGACCTTTTCAAAATATGCTGAAGTTTTGCCTCCAATTTGAATATGATGGCGAAATACTTATGAGGCTAGTGTAAATTAGGGTGTTGCGGGACCTACAAAACTTGAAATATTCTCTAATTCAGCCTTACTTTTGCGGTATTGAGGCTTCATGCAAAACTTAACTGTGCAAAATTTCAAGGAAAATAGATGAGGTTTAGGGGGTAGCAGATCGCAATCACAGTTTAAATAACTTGAGCCCATTCTTGGCAAAATCAGTAACTCTTATTCGAATTCAAACATATTGGGTCTCAATTGAAAGCAAAATATGAGTAGAATTAAAAATCAATACCTCTGTAGTTTCCGTAGATACTGCTTTTTACATACTATGACTTGAACACAATGAGATTCTGTCAAACTAGCTACATCTAACTGTCATATGAGTGTCATGTTTTGGAGCAGACTTCTCTGCTTATTTTTATGACTATCTTTCAATATGATTTTGAGTGAAGTTTGAAACTGTCATGCTACTGCCAGATTGGTGCTGGTGATCTCAGTCTAAATATTATCCACTTTAATGACAAAACTTGGAAAAAACTTAATAGACAATAATCACCTGTACAACATATCAAAAATCAGTTTTCCCCTTTAAGTATTTACTTAAAGAGGAAAAAAGAAAAAGCAAAATTTTGATATGTTGTAGAAAATGTTGTAAAACTCCATGATTTAAAGTGTTTTTGCTCTCACTTGCGTATTTCCGTTGATATTCTCAGTTTTTTCTTGTCAAAATCGACTTTGTGATAGGCCACAATTCTTACCTTTTTCCATGTTAGAAGTTTTTGCTGCACTAATGTCATCACTTGTAAAAAGACATTGACCCATTACCTGTGACTACACAGGCTCGGAATGTGATAATCATTTCTGAGACCTGAAAGTGGGCCAGTGGAATTGCAAAGGCATAAATACATCAAAACAGAACTGGAAATATCTCTTCTAGAGGTTGCTTGTGATTCAAATCGCTGAATACATCAAGGGGTCATCAAAAGAATGTGATGAAGTCAGCGAATCGTGCTGAGCAGTGGTCATTTAAAGCCATTGGAATCTGGGAAGAAACTTGAACATTTAGTTATTGATTTGAGGGCCGAGTCAGGATATTTCAATAACTGAAACTGAATGACTGAGTCAGGATGTTCCAATGACTGAAACTGAATAAGAAGGAATTGCCAATAGTAACTAGTGTTTATGTGCAAAGAAATGTCGCTCAATGGAAATTTCTAGAGGAAGTTTGGGCTGTCAATATACAAATGAGATTTCTGAGCATTTGCTTACAGGTAACGGTTCCTTTTGGAAAACATTTGAACCATGAAATTTTGAATTTTCTCCAAACATTGATCCAAAGGATCACTTGAATATACGACATTGCGTACAAAAGCGTATAAACTATTTTTCATAGGAAAGTGATTTTTAGGAGTAGTGTTTGACTGTTCAATAAGTTAAGAAGGATCAACACTGCATTTTGGAGACCTACGAAATTCTACTAATTTATATGCATTTGAACCTCGATTATCTGCTTATCAAATTCTCTACATTGTATAAGATGCCCTTCAACAGTAGTTTCTGTCATTGACTAACATTTACCATTATTCAAAAAAAACAAGAAGATTTTTTAATTTTCAGTAATGCTCTTGTCCAGTACATCAGAACAAAAAATTCTTGCTTAGAAAGTCTTCAGAGTGTTTTAGTACTGGACTGAAAATTCTTTTCTTACTTTAATGCAATTATGTTACATGCAAAAACAATTATTCAGGGAAAATAAAGACCTTCCGTATGAATCTTCTTCTTCTTTACGCCTCTTCATAAATGAAGGTTGGCATCTTTCAAATGTCCTTTCCACTTCTTCCTGTCCTGCGCTTCCTCTGATAAAGTTTTTAGGCTTGTGATTCCTGTTACCATTTTTCCAATTTCGTGCCACTTCTTTCTTTTTCTACTTCTCATCCTGGTCTTCTACGTAAATTTTTTGGTTACAAGTTCTTCTAGTTCCTTTCCAGATGACTCCCTTAGGATATGTCCAAGGTACCTAAACCTTCTTTCCTTTATTTTGAGTCCTAATATCATGTTCTCCATATTCATTTTCTTTCTTACCTCTTCATTTGTAATCCTTTCAGTCCATCGAATTTTAAGAATTCTTCTGATAGTCCAATGGTCTAAAGCATCCATCATTTTCCTGATCTTTACTGTTTCTGGCCAAAGTTCAGATCCATAGCAAACTATGGGAAATATCATCGTCCCTAGTATCTTCTTCTTTAACTTTTGACTAAGGTCACTAGTCTCTGAAGGGCAGTCAGCTTAGTTTCTGACAAACTTACCCAAACAACATAATCACAGAACAAGATTTAGGCAAGAGTAACTTTCATCCTTTCAGTGAACGCTTTTTGATTGCACATGCGTCACTATGGGGATATTGTTTGGTGCTTTTAGCACAATGTTAGCTTGATTTCATCATACATTGTCAACTTTACCTTAGAAATTTTTCTAAAGTTTTTTGAAAATTTTCTTTAATTTTGACTGGCAGCTAATAAGTTTGATATTAGTGAAGGCTAGAAATGCAGTTGAGTTAATGCTAGTATTGAAAAGGAAAGTACAACTGAGATGGGTATTAGAATAAAAACTGTTGGAAATATTGACATGCAATGGTTATAGCAAAACTTTGAGACCTTAGCCTCCCATAGGCAAGCTTTTTTGTGTAAAACTATTTAATTACAAGTTAGGAATGAGTTTATCCATGGAAAAGTAGTTTAAATACTACCAGAGAGCACATTTGATCATCCAACTTAATGTAAAGGGTGGTAAAAGTACTGAAAGCCTTGCACCTTAATGAGTGTTGATGTTGCATGAAAATATTGTTAGCAAAAGTCACATCTCATTTTGCAAATTCATTGAATTTATGTGCTCAAATTAATTGCGCAAATTTACATAAATGTTTTTAAAGTTGCATGGATATTGTTGGTGTAGATTATATCTTGCATTGGAAAGTGTGGTTTCAAAAAGAGCCTGTGTGATGAGTTAGTTCAAGCCATAGCTAATATATTCAAAGATACCCATCATGCACAGGAAAGCTAATTGGAGGAAAAAGAGCAGAAATTCAATCCCCAAAGTTAAGGCTAATTACAATGACATGACTATATTAAACATAAGGCGAAACACAATGAAATAACCACTTATAAGGATAAAAAAAATAGATTCACAAACATCTTGAATTTACTATGCTAGGCTGTGGTTTTACAAGATATACTGACATTCTTAGAAAACCAAGGCATCTATCATTAAAAAGAATGGTAGGAAATTTGGTGACTTTTAAGGCAAGTGTTTCTTATAAATGTTTCCTTTAAAACTTTTCATTTGCATTCCAAAACCCATCACAAATGTAGTCTCAACGCTTGTTTCTGCTTGTTTTTGGACAAATCCTTGTATAATGTACAGCAAAGTGTTAAGGTTTTGCAGCCTTTTGGACACAAATGTACGCTGCCAAATGAAATTTCACTTAAAGCTAATAGGTATTATGATTGTGGTAAGGATTCTGTTGGTGCTTTGGAGGATTTTAACAGCAAGCAACACCTTGTCGTGAAACCAATTCTATCTCCTCTGGCTTTGATAATAAGAGGGCTTGTCTGCAACTGGAAGCAGCCAGTTGAATTCTACATAGCCAACGAATCTACTAGGAGCGGACACACGATCAGTTGCTAAAACTTCTTTAGATACATCAGAGAGCTGGGTGGAAAGTCTGGTAGCTCAACTCCAACTTCAGGTAATAGAAGCTGCTCTTCATCAACCTCCTTTGTAATGAATGGAAGTTGTAAACTTGCGAAGAACAAACTCTTGATAGACATTGGAAACCTAGAGCATAAATTGTAATAATAAAGCTGACTATTCCTTGCCAAAGGCTTGAAAAAACTCTTTTTATGTAGTTCACGTCAATGGGAATTTGCTGAAGCCTTAAAATTGAAACCAGGGTCATGGACAAGTCCAGAAAACAAATGCAACTACCCAAATTAACATATTCTTAAAGGGAGCTGTCACTTTATTGCTAGGTACAGGGGAGGAAGAATCTTTGGAGAGGTATCAATTTCTTTTGCTTTGCTTCATTAGGTTGCCAATTCTATTGCCATTTCATGATGGGGTGTCACAATTTTGACTAAATTCCCATCATATATATTATTTATAGGCTGAGTACAAAATGTCTACTTTTTCTGACAAATGAGCAAAAATGCTTAAATTTTCTAAATAAATGCTTGCAAGCCAACAGTTGTTTGAAATTATAAGTGGGTGTTCTTTGCTTCTTCAATTTCCTTTTTCTTTTCAACTTTCCTTTCCTTCATATCCAGATTGGACGCAAATATTATTAAATGTAGTGAATGGGGTAAGTAAACTTTTCCATTTGCCTTAAACCTTCTTGCATCCCCGTATCCAGCATTAAAAAAGACAGCTCCTTAAGAATAAGTGACTTTGGTAGAAGTCAAAACAATACCCCAAAACATAATGGTATCTATTACTAAATTAAAATATAAATTGTCGCAATTAACAAGAAGTCGGAACAGGCTGGCAGCATAAAACTGATAAAAGAGAAGTGGGTGACCCTCACTGCTAGTGCAAACTACCCTGCATGCATCCTGTTAGGATGAGGTTGAATAAATACCAAATTAATACCTAAATGGCATAAATAATAAAAAACAAGCATACAAATTGAAAAAATCCTACCTCTTGTAGCTTTGTTCAGTGTACTCCAACTCATCCTTCTAGCACTGAATGGAAAAATGGCTGCCCGACTGCAGTCGCCGCGTCTTGAAAATGAAGTTAAGTAGAGGGTACTAGTTCCCCATATTCTCGAGGAGAACATTTCGCGTTACCAAAACATCAAAGGTGCCGACAAGAGTTACCCTCTGCCTAATTCTTATTTTGTGACATAATCATGTGCATCCGTGATGCATTGCAGGCAGTCTTCCGATTCTTACGGTTATATGAAAACCAGCATTACAACTTGCCTGCCAAGCTATGATTTGACATTAATTTGCAGTAAGACAATAATAAACTGCGAATTGATCAAAACCCAAATGCTCACTTGAAGTGAATGTACGGTGCTTGTGGACAATATACATCTTGAAATCCTACCCTGCATATCCGAGAATCAGGCAAATGTGTCTAACCTTCTAATAGGGCCATCATCCTCTCATTATTTTTGTAATGAGCAATCGAAACCATAACTCGACATTTTGTCATCTTGTTGGCTCACTAATTTGAAAACAGGAAGTCCCAAATATACTTGCACCAAAATAAAAAAGAATCGAGTAGGCTGGGGCATATCAAAATTAAGACTTCTGTACGCCACAAAGCTGTAGGATAATTCAGCTTGGCAAGCCAAGAGAAGTCTCAGAGTATGGATAAAAGAGCCACAGGTTCCCCATCCCTGGTATAGGTCACCTATGTGATGTTGCACAGAAACCATAAAGATAAAGCAACAGGTCATGAAGAAAGGGAAGGTATGGTATGAAACATAATAATTACCTTCAAAACCAAGTAAACTCTTTCATTGTTTTGCGTTGCACGGTTGAGATACACAGAATCATGCATCGAAGAATCCCAGGAAGCATAGGCAGTTACCTTCTGTTGGTCGTATTTCAGTATGTTCAGATCAATCATTTTTTCTCGCTGCTCTAAAGGAATGTAAGACTTAAGTCCAGCTGGCTCTGGTTCAAGGTCAGGGCAACCTCCAAGGACATTCTCTGTGAAATGCAAGTGTAAGAAGTTTCACTAATTCATGGGGGCTCAATAACAACAGTCTGTAGCATGAATCATCTTGCAGTTAAAACGTGAATACACTCCCCTACCAAAAGTTTGGAAACGATTGGGAGGCAAAATGATGAAGCTAATGTAAACAAAAAATGTTGTCAACAGTACAACGAGCTTCTGTGCACTCTGCTTTCCAACAGCTGCGAAATTTCACACAAGTGCAGAAAAATTATTAATGTACCAAAATAGAAATTCATTATGTCATAACTCACACGCATTGTTAAAAACATCAATATTTTGTTGAGCAACCAGGTTGACTCAGAACAGCTTCTACAGGCCATTGAATTGATTAATAAGATTTGTCAATTTGCCGTTTTTAAAGCTGTTGCCTTTCTTCGAAAACTCTTGCTATTTCTTCTTCCTTAATCCTTCAAGAGTTGAGCTATGGTCTTCAATTGAAGAAAAGCAATATATTTTTCTATGACATTAATGTCGGAGATTGACTAAGCCTTGAAAGAAGTCTCAGACCACGTAGCGCACGAAATCTCTCAGTTTCCCAACTGCATAGCATGATTTGCTGACGTAAAGGAGATTTGTTGGAGCTTCAGAGCATCCAAAAATCGACTATGGACTTTGGTTAAATCTATTTTGCATAATTTAGCGGAAACAAGGAACTATACATTTAAGGAGCATAGGAGAAGCCTACCTATTTTGTAACTGCCAATGCACACTCAAAAGTAGTTTATTGGTATTTTCAGAATACATTATCAGCAACTTACTTGGTAAAGCCAAAATTCTCCGAGTTACTAGCTTATTTTTCGCAATTTCTCATGGCCACCTTGTTTTTCCACTGAAATTTTCTTGCCTCTTACCATGGCAAAACTTTTATTAATAATTCCATTTTTCCTTGGAATTTCGTATGAAAGTTATACAAATCTTTCTAGATATAATAGGCTGCATAGCGGAAGATAAGTCAGCTTACATAAGAAAGATATAACGCTTACAAACAAGATTTACGTGTGAGTTTCACGCAAAACCATTTCAAGTCCGGGACTATCGGTTGACTCGTTTCCAAACTTTTGGGGCAGGAGTGAATCCAAAACATACCATCAGTTAAACATACAGCAGAACACGACGGAAAGCTTAAATCAAGGAAATAGCAAAAGAATTGAACATACACACAGCAGAACACGATGGAAAGCTTAAATGAAGGAAATAGCAAAAGACTTGAACAAATAAATTCAATTTTTGTGTTTGAATGTATGTTCATGTAGTATGTTAATAAGCTCAGATAAACGAGTTTTAGTAACTTCATATCTAAACAGACATAAACTGAAACTTTCAAAATACAATCACAACTTCACTTCTTTAGCCATGCTACCATTACAATGAGCTAAATACTCAGCACATGTAACATGACAAATGAACTGAATTCTATCATGAAATCAGGCCTTATTGATCAGGTCAGATGATTTCACTATAAATATAAATATAAATATATATATATATATATATATATATATATATATCTGATCTCTCACATCGCGCAATTATATGTCAATTCATTTCAGCCATCGAATAAGGATATGAAAACTCATAAAGTGTTAAAAAGTCTTCATAAAAATAAGGACATCGTTATTTTTAAACTCCAGGGAATGGAGTGGTTGTACTAAATAGGGTAGATTATATTAAGGGCATAAATGACATAATAAATGATAGAAATAAATTTAAGGAGCTTTCCAATGACCCTACTATAAGCAGAGAGGGCAAATTGCAGCGTTTTCTACGGGAGCTCAAAAAGAAAGGTAAAATTGATAAAGACACATACAATTCTATTTATCCATCAGGTTCGCAACCAGCACTTATTTATGGTTTGCCTAAAATGCACAAGATAAAGTCTCCTAATGAAGTACCGCCGTTTCGGCCAATTGTATCTTCCATAAACACTTATAACTATCATTTAGCCAAATATCTTTGCAATCTTCTGCAACCTTATTTACCCAGCACTTACTCTATCTCTGACAATTTTTCCTTTGTCCAGGAACTTAACACTATCGATCTTTCTAACAGATTTATGGTTTCTTTTGATGTTGCTAGTTTGTTTACTAACATTCCTCTTAAAGAGTCCATTGATCTTGCAGTTTCTTACATCACTGAGGGAAACACTAAGTTAACATCTTCTAAGGCTGAACTTGTCAAGATGTTTTCAATTGCTACTTATCAGACTCATTTTCTGTTTAATGGTAAGGTGTTTGACCAAATCGATGGTGTTGCTATGGGCTCTCCTCTCGCACCTGTCTTGGCTAACCTATTCTTAGGGCATCATGAAACAATATGGCTTAAAAACTATCAAGGTCCTTCTAATCTTTTCCATCGACGATATGTTGATGATATTTTTTGTGTTTTCGACAATGAGAATGATGCTAAGCTATTTTTTGACTTTATTAACTCACAACATCCGAATATCAAATTCACTATAGTAAAAGAAACCAACAAGGTTCTGGCTTTCCTTGATGTGTGCATTGATAATAATGATCCTTCTTGTCTCAAAACTTCAACCCATCGGAAAAAGACTTTCATTGGATTGCTCACTAATTTCTTCAGCTTCACTTCCTTCCATTACAAAATAGGGCTCATTCGTACTCTAGTGGATAGAGCTTACAAGATAAATAATTCTCTCTTTTCATTTAATAATGATGTCAAAA
>OLMO02000277.1:7122160-7151221 GCA_900291935.2 Cassiopea xamachana
TGTAATTCCGTATATGTTGGTGAAACGTGCCGACACATTTCAACTAGAGTTCGAGAGCATCTTTTCACAGATAAAAATTCACACGTTCATAAACACCTGCAAAGCTCTAAAACATGTAAAGATTCTTGTGATGAGAGCTGCTTTAAAGTTGTAGACTCGGCTAAAACGTGCAATCAACTTACAGTTAAAGAGGCTTTACATATTTTGTGGGAGGGGCCCAACTTAAACAAACAGGTCCAGCATTACAATTTTTCCTTATCATTCTAGCCCTTTCAACGATTTTCGTTCTCTTGATTATTCGAATTATTAATTTTTGTTACACCTTCTATTGATTTTATAACGTTTAGTAGTGTGTTCCAATTAACAATTTAGTATAACAACTGAAGATGGATAGAGAAATATCCGAAACATGTCTTGTAAACTGAAAATTCTTGTCGTTTTTTGCGTCTTATATCTGATATTATTGACTTGAGAAATTTTGGAAGGATATATATATATATATATATATATATATATATATATATATATATATATATATATATATATATATATATGGTAAAATCTCTAACATACATCCCCGAATATAGCCCTCATTGCACACATCCAGATACCATTCTGTAAACAGCCACTCTCCTAGAAAAGTCAGTGTGTCTAGCAAAGAAAATCAATGAACATGGACAGAACATATGTAAAGCCTCTGTATTTGCGTTTGTTGTGGAGTTCTACGCATTAATTAAATGTTACTATAAGCCAAGGGTTTATGCACAGGACTATACGGTATACGCACATACATATAGTTATATATATGCATATATAACAAACGAAGGACGCTCTGGAATTCTTCTAACAATTCTTATCATCAATCCTCGACTAAGTTCGACTCTGAGGTCATATTCAGGATAAACACTCCCCTTACAAAAGTATTGCACAGATGTGCAAGATAATCATGACAGATATGGCGTTGTTGTGAAGGAAATGGCAATATACAAGTACAAGCGTACTCTCGCGGGTTGTGGCTTCCTTCTCATAGATATTCAGATATTGCTGTGGGTAAGTTAGTTGCGGTTAAGTTATACTTTGACCTTTCACTTGACCAATCAGCATAACAGACGTCAGCAACTATTCATATGCAAATTAAAAACGCGGCCTATAAGAATTAAGTCCATTGTTTGAAGAAAATCTTATAGCGAATCAAAACCAGTTATTTAACATTAGAAATATTCAAAATAAATAGTGTTTCAACATTCAACAATCACAATAGTTTAAATTTTTGTCGGGTAGCCACGCAGCTTCTGAACTTCACTCAGCTGACATGGAATTGAGTCGTAAAGTTTGGCAATAAAACTCTGAGGTATACGTCGCCATTCTTCAAATATCTCGTTAATGGAGGACATCTGTAGTCATTATTTAGTTTGTTTTTAATGAACAACCAAAAATTTTCGATAATGTTAAGGTCAGGTCTGTTTGCAGGCCACGGAAGCACATAAGTCCGACGCAATTTCGTATAAATCTTAGTCTTTTTGGTACGATGTGGGGGTGCATTATCATGTTGAGAGAAGAATGACCTTTTTCTTTCTCGAAACATTTGTTCCACGGATTGGTGAAGGTTGTCCTAAAAAATCTCGATGTATTTTACGGCGTTGATTTGGCCGTGGCATTGAACCAATCGACCCACGCTGTTAGGCCAAATGCACCCCCCAAACATGACAGAAACTAAATTATTTAAAGCGTTTTGGAATCTGCTTGCATCAAGATTCAAAACCCAGTCTTCTGTAGACAAACAGAGTTCCTTTTCTCACTGGGACTCTTCAAGTAAACAATGGTTAATAGGTCCTAATAGGCCACTCTTGGGGCCAATTAGAGGCATCCTATCACATGCAAAAGCATCTGGATATACATTTCGGTTATACTTTAGGTCACTACCGGCGTTTCATACTCTGACGAGTGTCGAACAAAAAAAGCTTTTAAGTATGCTAAAAGAATTTTGCCGCTTTTTCCTGCTGTCGTAAAGTTCTGTAATACCAACATACTATTTGGGAGAGTAAGATATAAAATTGCTCTCTTTGGAAATGTGAATTGAAGCCTTCTGAACATGCTTGCAAAATATTTTTCAATTACTTGCAACTATGTGTTATCAGTTTTTTTCGAAAAAGAAAGTACACTACTTACCCCAGAACACGCTTCTCGAATGAATTAAATTATTGGCAACAAGGGGGAACATTGTAAAACAACAACGAGGCCTGGCAGGCTGCGGGCCGAAAAATCTACAGTTGCAATATATATATTGCAAAGTCTACAGTTGCAGTTATCACCTTTCCAACATTTAATATGGCTTTTTATGGTTTTTTACAATATGAAGTGTGCCTGCTTGTATGATTATATTTGGAAAAGTCGACCAAATATGTCTTCAAAAAGTTTGGTCGAGAGGCCATCCTCACCTCACCTCTTCGCGGTGGTCCCTGGGCAAAGAATTCTTTGTATGAATCTGGCCAATGAGGCTCTGGACTATGAATGGTCTGAGCTGGAACAAATCATGACTTAGAAAACCTCATGAAAGACTACAATTGTATCTCGAAAAATAGTGTAAAGGGGACTAGAGATAGAGCCTCACTCGGTAGGGACACCAATGTGGCACAGGTTGGACTCGACCGTCATCCTGCTACTGTTGCCAAAAACAAGAAAAGTATAAGAAAGAGATGGAAGAAAAACACTACATATATAGCAACGTGGAATGTACGAACACTGTTTCAAAAGGGCAAATTAGATAATGTTGTCATGGAAATGAACATAATGAAGTTGAAGATCCTTGGGTTCGCAGAGATGCGATGGAATGGTACTGGATGCTTCAAGAAAGATGGCCACACCGTCCTGTATTCAGGGAGCAATGAACATACAAATAGAGTTGGTTTCATTGTGCACTGCAGTTTGAACAACAGCATTAAAGGCTTCTATGGAATCTCTGATAGAGTAGCACTACTAAAATATCAAACAGAAACGGTGACATTTACTTTTTGCAAGTTTATGCACCCACTTCTGAATCATCAGATGAAGAGTTTGAACATTTACAGTCAAATGGAAGAAGGCATGAAACAATGTAAAAGTAACGAACTCCTCCTTGTTATGCGGGACTTCAAAGCAAAAGTTGGTTCGGGAAAGGCTGAAAACGTGATAGGAAGTCACAGATTAGGACTTATGAATGAGAGAGGTCGCATTCTTCAAGAGTGGTGCCAGGAAAATGAATTGTGCATCATGTATACCTGGTTGTAGAAGAAGGATGAGAAACTTTGGACCTGGAGAAGAGCAGACTGCATCATGAAGAACAAAATGGGTTTTATATTGATCCAGAAACGATTCTTTAACACAATTTTAGATCTACAGCCATGCAGTGACGCAGACTATGGAAGTGATCATAATTCTGTTATTGCAAAGATACTTTAGATATAGGATTGCTTTCATGGAATAGCTGATGCTTTAGAAAATGCAACTGTACCGCTCCCGATATGGAAGAAACCTGAACACAAGAGTTGGGTCACGCCTGAAATTGAAGAATTGATGAAATGAAGAAGAAAAATGAAAACATATAACAATGAGCGCGAATATGCAGATTTAAATCGAGAGATAGAAATGAAATGCAGAAAAGCAAAAGAAGACTACCAAAATAACAAATGCTTAGAAATCGAGCAAGTATCTCATGTAGCTCCAAAAGTCGATGATCAAAAAATCCGTGAGATCACTGGCTAATATAAGGGTAACAATGGGAAATATGGATGCATCATAGATGAATCAGGCAATATCATTATGGGAAATAAGGACATTTTGGAACATTGGGGAAGGTACATCAAAAGTTATACGACGACCCCAAAAGAAGACGTATTCCAACTTTGTTTGAAGGTGGCTTGTCAGGTCCCGAAATTTTAGAGCTAGAAATTGAACAAGCAGCTAAAAACCATTGAGGTAATAGGACTAGAGAGCTCGCTATGTCACGTGATTGGGGTCAACAATGTAAACTAAAAATGGTAGCGTAGTTAGGCAAAAGATCACACAGAAACAACGTTCACATTGCAAAAGTTTAACAAACGTTTTAAATATGATTAATGGGAATGTATATTGGAAATAGATAATTATTTCCGTAATATTAAACCCTTGCGCTGTGTACAGTTATACACATAGATAGCTGAAAACACAAGGAACAGCTGAAATCCATATTTTTGTCTCATTGCACCAGTTAGTGCCTAACTCACACAAGGTTGAAAAAATAAAGGTAGAGGGGGAATAAGTTGATAGAGCTTTATTTTTCGGTTACATTGAGGATTACAGAGTGATTATTTGATATAAAGGCATGTACATACAAGACCAATGCAAGGATTTTGGTGAGTTGTTTCTCTGTTGTAACATCACTCCCCGAAGGGAAAACTGGAATTTTCTTGCATATTCAGAACGTATAGAAGGAGGGCTATAATCTGGTATATGATCTCTATATACTTGGTGAGTATCAAATTCTTCATATCTGCCTGGATCAAGTTAGCAAGGAACGTTTTTGAGGATATGGCTATTGTTAAAATCACATAAATAAAGCAGTTGAAAATAATGGCTATCCAGTGATGATTCCCCCAAAATGTAAGGAAAGTATCTATGTACATCTCTGTGGCAATGTACTACAAAACTTTATGAGATTCAGAGAAAGGATATCCTAACTTTAGGATACAAGTTCAAGATATCATGCTAGAAGGCCAAAGTGAAAGTGGCTGCCCAAACTTTTTGCTTCTCATTAGCCACATCAATCAGTTGTCTTGGGTGCCGAAGTAACAGTGTAGGGAAAGTAAGCCAATAACTGAACTTATCATGTTATTCAACAATTTATCCAATGTATTGAAGTAAAATAGCAAACTTTGGAAAGCCATGAAAGCACTTTTGACAACATAGAATCTATCAAACAAACTATTTGTTAATAATTATACATAATGTATATAAAAATCATGTTAATAATTATATAGAATATATATATTTATATATATATATTTATATACATTATATATAATATAATTTATAAATACTATTGGAAAGAAGATTATTGATGGTCTCAGAAATGCATTTACTATTGGCATTCGTGCTTCAGAACAGCTCACTTTTGCTATCACAGAAAGGTTATTGTCCAAAAGTAAGTCTGCTTTTAAGTATGCTTTTACATACACATTTCTTGAAGGCCTCTGGAAATGGCTTACAGCAAGATTCAAAGAGATAATAGTTAGAATACTACCCCAAATCCTAGGCAGGTTAAGTGCATTTTTAGAGCATTGTCCCAGAATTAGAGCATAGAGGTATTAAAACAATGCACACTGCATTATAGAGAATATCCATTCTCCTCAGAATTCTTCATTTTGTGTTAATGATAACTTGAAAGCCATTTTAGATTCAAATGCCATCTTGAAGAGTGATGATCTGTTGTGCACAAATGGCTTGATCTCACATTCATAAAAGAAACTTAAATGTTCATAATCTGTTGCATCACTCTATCAACCAGTTGATTAACATCACATCATTTAAGCTTCTGGATTACTATTCAAATTCTAGTGAAAGCTCTCTTTGAAACAAAGAATCTTCATTCTTTTACTGGCACAACGCTCCATTGAAAGCCATATTCTTGTTTCAAGTCTGCGACATGGCCATGTAATAATATTGATAGAGTCTTGCAGAATTGTATTAACAATCATTTCTCACAGGCTCAGCAGAATTTACACTGACCACGTTATAAGACAAAGTAAACCTTCTAGGAGACAGATGCACACAAACCAAATTTTACTCTATAATATTCAATATTGACAGAAGATGTCCTTACGTTTTTTACCATTTCCATCGCACATAGACCGATAAATAAAATAGACATTTTATGCTCTTGCAGGCCTTAAGCTCATTCCTGAGACGGCATAGTTTGCTACTACTTTGAAAAGCTCTTTAAGTTGAAAAGTATTTGCTACTGAATGACCCTTAGCCATGCTCTTTAACCTCCATTACTGTTTGTTCTAAGTATAGAGTGTAAATACCGTCAGCATTTGAGGAAACTTAATAAGGTATCCACAGCAACGCAGCAACAATGTTCGATATTTGAGCTACCACGGTAAAGTCCGTGGCTAATAAACGCACAAGTTTCTCCAAAAAAGCATGAAAAACTCTTAGTCTCTCTCCAAAGCCATAATGTATCATAGTATTCATGAAATAAGTAGCGGAAACATGATTTATTTCCTTTTTTCGTCTAGTGTATACCAACGTTCTGCCTAAGTAGGGCGCAATTATTGATTTGCATGGCAGGTCACTATTTTGTATACAATGGGATTAACCAGTCAGCACTCTAGTTCTAATAACTCTATGAGTTAAACAGTCAAAAATAGGCAAGGCAACGGGACCAGACAACATTACATGTGAGATGCTCAATACACTCGAACAGGACGGTGTAGGCGTGCTTTGTAACCTCTTTAGTCAAATATGCAACCAAGGCGTACTGCCAAGAGAGATGTGCCAGTCAGTCTTTGAACTATTACCCAAGAAGCCCGGAACATTACTATGTGAAGAACACAGAACCATTAGTTTAATGTCACATCTCACAAAGGTCCCACTTAAAGTTCTCGGAAAACGTATTAAACCTAAAATAGAGACCGAATTAAATGCTAGTCAGTTTGGTTTCCGAAGCGATTGTGGAATAAGGAATGCAGTTTTTGTTTTGCCACAGCACGAAAAAGCGGCAACACTCTTTTGACATACTTAAAAGCTTTTTTTCGTCCCAAACTCATCAGAGTATGAAAACGTAATACTGTAAGAGAACAGCCACCTCGTACATGTAAAAAGAACAATTCTAAATTAATTGTGAGTCGGCCATAGGACAACACCTAATTGCAAATCCAGAATGCGCCAAAACATACACAGACGACAATTTTCGGAGCATTGGGCAAGCAAGATTTTCTTTTCATTTAAGTGTTTTGGAATCTGTTTACATCAAGACTCAAAACACAGTCTTGTGTAGACAAAACGAGTTCGTTTTCTCACTGGGACTCGTCAAGTAAACTATGTTACTTGGTCTTAATTGGCCACACTTGGGGCCAATTAGACGCATCCTATCACATTAACCGCATCTGGATCAGTGCTTCCACTTGGAAGGAAATTTCCCTTTTTAAGGACATTTCAACATTCAGAAGGAAATCAGAAGGAAATCGAATTTAGAAGGAAAAAGAAGTAAATATGAATAAAATATAAGGAATATTAAGGAAATTCAAAAAATCGCTACAAAAAGGAGAAAAATATAGTTTTAAGTAGTTTTTGTAAACAACTGCCAGCTCGAATTGTAAAAACTAGCTTCTAGAATGAATGAACTGTATTACATAATGACCTAAAGTGACATGCTTTTTAGTCTCTATTGATAATTTGCGATAATTTCTTCATGATTCACATCATGTGTAACATGTTATAAAACCAGCTTTTATAAAGGATTTATTTTACGGAGCTAAAAGCATGGCGAACTGACTTGATGGTACTAGTGAATGGTTGCGACAGGGTTTATTACTTTTACATATTGCAATTGAAATTAAGTACCAAATGGATGGATTAGAATGTGAAGAAGGATCGTCGTTTCCAGAAGATGAAAGCAATGAAAATATCATCAATAGTAAACTAACTTTAGTAAAAAGATGTGCACCTCCAACCAAAAGGAAAAAGAAACAGCAAGCATTTTGTCAAAGCTGGTTAACTGTTCCTGAATTCTTAACTAATTTTAAGATAAAGTTGTTGGCCTCAAGGTGGAAGGAAATTGGAAGGAAATTTCGAAATTTTGGGAAGGAAATTTAAGGAAATAATGTCAAAGCTGGAAGGAAATTTTATTTTTCAAAGTGGAAGCACTGATCTGGATATATATTTCGGTTAAACTTTAGGTCACTATCCGACGTTTTCATACTCTGATGAGTGTCAGAGGAAAAAAGCTTTAAAGTATGTCAAAAGAATGTTGCCGATTTTTCGTGTTGTGGTAAAGTTCTGTAGTACCAATAGACTATTTACACAGTTTTTGTTCTAAAAGACATCAGTCAACGATCAATTGAAATGCAAAAAGATAGTTACATGTGTTTTGTGGACTATACTAAAGCGTTTGATAAAATAGAACATAACAAACTAATACACTTCTTGGACGATCTTAGCCTAGATGATAAAGATTTTCGTCTAATACAGGCATTGTACTATCAGCAATATGCAGCAATACCAGTCAACTCTAAGTTTAGCGAAATGGTTCCAATAAAATGCGGTGTTCGATAGGGATGCATTCTGTCACCAGACCTTTTCATTGTATAGTGGGATAATTATCCGCTCTCCAGACAATCCACGGGGTATCTATTGGAGGACACAATATCAACAAATTACGATATGCTGATGATACTGTATTTTAGATTCACAAGTACTTTTTATTGAACTCGATATTAGAAGTAGACATTTTGGAATGGAAATTAACAGCAAGAAAACAGAGGTAAAGATTTTCACCAAAAAGGCGAACAGTGATGCTAACCAATGGAAATATTACTTGAATGGAAAGAAATTGAAACAAGTAGAACATTTCAAATATTTGGGCTGCACTCTATCATGGAATTGTCGAGAGGATGATGAAATGAACGTAAATTTTAGACATACATAATAAAACCAAAATCAGTCTTCAAGAAAATGAAGTCATTTCTCTGAACAAAAGTTTGACATTCCAATCACGCTTTCATGTGCTCAATTGCTACATTTATCCAATGTTTACCTACTGCTTAGAAACATGGAATATATCAAAATCCACGGAATCACGAATTCAGGCATTCCAGATATGGTGCTTTAGGTGTATGCAACGAATTTCATGGAGAGCAAAATCGTCAAATGAAAATGCCATCAAGCACATTGGCCATAACAGAAGATTGTTGAAATCGATCAAAATGAGACAAATGAAATTCTTGGGTCTTGTAATCAGAAAAGAGAAATTGGAGCATCTATCTCTAACTGGATTGATACCTGGAAAAAGAGCACGAGGGAGACAACGACAAACGTTCCTGCAACAGTTCGGTAAAAGCCCTACCACTCTTATCCATGACGCATATGACAGAAAAGCATGGAAAAAGGTTACTCATGAGGCAATCAGACAGGATACAAGATGATGAGTTATTTTAAAATTTGGTATTTGCAGATGATTATTGCAATACTGTGTAAGAACAACTGGAGAATTTTTTCAATGTAGTGATATACACCTTTGCAGCTTGGGTACCGTTCATTCTAGCCCATCAAATCATGCAACTGTTGCGCACATGTGCAATCACAATTTTTCTACATGAACCTGGTAATAGGCCGCAAAAAATATGAAGAGCCGGCTTAGCGGCACATTTAAGCCCGCCGTAATTTTCCTAACATGAAAGCCATGAATGAGCCTGTTCTACTTTTCCCCTTTTTATTACTGGCAGGACTACTCGATAGTTATTCCTTTGCTAGCCATACAAAATTTGATGCCAATACTGGCCCCAGTGACTCTGCTTACATTTTCTCAGGCTATATTTCTGTTTTACCTTATCTGAATGATTTCAACTTCACTTGCTACTGTTACGGCAATCATTGAAGAGTTTATACCTAAATTTTTTTGCTTCTTGGATGACTGGAAGCAAAGATTTTGGCCAACAAAGTGTTTTTTCAGTAATTTTCAATAATCGGCACCCCAGTTAGCATTTAATCAATCACTAATATGTATATTATAGATATATAAACATATATACATATATGTAAATATGAATAAATAAATATAAATACACACATATATAAATATATAAATATATATATATATATATATATACACGCACATATATATATATATATATTCAAAATTCAACTAAGATAATATTACAAAACTATACTAAAATGAAACTAACATAACCTGGAAATATACAAAAGAACAAAAGATGGAATGTTATATAATTTGTTTTATCAATATTCAATACTAATCTGTTCACATCAGCCATCTTTTACTGACTGAAGTTCTATGCTGACTGCATTTACTAAACTGTGAAGATTGTTAGATTTATAACATATATTTGCATCATCAGTAAAGAAGTAGAATCTTAACTTTTTAGAAGCAATAAACAGATCAGGGCCCCCACCAGAATTTTGCCTAATTGTATGTGTTTTATGTGTTTCCAGTTTTCAAAATATGTCCATTCAATGTCTTTTGGGAGATCCTTTCCTGAAATTATGTCTGCTCTATGTCCGATGCAGAACATTGTGACTGTACAGACAAATGTGAACAACCAATGAAAACTGTTTAGAGAAATTTCAGAATGAGGCAAAAATTAGACAACATGTGCCATCACTGTTTAACAATCGCGGTTATGGCACCGAAGCAGCTATTTCCATGTATGGAGCCGAAGCAGCTATCTCCGAAGCAGTTTGACAAGCAAATAATCGAGAAAGGACTTCAGCCTATGAAACCTGTATCGCAGCAGAGTGAAAAAGAAAATCAATAAGAAAACAATAACGGAAACGCTCATATATATATCAATAGCAAAACAACAGCAACAGTACGATCCTAGGGTTTTGCTTTCTTCCTTTTGAGCACTGTTGACCATGCTCTAGGAGTTCCACCTTTCTCTATCGTATCTTTTTTCTGTCTTCATCCAACATAGTCAAAGCTTCGTTTGCCTCTCTAATTTTCCCACGAGAACTTTGGATCATGATAGTTGCAATGATAATTGTAGCATATTCTCCACAGTCTTCCACAAGATGATCAGTTCCATTTTTGAGCAGCCCCTGTGCAACACTTTGGGACTCATGAGCATCAGCTCCTTTTACCTCCAGGGCCTCATCTTTCTCCTCCAGTGACTTCTGGCTCTCTTCAATAATATGCAAATTCCCTTCAACTTGTCTTCTGGCTTCATCCACTGCTTCTTCCTCGGCATTAATCAATTTGTTCTTTCAGTTCTTCTTTGAGATGTTCATTAATTAAATGCATCGCTTTCTTCATACCATCAATCATCTCCTCACTTATGGGGACACTATGGGCCCACCATGCTTATGTGTGTATTCTGTCATAAGATGTAATCCAGTAATTGTCTCCCCCATTAGCCTGCTTCTTTCATATTTCACAGTATCTTTATTGTCAGGCAATTACCTCTCTACTGTAGCATTAGCAGGTGGTAGATGAGCTTGCCTCATTGTCCAGGGAAGTGCAACACTCTATCTATTGGTGCCTGTACTGACTTTGTCTCTTTCAGCACTAGGATAGAGACTCCGAGTTTATTGGTTGGTAAGGTTACTGTGATTAGTCACAGTGGGAAGCTGTTGGGCTTATTTGATCCCTTGCTATGCCTGAGGGTACCGTTGGAAAAGGTGGGCTGCAGGCCTGCTGCCACATAGTATAGAGGCCCAAACCCATTGGTAATGCTTTAGAAGGCTGCCTCATCAGATGGTGTATAATCTCGGACTGCCTGCTATGCCAGTTCACCACTGGAGCCACTCCTAGCTCGCAGTTCCAGGGGGGTCCTTCTGAGGAAACAGGATAGCTATGGGAGCTTTCATAGGCTCACTGACAATGCTGCCTCTATCAATTTGACTGACCCAATCATCACTCACTCATTTTGTATGCATAATATACCTCTCACTCACACAGATATTAGCTCTACTGCAGTTATCAATGTGGCACATTCTAAACTCTTTTCCATCTCATTTTGCAATATTCGTGGACTACCCTCCAATCTTAACTCTGCACACCAATATATATAGTAATCTAACCCTCATGCACTCTTCCTTAAGGAAACTAAAATCAAACCACTGGACCCAAATTACAACTCCATTCTCTGTCCTCATCTAAAATGCCCTGGATATGAGCTTTTCTCCTCTTTCTTCCCAAATGCAGGTGTTTGTGCATATGTCCGCTCTGATGTACAAAGTTCTCGTCTACCTCAATTTGACCTTGTTAATCCTGGTTTTCAACTCATCTGGAAGAAAATTTCCCTACCTCACACTTCACAATTCATTTGCACCCTAAACCACTCACCTAATTCAACTAACTGTGACGTTTTGGAAAGAGAGTTAATTTGGAGCGAGGCTGTAGCCGGAAGTTTATTGTTTAGTTTTACATTGTTTTAAGAAGAGAAGAGAACAGAGTGTGAAAAAGGAGTTTCGATTGCGGAGTGGGTTTTTGTTTAGATTTTTGTGATTGTAGAAGTTGTTGATATTGGATGAAGTGGAGAAGAGAAAACTAGAAATCAAGTCTCTGTTATTGTGAAAATCTTGGTTCTTGTGGGCTTCGTTACAAACCATGAACTTCTATTTGACCATCTGTCTAAGACAATTGGCACAATTACTCTTCAATCTACATGCTCTGAAATCACAGTCCTTGGTGATTTCAATATCTACAATCCGAACTGGCTTACCTACTCTCCACATATCACTAGCCCTGCTGGTTGTGATGCAGAAGCCCTTACCATTGTGAATAACATGTCACAATTGCCATCAGAACCAACACGTATTCCTGATCGCTCACGGGACAAAGCTAATTCAATCGATCTGCATCTTACATAAAACCCAGACATTTACTCTCACCCTATTCTAGATTCCCCTCTTGGTAACTCTGACCACTGCCTTATTACGTTACAGCATAACTTTGTCTCCAACCAGGATACATCTTCCTCTTCTCAAAAAGTTTTCCACTATAGCAAAGCTGACTGGGACGCTCTTCGAAACTTTTTTGCTGCTTATCCCTGGTATTCTGGCTTGTCTAACGACCCTTCCTCTTTTGCCGCCTTCATCACTCACGTAATTCAACTTAGTATGGATCGTTTTATTCCATCTTCCTATAAAACTGGGAACAATTGTCTCCAGAGTGGTTCACTTCACAATGTGCAAAAGCTGTCAAACATAAAAACCACCACCTTAAACAATGGAAACTACACCAAACTCCACATTCAAGAGCTTCATTTGTACAAACTCGTAACCTAACCTCCAAAATGATCAATCATGCCAAATCCTCTTTTGTCAAACGTATCAACAATAAAATTGCTTCATGTCAAACAGGATCTCGCTCATTCTGGTCCTTAGCCAAAGTTGTCTCACAAAACTATTGCCATTCTTCTTTTCCACCTCTAAAAACAACTCTGGCTCATCTTCATGCTCTCCTTCCTCCAAAGCCACCCTTTTCGCATCTACCAGTGCTTCTAATTCCAATCTTGATGACCAAGATTTCCAAGCTCCTCTCTACCCCACATCCACCATCACAATGTCCCCTATTAAGTTCCTACACGCAAAGTCCGGAAAGTCCTTCTTCAGCTTAACACCTCCAAATCTAGTGTACCTGATGGTATACCTGCTATAGTTGTAAAGTCCTGTGCCGCTGAACTTGCCCCTGTTCTCAACAAGCTTTTCCAATTTCCCTACAATCTTGGTATTTTCCCTTCCTCTTGGAAACTCGCCCACAGTTTCCCTATCCTCCAAAAAAGGTGACAAATCCGACCATTCAAACTATCGCCCTACTGCAATCACTTCTCTCATCTCTACGACTATGGAGACCATTATCACCAAACAACTGCTTGCCTTCCTTGAAACAAACAGCCTTCTTTCTGATCATCAATATGGGTTTCGACAAGCCAGATCTACCAGTGACCTTCTAGCCTATGCTGTTCATGCTTGGTCCTCTGCTCTAGAATCCTATGGTGAGAGTAGAGTGATCTCTCTTGATATTTACAGGGCCTTTGATCGCGTCTGGCGCAAAGGTCTTCTTGCTAAACTGCCAATGATTGGTCTTCACCAACCCTCATTAAATGGATATCTAGCTTTCTATCTGATAGGTCAATTGCAATTAGGGTCGATGGCTACATCTCTAATCCTCATTCTATCAACTCAGGTGTACCTCAGGGCTCTGTTATCCCTCCTGTTCTGTCCATCCTCTACATAAATGATCTGCTTTCCTCTACATCTTCCAGTAGTTTCTCCTTTGCTGATGACACTTATTTAAGTTCATCTTTTTCATCCAATCCTCAACACCCCGCCTATTCTAATACTTCACCATATTGCAACACTTCAGCCTCAATTCTCACCAATGACTTGGCAAATGTAGAGAAGTGGGGTAATGACAACTTTGTTAAGTTCAATGAAGACAAGACAAAACAGGTTGTAATATCACATAAACATCATGAAGATTTCCCCCCTGTTGTCATGAATGGCCATAAACTGGACACTTCATCCTCTATCACTCAACTGGGTCTTTCTATTTTATCTAATCTCACTTGAAAACCCCATATCAATTCCATAGCAAAGCATGCATCTCAGAAACTTGGCTTTCTTTCTAGAGCCCGTGGTTATTTCTCACCTTCTCAACTACTAACTATATACAAATCCCAGATTTGTCCTTCTCTGGAGTACTGCTCTCATGTCTGCAGTGGTGCTCCTAAATCTTCTCTCCATCTTCTTGACAGAGTCCAGTCTAAAGCTATCCGTCTCATCAACAATCCAAACCTCACTAATTCTCGTTGTCTTGTTGCAGATCTTTCCATTTTCTACCGCTATTTTCACGGACATTGCTCTCAGGAAATCAAGAATATTATTCCTGATCCAGTGAGGTGTGTTTGAACCACCAGAAACTCCACCTATTCACACCCTTTCCAAGTTACACTACCTAATCCACAAACTCCATCCCACAAATCATCTTTCATTCCCAGAACTTTCAACTGTGGAAATCATTGCCACCCACTACTTTTACTGAATCCTACAATTTGTCATCTTTTATATCTAACATCATGAAACTTGAACTTGTCTTCCTTTGTACTTAAACTTTCCTTCATTTTCTCAGTTTGTCCTTTATCGAGGATTTGTTATAGGGCCTATGGCCTTTCCATGGCATTAATTACTAAAACAAAAACCATTAGCAAAGCTCAAAAATGCCTTCACAACTGGATGGCAATTTTTTATACTTTACACCACCAGACAAACATTATTACCAGTTTTAAATCATAATTTCTAGTCATCAAATAAGTTCAGACAATCAGCTAGACTAGTTTTTAATGATCAAAATAATCAATTATTGTTTTACATTTTTAAACAGCTCTGCAATTTTTCCCAAAAACTGCATATTACTCTGTTGCATTGCAAGCACAAATTGTTGCTGCTCCTCTTGCAAGCTTTTCCAGAATTCTTGATTTTCAATGGCTATTCTTTCTTCGCTTTCACTGAATCTGAACCTCCCTTGTATTTGATTCGAGTCAAGTTAATTGCAAGGTATAAAGCCAACCTGAACTTATGTCACATACTGTGAGTGGGCATCATAACTTTGACTCGCGCTTAATATTAGAGTCCACTCAATTCCAATATCGGATTTATACGTCTTTCTTTTCATGGATCAAATAGACACTTCTAGGCTATTTAATAGATTCGAATCGAGCTAAGTGCAACGTATAAAGCGACTCTCAGAATCAACCATATACAACCTCCACTTGTCCTTCTGATGAGACACGTCACTTTCTGGGATCAAATTCGGAACTAGTTTGGCAAACCTTTCAATATTTTAAATGCTGTTTGCATGGGTTCATGCTCTGGGTCCTGGGTGCAAGCAAATGGCATTGAGAAGTACTGGGTTGTCCAACGGAAGTTTTCGTTGGAGTTGCTTTGTTGTCACAACATAAAATTGAAGCATCTTCTCCTCTTTCTTTTGATCAAAGGGACTAAGGCCTGGTTCAGATTGTGCATTATTCATGTGCCGTATTAACTAGATGCCATTTAGTAAATTATAAGTACGGCATCTAACTTGAATTGGTAGAGTACTTTTCATTTTATTCGATGCAACCATGTAGTTTGATGTGATCTGCTGTATTATACGACACAAGTTCGATTCTGATTCATACGCCACGTAGTGCGGAATTAAATGCGTGCATTACGCGAGTTGTTAAAATATGTTATTCCATTGTGTTTTGCTCCGATTCCAATTGGAACATGTCCATAGAACAAAATACTAGCAGGAAGTTCGCGCTATAAGCTTCAATAAGACATGGTGGCTATAGCAACAGCGATGAACTACCAAGAGTACCACACACCACTGCATGTTGCATGCTCTGTTCCGATCAGAGACATCACTTGTACATATTTTGGGGGTGTCAGGTGACCCGCTAATATAAGATCTATATCTATAAGTATGGCCACAGAATACTCCTTATTCATTGGTTTGACGTGTGTGCAAGCAGAACCAGTTAACATTGTGCTGCAAATAGGGAATTTACAAAATTTTGTCGCGTGTGAGGGTGGAAACAGTGAAATCCTCTTGCATTGCGAAGAATGCAATCTGGGATTGTGGTTAGGATAACTCCTAAGTCCCCAGCTTTCAAGGTCCTGAGGGGGCCTCCAAGATACTTTCAAGAGACGAGATTCTTTACGTTATTTAGAGCTCAGTAGTGACAATGCTAATACATGCGCTACTCAGTTTATTTATAAGAAACCTAGTAATAAAAGTGTCATAACTTTTGGCTGCAGTTTTTGCTAAAATTTTCTTAAATCAATAAATAAATTGCAGTAAAAAATAAACAGAAATTTGAGTATAGGACGCTATTAGTACTATAGCAAAAAGTATCTCAGTAGAAGTTAAATTGAAAAGCAATGTCATGTTGAAATTGTTTTGGTTCAGACGGATGAAGAACAAAGTAACTGTTGGAGTTTGCTATTTGTCTAAAAATTCTTAGCTCTTTCCTTGTAGGTGCAACAGTTTCTTAGATTTTTTCGGGGGCTTAGCTCTAGGCTGCTTACACTGGCTTACGCGACCTAGAACTAGACCCCCTAAAATGTAAGGGATCTAGTTAAAAAATCTAATACCTCATTCAATGATTATTCTGTATAAGTCTTGTTGACTCCCAATGGCTAGTAGGTTTAGCTGATCTATGTTAGTGTGAAAGCGGTACCCAAAGTATATAAGCTTTTTCATAGTGGGGTACAGCTTCTAAACTGACATAGATTACCTAAACCTACAAACCATTGGGAGCCAACAAGACTTATGCTGAATAATTAGTGAAGGCGGTATTACGTTTTTTCATTTATTTTTAGCCGGTCAATGTGCTCTGAAAACCTAAAAAGAATGATCTATTTTGAGGCCAACATGTGGAAACCAATAGCAGCCAGTTAAATAAGGTTTGCATTTAATACGGCGTTTGAATCAACTGCCGTACTTTGTATTTAGTTCGAATCTAATGATATTTTATACAGCACATGAATAATATGTCGTATGAACCAGGCCTAAGATTCTTTGCACCAACCTCTATTTTCTCAAAAGGGAGATGTATTTCCTTTTTCTTAGCCACATCCAACTGTAGCATAGACTTTTCACTTTCTTCATCTATTTCACGGGAGATCACAAATCGCTTCAAGATGCACACAAGCAGCTTCTTCAAGTAAGTAAACAGCAGATGAATCAGAGGGCTATCACCCTGAAACCACAGATGGAACTTGTTATAAGGCACAGAGACATCATGACAAAACCGATTTGAACAAGGATCAAATATTCCCATAATAAAGTCATATCTCTCGTTTCTGGAAGTGTAGCTCTTAAACTCTTCCTTCTGACTTGGACGGAAGTTACTGAAATATGGCTTTGCTGAATGCCAGTGCTCTTCCACTTTAGTCATAACTGGGGCTAATGTGAGCCATCGAGACTCCACATGGCGCTGGAACATAGGATTAGAATACCTGAGCAATACGTTGTACGAAATGTTTACACATAAACTTCTTAAAATACCGTTCTCTGGTTACAAGCTACTTCTCTGGAAACACTCATCTACGATGGATGGCCAATGTATCGCAGGCAGCATGCAATTATATGGAAATCAGTTCTTAGCCTCACATTTTATTCATGTTTGATTCGAAATAGCGAGCTTTTTTATGCCAGAATCAAAAAGGCAATGGAGAGATAAATTGGCATGAGAAGTACACATATCGTAAGGACAGGTAGATTTACATTAAAGATAGAGTAGGAAGCATGAATAGAGAAAGAAAGGTAAATTAGGAAACTAAGTTAAGGTCAGGCTTAGAAAAGTAGGAAAACATATATCGGAAACAATATGTAGCAAACGATATGTAGTAAAAAATCACAACAACTTTGGCTTACTTGTGCATAAGCATATCATTTTAGCACAAAAAAAGCAACAAAGAAAGTACACAAAAATGGTGCAAAATATGTGCGCTTTCAATTATTATCATTTTGCTACAATAAGAAAGCTGTGCATTACAAACCCTGTACAAGTCAACCAATGTCAGCTAACGCAATTTCGACTATTGAGGTCGCGGGAGTTCTTGGTATTTCTGATTTCTACACGTCTCCCCTATTTATTTTTTAAAATTCTCTGCAGATATCGAAAGTAGCAGACTTTTAGCATCTAATGATTTTCAAAATATTGCAATAGCTTTATCCGCTATGGTAAGAAAACACTAGCCTCAAACTCTGCAAGTCTGTTATCCTGTGTTGATGACTACTATCTTGGCCAAAAATTGACATCACTTAAGGGTATGGACATATGTACACTGCTGAGAAAAATTGAATAATTTACTACCAATCTAAATTGTTTCAGGATATATCTGAAAAATATGCCTTTATATCCGCATTTCTGAAAAATATGTCTATTTTATGTGTTTATGTCTTTTATGTCCGCGGTGGGTTGCCTGATAGATAATTAATATAAATTAAACAAAGAAGTGGATCGAGTACAGAGTGAGTGTCGCGTTCTATTGATCAAGAGGTAAGTTGGGAGTATTGGGGATTGTATCAGTTATCTATTATATTATTGGTTGTAGAAGTTTTTGAGTGATGGGAAATAGCTGTTTTCATACAGAACCAAACATTTTTACGTCAACCTGCAAACACTAAGCAAATTAAGATTCAAACTGTGGCTAAAAAGTGATTTTGAAAACGAAATTTAAATGTGCCATCCAAATAGTTTAAACAAGTCAGCATCAAGATTGCAAAGTGGTCATGTGACATGTCACTGTATCTCATGCAAAAGGTTTGTCCTCTTGTCAACCAATACTTGGCAGGGGCAATAAAGTATTTTGATCACCGGTAAATATCCAAGTGATTCGACAATCCAACATTAAAAACTGCTACATAAAGAATGTCAGAATTAACCATTTCATTCTGCCATTTCAGAAAATATTTTCCTAGCGGTGTGTAGTCAGTCTTTTATTGTAGAAAAGAATAGTTTCCCAAAAAAGTTGACAAGGACTGCTGAAGCTCATGAAAACGATCCTTACAGGGTTCATAATCAATACGTGAATCAAAATTCCCTGACTATTATGACTATTCCCTGAATGGTAGTCAAAAACACCTACTTTTCCCTGAACCCCATTTCACTTATTTACAAAACAAGGTAAAGAAAGTGAAGCTTAATCTTTAGGTATTACACATATATTTGCTATTGCACAATGCAAAACTATAAATTTCAGGTCTACTGACAACAAATAGAGCAACGACTTTGCGAGCAACCATTTATCGTGAATTATGCATAGTTAATGAAAATGATATGCTGACTAAATAATTGGTTGTCCCCTAACTTTTCGCTGACTTGGATAGCATTTATAGAAAAATTCCTTGACTATTCCAGGTTAATCCAGGTTATAACCCCACTTTTTGCAAAAATGGCCTATTTTCCAAATTTTTCCTATTTCAGTATGAACCCTGCCTTATTTATAGATGATGAATAGTAGAAAAACTACACCTACAATACATAATATGTTTATGAGAAAGAACAAGTAACTACATACCATCCAAATTCAGGAATATAAGTGGGATATGTCTTTCCATTCCAGGAGGTGGGTCCCTTTAAGATAAAGAATATGTACAATACACCATCAATGTTATGGAAGTAATATTAAGCAACTGATATATCAGTAGATTCAATGCTAACATATTTAGAAAGAAATGTTGCAATTTTTGCTGGGTAAATCATGTCACTGTTCAGTGGACACCAGCTTGATGCGAATTTCGCAAAAATCAAAATCGTACATCTGAAAACATACTAATTAATATAGTAAACAGCTGAAAATCATTTGCATTGCCCTTAAGTGTCATTTATGAATATGCTCTAACCACTATGCTACCTCGCTCATTACATATATATATATATATATATATATATAAATATATATGTAATGAGCGAGGTAGCATAGTGGTTAGAGCATATTCATAAATGACACTTAAGGGCAATGCAAAATATACTGTTACCTTCACGATTTACACCATTCTGATTTCTTCTATCACGACTATAACTTGGCATTTTCTAACTAATTATCTCTAGGTGAGCAATATTGGTGAAGCATTCATGGCATTGGCTCCTCCCTTGATATTGTAATCTTATTGGCCATGTTATTAGTGTTATAATCTAGACCACGATTACAGTTGCCACTATCGATTGTGAAAGCCTACTAGTCTTTCACTCTAGGGGGCATCCATAAAGGATGTCCGCACCTTAGGGGAGGAAGGGGGATAGCAACAATGAGAAAAAGAACGGACAAGAGGAGAGAGGGGGTTTACCTGTAAGTGGACATCCCTTTTAGTGTAGCCTCTTTAAGGTACTTTTATCATCATGTTCTTTCATTAGGGATTGAAAAAAGAGACAAGCAAGAAATAAGTATGAATATCTTCTTCAAAGAGCTTTTATTTTTTCATATTTTCAGTAGCTGTTTAATTTTCTTCCACTTAAGTGTCTGCAAGAACAGGGGGGGGGTTGTTAAGCAAAAAGCACACAGGCATGGGCAAGGGAAAGGAGTAGATAGAAAACTGGGAGAAATGTGCGAACATCCCTTATGGATTGTTGTAAAGTTGATAAAATTAGAGTAAGCGTAGGCGGAGCTCATACGGGTAAGAGTTGGGGAATTAACATAATTATATAATACAAGAGTTACGTTTAATTATGCTGGATATACATAATTTACAAAAGGCTAGCTTATTCTATCTGCCTCATCTACAACATGGATGGTCTCTTTCTTTGTTATCATGTCTTTGTCTACACTACTTTCACCCCGTATTAGGTAAAATAATATCCCATTTGGTATACTAGAAGCCTGTGATCGTAAAGTGAATTATTACACTGGTCTGCGAGGTATTAAAGTTCAAGCATGCGATAGCTGATTCTATGGTAGTTTACTACGCAAAATCCAAAAATTGTACTCATTTTCTCCAATCAGGTCAAAATTTTGAGATACAGGGTTGTAATGGAATTGTTTGCAGTCCCCTTTAGTGCTATCTACTATGCTTAATTCTTCATAAAATGCTTCGCAAAAATTAAAAATTTTATCTAACAAAGCTTAGAAAATAAAGATTACACATTACACAGTAGCTAATCATGGATGAAGGGCCTTTTTAGTGACTTTCTCCTGTGCTGAGTAGCCACCACGCCTCATTTCAAACACCAACAGTAGTCTGCAAGAAAGTTTACATCCCATCGGCCTTGGTAGCACTCTTCCATGACACAAATATCTTGGTGGAAATGCTCTCCCTGTTCCTCACTTAGTCTCCGCAGTTTTGCGGGAAATAGCCTAAGTGTGAGCGTAAAAAGTGGATTTTGACTGACATGCGAGCCCCTAATTTTTGAAAGTTTTTCAGGAGCTCATCAACTTCCTTTTCGTATTCTTCACACCGGTTCTTCCCAAGAAAGTTTGTGATAACTGATTTGAGAGAACCCCAAGCAGACAGCTCAGTTGCACTCAGTGCGTCATCGAAAGTTGAGTCCTACATGAGTTCCCGTATTTGAGGCCCATCAAAAATGCCAGCCTTAAGCTTTTCCAAGCTTACCCGAGGAAACTTCTAAAGGAAAGTAAAGCCTTTGCCTTTTCTGTCCATTGCCTTTACAAAGTTCTTCATAAGTCCCAGTTTTATTTGCAAGGGTGGAAGTAATATCTTGTTTGGTTCAACAAGAGGGGGAGATTTTACATTGTGCAAACCAGGTTCCAATCCTTGTCTTAGCGGCCATTCTTGTCTGATATAATGTTGGTCATCAGCCCGACTATCCCACAAACACAGAAAGCATGGATACTTTGTATAACCACCCTGTAGTCCTAAAACTAATCCAACAACCTTTAGGTCTCCACAGATCAACCAACCATGGTCATGGTAATTCAGGGCAGAAAGTAACTGATCCATGAGTCTCTTTCATTTGCACAGAATGACCAATAGGAATAGAAGAGTATGTATTTCCATTATGAAGGAGAACTGCTCTGAGACTTCTGCTGGATGAATCAATGACAAGCCTCCATTCCGTATTACTATAGTCATGGCCCATTGATTTCATCAAATCAGCAATGTTGTTGCAGTAAACCAACGATAAGTCTCTCTGGGTCGTGAAGAACTGTCTGAATTCTCGTTCACGCTCTCGATACCAGTAAAATGTTGTTTCAGGTGCCAGCAAATTTTTCTCACGAAGACGGGAACCGAGAAGCTGCGATGATTCCTTGGAGAGGTCTAGGTCTCGTGTCAAGTCATTGAGATCTGCTTGTGTTAGAGGTACTGGCCAGTCATTCTCTTCTGACCAGTATTCTACACCCTCTGTTCTGTCATATGTGTTATCAGATTCTGATTCAGAGCTAGATTTGATTGTAACATCTGGCTTAGGAACAGGTAGGCTAGGACATGAGGGACTGGTCTTATGGCAGACGGAATATCAGGATACTGAACACAATGCTTGTTCTTGCGATTGATTCTTTGACGATTGGTCATGCAAAAATAGCAGTCTGTCACATGATCTTTTCCTTTTTCATTTTCCCAATCATGCAAGTTCTCAACACATGTTTTGCAGCTAAAATGGGGTGCAAATGCCTTGTCCTGGTCTCCAAGCTTAACTCAAAAGTAACAATGATATGCCTTCTTCACAAAAGCAGTTATCTTAGCAACACGACCAGGAAGAATCACATTACCATCAAGGCCGTAACCACGATTTTCATTTTAGGGGGGACTTAGAAGTCACTATCGGAGGAGGCCTCACCATGGTTGAGGCAGAGGAGCTGAGAAAATTTTACGATTTTCAAACGTCTAAACACGCTATAATGGGTCACATGTTACTTAATGTGTCTCAATTTTTTTAAAAGTAGAGATCCAAACAGTGAAAGACAATACACCAAAATATCTACAATTCTTGTGGATTTTAATAACATTCTTACAACTTATTACATAAGATGATTGTAAAATAGATGTAGTTGTTAAAAACATCCAAACAAAGTTTTACGATCACCAAGAAGAATGATTTCATTTGCAACATTACAAAGATCAAGATTGTCAGTTTCGTCCTTGTGGATATGCAACGTAAGCATATTGTTTAGCCTCGAATGTTTATAAATACTCTTGTTTGACCCCTTGTTTTTCAAACCTTCATCTTCACTTGTAGCGTTTAAGAAATGAAAACGTACACAAGCATGTACAATTTTATGAGAATGTTATTTTCCGGAAATGGTTGTAATAAATGAATAAATGAATTCGATTAACGGAACTCCCTCGAAACTTTTATTCCATTGGCTTTATTATTATTCACATTCTATTTAATAACAAGACACAAAATATTTAATTTTCTATTTCGCACACTTTAGGATAGTATTATAATTGAAACAAAAATTTATTTTAACAAGAAATTATTGGGGGGCTCCAGCCCCCTTGCCCCCCGGTGGTTACGGCACTGACCACATATATAGCAGAACCTGTCAGGATGATTCTTACATTTGTGATCCATTCTCTCACGATAAAAAAATCCTAAATAAAAGGACTAAATGTGTACCTTGAGATTCAAGTCACATGGACTGGAGTTGAGCTCTTTTATCGATCGTAATCAGATTCAATTTGATCTAATTCTAAAATATACTTGGGAACTCAGAATTCGTCATATGTCCTTTCTCTATCTCAACTTCAAACCAACTGATTTGAATACAAACCAATGTGACCATTTAATCCTCACCTTTTGGCAAGCAAAATCTAAGAATAAAAGTAAATGCGAATAACAGGAAGTTGATAGTTGCCTTGCGATAATTCTGACCCTCTGCGGTTCTACTACACTCAAGTACTGCCACTTCATCAGTTCCTTTGAATCATAAATATTTACGGTGTACTTGTTTACGTCTAATACCAACACAATATATATTGAATCATTTTAGTCAAAATAGCGCACGGAAAAGGCCAAATATCTGAATGAATGATCTTCTGAAAACATATAGAAAATCAACGCATGTGCATCTTGCAATTCCCCACAAGCTCTGCTAAACAATAAATGACACCTTAGGTGTAAACAAAGCAATTTTCAATTTCCTAAAATAAAAGAAAGATGTAAATTTAGCTTCAGTTTGAGGCTGCTCCAATTTCTTTTTCTATATAAAAAACAGAGATTGTGCTAGCTACATTTCTCTTTTTCATGAACTGAGTACTATCCAAGGGTCAAAACGTATATTAAACATATCTCAAAAACTTGACCTGACCACAGAAAATGGGTAGTACATTTGGATTCAGCGCATCAAAACATGCCAAGATCAGTTGAAAAACCTTTGAACTTTTAAAAAAAGTTTTTAAACGCAGGCCAGTGTTATTGAATCCCAGAAACGCTGATTGTGGGGTGATAGCTGATGCACTTGCTTAATTTTCTGGCCTTCAAAACTCTCTTTTCACATCAAAACTAGTGAATATCAATTGCTGGGTTCCCATTGACCTGCTTACTGGGACACCATAATCATAAGACTCTGCACTGATTAAACCTGACGTCTTGCAACAAAAATGGAATCATTCTTGGAATAAGCACACCGAAACTAACTATTCTGATAAAACGTTTATTCCAGAAAACACTTTCTTGACCATTAATATTTTAAAATTTGTAATATATATCTGTTTGAGTGGTAGTTATGTGACTTTGTACTAACTAAACCTGATGTGTTACGACAACAAGGTATCATTTCTGAAATCAGCATCCCAAAATTAGATATTACGATATGGAATTTTTCCCAGCAGAAAAAAAACCATGACCAGTGTCGCATTAGAATACATAATAGTACTAGAACTAAAAGAAGAGGCTTTGGGTACCAAACAGGACACATGCTTGTGTAGCTAAAGGTTGGTAAATTGGGTGCAAATCCAAATTCCATAACATAAACTATGGAAAGGGTGGATAAAAATTCATTACTTTCCTATATAATGAAATATACTATACTAAGAAAAGATAAATATCCAATGAGTAAGAAAAAGAGTCAAAGACAATAGTTCACAAAAATGCCTTCAGAAATAAAAGTCCTTCCGAGATTTACTTACGTAAAAATAGGATAGAAACCTTTCATAGGCCTTCAAAAAGCAAGTATCGGCAGGTAAGTTGGAATAAGAACACTCTGGCCGGAAGAGATTCACAAATGACAAGGTGCAAATAATGGTCTTAAAGGTTCTGAGGAGATGCGATGGGTGATCCGTTTTTGCAACTATTTAAATTCGTTGGTGTGATCCATTTCTGCAACTAAAACTGTTAAAGTAGGTCTTTTGGGGTTTAGGATAATGAGGGAAAAATGAGTCACGAAGCAAAATGCTCCTTGCATCATAATAAATATGTGCTTTCATTGTTGGAGAGAAAAGTTAGCTCAGTCTCTGGCTTGTAAAGTGGCCTCTCTCTCTCTTTCAGCTTTTCAACAGTTTTTCAAATGAGATAGTGAAATGCTAACATGAAGAGAGTGATTTAAACAAGTCATCAATGATTTAAACAGTGACTCATAAATGATTTAATAAGTGAGTCATCAAAGATTTAAACGAGTCATCCAAGATTTCAACAGTGATTAATCAAAGATTTAAACAGTGAGTCATCCAAGATTCAAACAGTGAGTAATGAATGATCTCGACAGCAATTTGGCAAAACCTAAGGAAACGTCTTTAAAATAGTTTTCAAATTTGTGTGCAAATGACGCGAAGCAAATGAGATACAACCTTCAATATTCATTACTTGTGCATAACTTTCTATAACTCAAAAAACGAAAGCATGATCAAATGCACAATGTACATTCTTACCCTTTGTCATAAACATGGAGAAAAATTTGACAATAGTCCAGATACAACCGATAGTACTTTGAAGCAACTTCTATCTTGGAAGACGTATTGAATTATTTTCGAAAGTCATACTGATGGTTACTCTAATGGAAATAGTCTGATACTGCAGACTTTATCTTGCCTATAGTCAAAAATCTCGTTTATATGTGATATTAGCACACAGCTTATTCTCCTCTATTCACTTCAGCAAGGTTTTTGAACACAACATCCCCTCTGCTCCACAAAACATCTTAGTTGAAAGTTTTTGAAATCTTTAAAGAGCACATGACACATATTTTTTTATTTTCGAAAATCAAAATATAGGTAGTTTCTGTTAGCATTCTTGAAGTTTCCTTGTGATGGCACAAATATTCACCTTGCAAACGCGCTTTTGAAATGAGTAGATGGAGAGGATTTGTGGCCCCCAAAAAACGCGGTCTGAATCACATGACTTCACGATCATGACGTCAGATTGTTTGCAAGGACCCAACCAAACCAAAACAACATGGAGGGCACGCAATCCAAAAAAAAGTTAAAAGAGGTGGCCGATATTGTGTAGCAGGAGGTCCAGGAAGCACAAGCTGCACAAATACAAGCTATACTCTTGGTATCAAAATGCACCAGTTTCCCAAAGATGAAGTAGTTCGGCAGAAGTGGGTCAAGTTCGTTCAAAGACATAGGCATTCATTCAAAAACCCAAGCAAGTACTCTTCCTTATGTTCTGCACATTTTGAAGATACTTTCTACTTTCGGCCTCAAACAGATTCAACTGGAGTGTCTTGGAGAGGGAATTTGATCAAAGGATCCGTTCCAACTCGTGATTCCGTACATCTACCTTCGCCTAAGAAGACGTCCTGTCGTTCCAAGCGTTTAGTAAGTAGGCCTAAATTTTCAATAGTATCTTGCAGGCCCGAATTTGGCCTTTTTATTCTTGCAATTTTCATTCAGAATGTATGCATTGCTATTAGTTTCTTGAGGCTAGAGGCTAGAATTTATATGAAAAAACATAATACTCAACTGATTCATCGTGCTTTGAAAGTATCACAGGAAAAAAAATAGCAGAAAATGAAAGCACCAATGAGTCAACGCTACCATGTTCTTCCAGTTGTCAGTTTGACGAGAATTGTGTTACCTATTCATCTACAGATGATGATTCAGGCCAAATTCCTGCTGTAGAACATTATGCTGACAAAGGAACAATAATTATAATGCCAACCCCCCAAAGGTGTGCATCCTGCATTGAGAAGGTGAAAAAGCTGGTCTCTGCAGAAGAAAGTGACACGCTTACAGATAAGATTTGCCAAGTACGAGAATAAAGTTGCTGGAGAAATGGAGGTATCTGTGACAGCTATCACTGTAGTACTTCAACTACTATTATTCCCTGATACTACTTTAATTGATACTACATAGCATCAGAAGATGTAATGTAGTATACCATATGACTACTTTGTGTGTAAATGTTCTCATGCTGATTCGTGTTGATTGTGCACATGGGAGCACTGAAAATTTATAGGGGCATTGGTAAAGGGGCCAGATACATATGTATGTATATATGTATATATATATATATATATATATATATATATATATATATATATATATATATATATATATATATATATATATATATATATACTACTAAAAATATGTTGAAAGTTGGAAGGGAAAAGATTTCCAAATTATTAGGGAATGGATAGCTGGTGTTCAAAACCATCTCTACTGGGATGCAAGAACAACAAAGACTGGTTTTGAAGATATGATTGAGGCAAAGTGGACCTCATTTATAAGGCATGCTGCAGGAAAGCATGAGAACCACCCCAATGTATTGTTCCAGATATGTTTGCATGATGAACTGGAGCCCAGGAAATGGATTAGAATTGGTATCTACCTTTTTGCAACATCTGATATATTCCATGGTTCAGTTATCAATTAAAAATTTTATGTAAGAATGAGCCAAATAGATGGGGTGTGAGTCATGTCACTCCCCATTGTGTATGAAACTTGAAGCAAGGTAATCATTATACATGGATTTCAGTATACATTCATTATTCACCATGGCCTTTCTTTTATATTCATGGTTGGAAAAATTTTGCCCAAGACTCCAAACCAGATTGTCTGGGTACATCACTGCTGTAGAATGTATATATAAATATACATATATACATGCATTCAAAAAATATTCATATTGTGAATATTTTGCATATATGCATTGTTTTGAACTGATCTCATTTGCTAGGTACTGCTACTCATGAAAAGTTGCATTCAATATTGCTAAACCAACAAATTGTAAATGACATAAGGAAAATGTCTCCAAATGCACAAACCAGCTGTTTAGAAGGTATTCATGCCACTCTTAACATCTGGCACCCCAAAATGATAAGCTTTTCCTGGATGGGAACAATTTGCAGGTAGATTAAAGACGATTTGAGATATATTTCAAGTTTTCTTTATATCAGCATATTTAAATTTTGTCACAGGGATTAGTTGTTGTATTAGAATATATGAACAATAGTGAAAATCATGTTAAATGTTTATGTGTAAAAAGAGCATATTGAAAATTTGTAAATAGCTATTGTTAGCAATATACCTGTTGTAAATAAGGCTATGTGATGTCAATTTCTAATACAGGCATATTTTGGCATGTACTCATTTCAATGAGAATCTATGCAGGGACAAGGTTTCAAAAACTGGGGAACAATATTACAAAGTGGTATGGCCTAAATATAAAGATGGAGAGGTGGTTGTTAAAGAGCGATCAATACCACCAGCCTATGGTAATGATGTTTGTCCAACTGGAAATAACTTTTTAATTTGCCTTTTACTATTTGCTCTTTGTACAGGTCATATAGTGAACTCTAAAATTTTCAATTTCCAAGAGTAGCCTCTGCCAATCATACTGGGTTTTATCCTGTAATAATTTATCTCATATAGAATATGTATAAGAAATGAAAGAATTGCTATTTACAAGACCTGTATCACAGTTGATGCCTGCCTACAATGAATTTATGGCAAACCAGCCAGTACCC
>OLMO02000277.1:7151475-7182935 GCA_900291935.2 Cassiopea xamachana
GCTTTATCATATTTAGTTGAAGAACAAAATGAACTTGAAGCCAAGAATGCCCAGACAGCTATTGGTATCTAGCCTTGTACCAGAAGAGAACCACCTAAATGTAAGAAATGTCTGCAACCAAGGAGGGGACACAAGAAAGAAACATATAGCTGAAGCTGTTCTGAATAATTGAAGGATTGCTTTATTGGAATTGTTGTACATGGTTGACACATCTGAGCTCTTTCCTTTGCTGTTGCATTACCAGATGCATCCCAAGAGATACATTTTGTCCTTATGTAATGTTAAATCCATGCTGATAATGGTCTACTATTTTCCAGTCTACATATCCAAATATCCATCTTGCCAAGATTCTATAAGCAACTGCTCTCATATACCTATGAAAAATGAAATCTTTCACTAGACTTAAGGCCTCTCAAATTTTGGAAAGGAGCAGGTTTTTGTCAGTCTATACTACTACATTGCAAATAATGGTTTTATATTACTCAGGTTAAGAAGTAAGAATGAAGCAGTTGTAGAATATTGATGGCTTACTCGTTTTGTCTCCTTTATTTTTCCATATGCTTCACGAACGTTTCTGTGACAACTAAACTCTCCCTGCGCCCACCAAGTTGCTGTCGTTGCAAAGGTTACATCGACACGAATTATTGACGTGGCTAACAAGATCATATCGTTCTTCGAGCGCTACGAGAGAGAGCTCATCAGGGTCTTCATTACCTGTCGGATTTTCATTTCGATCTGGGCCTGAAGCTGGTGGCTTGCCTTCGTAAGGCTCAAAATCAGCCACAATGGCAGCTGCTTTGTTGTCAGAACCGGAGCATGTACTGCAGATACCATCATAGGACTCATCTTCATTACTACCACTTTCCGAAGAAATAGTAAGTTAACGTAATATGAAAATAACTGAGAGTGCTCTTTATCCTCGCGGTCATGTCACAGTTTGTTTTCGTGAACATGCAAACAATCTGACGTCACGTGCAAGAGGCACGTTTTTGTCTCGGCCCAGACTCCGTAGACAGTTTTTCTATCGTTTTCCCATATTTCAACCCGAAATAAGGAGATTTTTAACAGGGCTATCGAATTTTTGTTCTACACCATGATCTTCAGCGGTAAAAATAACGCAGGATATCCATTTTTCACATTACATGTCATGTGCTCTTTAAGTATTGCGAACCTTTTGCAGTAAATTTGCCTTTCAGTAGTAAAATAGGGAAGCCTAATAAAACGCACATGCTTTTGCGCTATTTTTTGATAGTCTGACAATTCACAATCTTTAATCATACTATTTCTAATTTTCTGAGAAATGCAAATGAGTAATTGAAAAATTTTATTGCGTTTCGAAAATAGAAGCGTTTCTTTATATATGAAATCGATTTAGTTATTTTCGTGGAGAAATAGTTTAAACGCCTCGAACAGTTCTAGACATCACTTTGGAAACCGCATTTCTAGGCTTATTTCCATAGATGTGTAACCTAAGTATACTCAATTTAACTGTTTATATTAGTAGTATATATAGAACCTCTGAGTTCATACGTATGTTTGTAAGAGCTATGAACGTAGATTGAGGAATTTTCAAGTTATGAAAATGATAGGGAGAAATTGCTTTTGCTGTTGCATATAGACCATGCACTAAAGAAAATATAACAATGCTACCTTCCTTTTTTACCTGTGCTTGGCTGAGTAAGTATAGAATATCACCTTAAGCATTTCAAAAAAGAAACGTCCAAGAAATGACTTGGAACAAGTGAATCAGTGGCGCAGGTTGAGTGAAAACAACAATATCATTATGCTTGTTAATTGAAAGGCCGAAGAGTAAAGCGAATCCGTTTTTACACTCTTCATCTGATATCAAAGATCTTGCTGAGGCGGACCTAGGAAATACTTGAATAAATGCTGCAGTGGCTTACAATTCAAAAAAAAATATTGGACAAGTAAATTTCGGAAAATATATTTCTGGACAAATTTCTTCGCACAATTTTGGACAAACATTTCCGGCAAATTTCCAACAACGTAAATTAACTCAGTGCGGCTCGTAACAGTGCAGTGCAGAAGAATGTGAGAAGAGAGACGACGCATGTGGCAGTACTTGGGGGTCGTATCTTTTGTAATATTTCATTTTTGTCATTTCAATTTCATTTTACCATTGAAGCTAGCTATCCAGTGCCCCTAACGTTGCAACGTTTCTTGGTCGCAGTGTGAAAGGGGTTGGCATAGCTTGGCTGACTAAGTGCATAACTAACTGGTGGCCCTGACGTTGCAACACTTTCTGGATGCAGTGTGACAGGGGTCTGTTAGCATGCATGACTATTCTTGTCTAAAGTATGCATGACTAGCTGGTGGCCCTGACGTTGCAACACTTCTTGGTTGCAGTGTGAAAGGGGTCTGCTAGCATGCCTAACTACCATAATCTGTACTATGCATAACTAGCTGGTGGCCCTGACGTTGCAACAATTCTTGGTTGCAGTGTGAAAGGGGTCTGCTAGCATGCATTACCTATTAACTACATCTAGACAACAAACAATTCTGTACAATCAAGATGCAAGTGCCACCCTAGGGGTGGCCATGACCGCCAAAGTACCGCCCAAGTCTACCACATGCCAAGAAGAAGGGTGCACTAAGGCTGGACTGTTGGCTAGTGCATGGAGAGGGAAATGCCCATCCAAATTACACCAGAGGTCATTCCCTATTACATAACTGACTGGTAATAAACACAGAGGGATGGGGTTGGCTTAGGCAATATAGAGGGATTGAGGTGCCTTAGTAGGAAAGGAGGTGAGTCCCCTTAAGTTGAGCACATTGTTGTTCTTGAGGTGAAATGGACCCTGTAGACTGTGACCAGAATGAACACCAACCATGTAGCTAATGTTCTTCTTCAAATTATCATCTTGACAGTATCCTTATGCTGTGATACCATTTACAGAAGGAATTAGGTATTAACCTCAGTAATTGACATTCTTCTGCAATAACTTGATTATTCTATTTCATCGCATTCTAGAAATGACTGAGCCATTACTGGTGTACTGTCCTGTTTAATGGACAATGTTGATAGTAGAATCTTTGGCAAGATTGACTGTAGAAATCAAACAATCCCCAGAGATAGCTTCCTTCTAGGGATTTGCCCTGGGCTGGGACAAGAGCTGACCCAGTATAAGCATATTAGTTTGCAATTAGTGGTGATATGCTGATAAATATAACAGTTATGTAGAGGTTGTTTTGATAGGTGTGAAGAAATGTCCTGTGTGCCCATCTTGCACTGCAGAGTACTTGTGGGGTTTGATGGAAAGAGGCTGTAGCTCCTGACATTGTTGTTAGAATTAATATGTTCTTGAAGACGCAACTGCCATTCTTTACCTTGGCAAGGGACTTTAACTGTATGCCAAAACTGCTGCATTGTGGGTCATTGCGAAAACATAATAGAGGCATAAGTAAGATTCAAGGACTGTGCATGAAATGAGGTGAAGAAACCAAGAATCAGAGGCTAGACTGATACACCCTGGGCAGTAACCATCAATCTTGAACAGATGTTGTAGACATTGGTAGTTGGATGCATGCTTGTTGATTTATATCATACTTTATACCCAGATAGGATGGTTACAGTAGAATTTCTAAGTGTAGTCCTAAGTGTAGAAGTAAATAATCTATTTGTGTAATGTGCCTTACCAGAAGTAGGAACTCTCTACAACAGGACTGCAGTGCACAGGAACTTTTCATCCCCCTGGTGGGGAAACCCATTAAACTCTTTCCCCCTTGATTAGGTGGAATAGGGAAGTGTGGCATGCCATGCAAGGAACCTGCCTGTGCTGACATTAAAGGAATACTTGCTGCTAAGGGGGGGGCAACTGGCCTGTGCTAGAAAGGTGAAAAAAACACAAACTTCTGACAGTAATTGTAGCTGAGGCCTTGCACTTCACCTTACGCTGCCCATAAATAATAAGATGTTTTACTGCAATGTGTACTGTCATAAAATGTACCATCATAAAATTTACCCTCATAACAATAATTTCATAACAAGTACTGACATAATGTGTACCATCACCATATAAAATCATTGTAAATTCAATAATATAGATGCATCATATAATATATATCAGCACTTAAGATGGCATCCATGCTGCATTTGGCCTACCTACCAAAGGCATATAAACCCCCTGAAAATAAATGTTTTATGAACTATACTGCTATTAAGGAAGACCACTGCTTCATAACATGCTAAAGTCCTACAAAAAATGTGCAAATCCTGTACAAAGTGATGGGGGGGGGGTAAATGAGCCCTATTATATCATAATTTGGTAACCATTATGAATTATGTGATATGCATATCTAGGTGGAAGTGACTCAATCGATGTATTTAAATATATTAACTGTACTGCAATTCTTCTGATAACAGAAGGTGTGATGATCATGAACCCTGAAATATGCAAATCAATTGTCCTGCCTAGAAATGACAGGTAACTGACTAAATAGGTAGTAACATGGGACCTCAGGTAGATGGTCAACATATTTGAGGCCGATCATGGTGAGCAGACAACCACTAGGGAGGGGGGGGGTCCAACAGTATTCGGGAGCAAGAACAAAATTTGCTTTCTGGCTTTATTCTCCCATACAGATGGCATTTGTGGCGGCAATTGTGATATAAAAGACGTAAAACAACCATGGAACCCGTAATGGCCTATCTACTTTGGTAACTAAATTGACCTCAATCGAATAGGAATCAGAAGAATTTTGGAACCTAGAACCTCTGTGATGAAAAAGCATCATTCTTGTAATCCAGCATCACCCTCTCTATGCCTCATTGATCTAAGCATCATTTTCTCTATACATTCTTATGCTGCTCATATTCATTGCAGTAATATGTGATCAAAGTACTAAATAACCACCGTGCAGTATGTGATAGCCTACCTAAAATGTGTACAATTGATATTACTAGACTATAAACCAACAGACTCATTGACTTCATAACCTTTTGATGAATTAGCATCATTCTCATCCATTTAATCTCTAAATGCTTCTTATACGACAGTGTACTACATTTGACATTAGATTTGTGTAGATTGACTCACCAACAGCAAAGAACTGACGCTGAGCACGCTGTCTAAAGACCTGGCAAGCAAGCAAGCATAGGGTGGGGTACGAAAGCAAAGCTTTTTATGCTGGCAGCAATCGTGATGTTGATGGGCAAGGAAACAGGGAAAAGACCTCTTCTACTAGCAAAATTGGCTAAATGGCGAACACCATCCATTGACGATATCTAGGGAATTTTGCATTCTGTAATTCACTGGACATAGGCGGGAACTTGAACTCCTGCTGGGATGGTACGATGAATGCGTGCTCCAGTAGGGCGTATCAGGGTGATGCTCGTTTCAGCTTGCATTGGTAACAGCTACGTTGGTAGGAAGGTGAATGGGATCCGATTTCGCAGTGTGGACTATCCAATAACAACTAATACATGTAAATCCTCCATCGAAGAAACGTATGGAACACCATTTCCAACATCAGTTATCAACATTAGGCCATATGTCAGACTACGACTGTTCGATCAGCCAATACAACAGCACTATCGAAGAGTAACAATACCCCTGAGATTAATAACACCACTTTCCAAAACGTCTCTACAGCTTTCTGGAATATCCAGATTGTAACAGTTCCATCAAATCAGGTTGAAACTCTCAGAGATTCCCTCATTAACTGTCCTGAGGAACTTTCATACCATGATTAATGCTAAGAGGAAGTAACACATGGACAATAGGGATTACTCGCCTTCTGCGTTAACCGCAGATACCCGTGTATCTGTCCAAGTAAATCGAAGTAACAAAATATGAGCCAGAAAGAAACGAAATTGTCCCAAATAAAATTCATATAGGTATATCAATTTCAGCATAAGACAGAACACAAACACTGAAATTATGGATAAGGAACTGATTGACTTTTTGCCTAACAACCATCATAAAGAACAATAGAAGAATCGCACAAGACATTTGTTAAGAGCAGAGATTGGCACATACATGTTAAGACAGTATAGAAAAACTCCAGGTAAGGAGTAGTGTTGAAGTTCAGAAGAATATTGCACACATTCCATAACTGCACAAAGTGGCTATTTGCTGATGAGTGAAAGCATTTTTTCAAAAATCGCGGATGATCCTGCGAAACTTCCCTGCTCTATTGATATTGGCGACAGCATACCTATTTCAGCATATCAATTATGAAAGGAGGCTGAATGGTGTGTTACGTTACAACTGAAAGTACGATTATCAATCATACCGAAAGGGGAATTGACGATTGTTCCTGATGTGATGCTCTTTATTGCGGAACACAAATGGAGATACATGAAAAGACTCAAGGATCTACTTAGGACAAATTATGACACGTCGGATGTAAGCTGTGATAGCAATCAAACACCTTGGCTGAATATCGATGAAGAAGAGTGAGAAAACAAAAAAGCTGTAGATTCCCTGTTTTGATAGAAGACAATGTGCAATCAGAGGACATAGAGACAATGAAACTATATATTAGTGTGGAGGTATGTTGCTTCTGTAAAGAAATACCTTGCTCCACAAAAATTCTTCCTTCCAGTCATAGCGAAAGCTCACCTGTCTAATGAAATTCGTCTTCGGTATGCATTTGACAAAAAGTCTAATGGCGATTAAGCATTTCTCGGTACGAAAACTACGTACTAGAGCTTGCTTATGTAAGCACTGGGATGTTTGACTCACTGGTTTGACCCAATCTAGGTCACTGATTCCATCGTTCCAGCCTCTTTTGCTTCCGTGTTTGCTTAGCAAGAGCTGGCTTAAATTTAGATTTCAGCTGCTGTTTTTACCACTCTAGAAACTTAAGTTTGAAATTTGAATCGACCAAATAAAAAGCTGTCGAAATAGTGGGGTTTTCATTTTGATCTGGCGTGTACCTCCAGCAGTTGGATAGGTCATCTATTTAGCATACTCTTTTGTGCTTAATTGTAGGGGGGTCAAATAGCAGGGGGTGGATATTTTACTAGATTTTTTTCATGTAGACGGGTGGTTATAAAATGAACTAGCTGGAAAAACGAAACAGCCTTAAAGGAACTGGAAGAGTTGATGATCCCAACGGATAGTTTTAAGCGAAAATTGGATGGAGTAGTTGACAGTGCTCCACCCGACAAGGGTTATGAAGCGCTTGTTGGAAAGTTGACTCATGGAAAATGGAAAGAGAACGACTGAAAGTTTTGCTGATAGTGATGATCTCCACATTCTATTAAAATGGGGGGGGGGGGTCATCATAAAATGCTATGAGGAGTGAAAAATTTCAAAAAGTGCAATATGACCACGCTAAAATTAAGTACAAAAGAGTAAGGCAGTATTTAGAGCACTTGTTTAATGCGAAGGGCTCATAGTATGATACTTTTCAACTATAGCATGCTTAATTACACGAAATTAACGCGATACATCAATTAACGTTACTTCGTCTTCATCAATGTTAATTTATTTCGCATTATTTTTTGCAATTATTATATAATTAATTTGAAGACTTCAAATGAAAACCCGAAGAGTCTGAAAGCCCGAAGAATAAAAGACATTAAAATTATTAAAATCATACAAGAGTAAGGTTTCTTGAGAGCTAAAATCATATATACAGGGCTGCCACTGCTATTTCAAGACAAAATTGCCTGATTTTCCCTCATATTTTTCATGAAATGTTACTCACTTTCCCTTGACTTTCCCTTATATTCTTAGTTTTTCTTTCAACAGATGTAGCATCTGGGAGAATCTTGACTCTATTGTTTGCAGTTCAAACTGTAAGTTCCATGAAATTTCACACTCAACTGCGTCAGTGAGTATAGAGAAATTCACCTCTCTAAAATGAAATGATAGTAACTCTCAAACTTCCCTGATTTTCCCTGATGTTTCAAAATATATTTCTAGTTTCCTTGACGTTCCCTGATTGAAAATAAAATTCCCTGAGTTTCCTTGAATTCCTAGATTTGGTGGCAGCCCTGTGTATACAATGTGATTCGTTGTAAATCTGCTTGTTTTCTTTTCTGATACATAGAGAATTTCATCACATAAGCTGGATATGCTTGCCCTCTGCTCCCCTTTGAATTCCAAACGTAACTTCATGAGGATGATGTTGGTGTTTGACTCTTGATACTTAACCAGATATTGGTGACTCTGGAGAATTAGTTGCATGGTACCGGGGAAAACATAAGGAATTAGCAAACCTACACTACAAACAAGCAACACAGCGAAAATTTCTAAATGCATGATAGTATATGGGGCTCTACAATATCAGTATTTACAAAAAGAACTGAGATGTAATCACAACCATACCATTCTAGTGGAGCCCCTGGTACCCCACTTCCTGGCCCAGGGCACAAAATATTGTTTCTTTCCTCAGTCAAGGAGACCCATTGATCAATTAAATGTCCTTCACGTTCCCTGTCGGCAATTGTCTTATCTAAAAATAGAAGTTTTAATTGAATGACCTACATAAAAGATACTGGAAAAAGTTCTTCTTGTACTTTAGACAGACAAGTCAGAAGGGGGAGTGACAAACTTCAATTAAGAAAGATACATTCTTAGAAAAAAGTCGTTTAGGTAGTAAAAACAGGTGAAATTAGGTTCTCTGCATATGCACACACAAACATACACATACAATAATAAGGAAACAATTATATGGAGATACATTTAGCGAGAAAACTTGAAACTTCAAAATGTACTCCAAGGAACATTTGGTAAGTACAGTACTTGCTCGATTGACTGTATTGCCAATAAAAGTATCTAAGCTATCCAGACGTGTGAATTCCCATTTACCTTCATCGTTTGTACTGCATTATATTCAGTTATAAAACAAGAAGAAATAAGAAATAAGACGTAATTAGCCAAAAGCTAAGCTAGTGAATACATGAACATTAGCTGCACTCAGCAAGTTGGCGTGAGAGAAAAGCACTGCTAAATAAAAGCAAGTAAAATCATCTTGGAAGGGAGAGTGAAATAAATTTTTGTCTTAGCGTAAATTCTTGTTCACCGATATCCAAATGCATAGCTTTGCACTACACCCCTTTTGGATCATTCGACCCCCTTCTAAAGATGTATTGTCCCGTATCGGTAGGATAATAGAGGGAGTACTGCAGTACAGAGCGGCTACTGCAAAGGGACCTCTATTGGAAAGACATGTAATCGACAAGTGCAATTGCACAATTCCTTGAAAAAAAATATTTGAAGCGAGAAAATACTGACTTGATTTGCTTATTAAAGATTGAATCTTTTCATCGAGGTATTCACGTCTCTTCAAAAGAGAGTTTGACCATGTGTCTCGCAATCTGAAAAACATGTAAAGAAGGAAATGTTGTCATGCATAACAAATGTATTGGAAAACAAGTTAGGAATACGCAATGAAAGATCAGGGGCAGATAAAGGGACTGTACTAGTTCCATAGAGCATTTCTTCGTTGATTCAGCTCTTTTCCCCACTCCTATGCAAACAATCATTGGGTTTGATTTCTAATAGTTGAATGTCCTGCTGCGTGTCCGAAGTAAGGTTGACGAAGCATACTAAGTAGGTACATCATGGGTAAATACAGCAAATGTGATTTAGTTTGAGAACAGGATGAGCCTTAAACATGCTGCTTCGGTTGCACATTATATTTCTACGCAAATATATGCCGGTCTTGACCAATAACACTTAGTTCTTGTAAGAAAAAAAAGCGTGTACAAATGTAAGGAAGTGGACAAGCAAAGCATTTGTTGAACACTGTTGCCATATTGCATTCCATTGTATGAATGTATGAACACATTGCATTCCATTTTCATGTCCATACGATGTGTGCTAAGGGGAGGGGATATTAGCATCAACTAAAGAAGTTTAAGAGGGGCATCATACTTTGAGAATTGTGGAGCTTTTAATGAGTGGCTAAATCGTGTAAACTAGGGTGTACTATTGGCTAATCCATACAAAAGAATAGATTTCAAACGTGTTTACTTTAAGAATTCCAAAATCTGCTTGACCATTGAGAATTTGGCTGTTGAGCATGCACATAAGAGAGTGATTTGGACAGGTGCAACCTTCAACAAAAGCCTTGTATCTGGCCCCGTGGAAGGTAAAATCAGTATAGATGCAAAATAGAAAAACCATCTAGAAAACTAATGCTAGAATGTGGACAAAAAAGTGGAAATTCAGAAAACAACTCGATCGCATTATTCTTCGACCGTTTCCCATAAACAAAAAATTCTTCTTGCAGGAACCGGAAAAAGGAATTTTCTACCTATATCCCATAAACTAAGGAAACATAATGACTGGCTTGCTCAGTAACTGATATAAAATCCATAAAGCTGAAAAAGGAATGACATGAAGAAACAAGACAGGAAGTCATGTCCATCCAACACATGCTTATGCAAGAATTAAAAAAGCGTTATGAAATATATGGGAAATAGTAAATGAAACCTTTGTAGATCCCGTTCTTGATAACTATCTAAGCCTTTTTGAATTTTTGCTCTGACATTCACGCTACCAATAGCTAAGCCTTTGATCCTTTCTAGAACAACTGGAAGGTTTCCTTGCTTTGGAACAGTAACTTGCACAGCTAATCTGCGAGAGAACCCTTGCTTCAGTTGGAAAACACCTCCACACTCAGCAGCGTCCTTGGTTTGCAGTTCAACTGGTGAGTATGTGCCTTGCTCATTCAGTTCATGAATTTCAGTCCAAAGCTCAATTTTTCGAATTAACTCATTCCATCTGGTTTAAAAGAAAAAAATACAGAAAAGTAAGCTATAGCTGAACACAACGGACATATAAGATCTGCAATGCCAAACTGTTCTGTCTGTCATAGTACCGAATTATTAATGAAGAACGTATGAACTTGAACTCTGTATGGAGAAACTTTGCTGAGTTCCTGAAAAAGTATCTGAGATTGGTCTTGCCTTGCTATTAGTACAAGAATTGCCCCCACCCCTTTGCAGATTTTTCCCGATTGCTCACAACTCCCAACTACTATATCGAAACAGGTCAATCGGGAGACCAGTCGAAGACAGTTGCAGACTCTCCTATAACTACTTACGACTATGTGGATACCAGGCATAAAAGTAGAGTCGTTCACAGTTAGCTTTGAGATATGATACTTCTGAGGTCAAGCATTTTCTTAGCGGGAAGTGAAAAGGGTAGACACATTGTCGTATCTACACCCAAGTGCTTTATAGTCCACACAGGATACATCGGCAGTAAAATATGCTTTTTCTTGAGGGTATTCATATGAAAATAAGTCAAAATGAATTATGACTATGAGGGTGCTGGCTTGAGATTGTCTTGGCGTTAGCGCACAGGCTTTCGACGCAAAAAGGAAAGGTAGGCTGAGGTTCTACCTTTCTGAAGCAAGGGTCAAGGGATCAAGCCTTCTTTCTTTTCAAAATGATCATTGTTGAAAACAAGTTATACTAAATTTTGAAGCAGAGCATTTTCTTGCAAATGATCTTTGAAAGGTACCAAGATTAATAGCATGGGTTATCTTGACTTCTGTTAGTTTGTTTTGATTGCAGTTGTAATTATTTATACATATGTAGATCATATTCTCTTAAGACAACTTATATTGTAACTAGGTTTTCTTTTTATCTTCTATTTTTTGTACAAGGTAAATTGTAAACCAGGCTACTGAATCGTAGCCCTGGATAAATAACTTTTAATTGAAAAATGAAATGAAAATGGTATTCAAGAGGGAGTTGTCTCGAAAATTTATCAGCACCAGCTTACTATAACTTCATCACTTTGGAATTAAAGCATGTTCTAAATGTATGCTTGGTTGAATATGACATCATTGACAGTATTGAGTCAAAGTCTCTACAGAAAGAACCAAAGCCCACCTTGAGGGTATTCGTAAGAGAGTTCTACTTTTGGCTACAGCCGCGCCCATACTACAAAACTAGCCAAGTATCGGCCTGCATGTTGTGTCCACACTACGTGGAACGCAAACCAAGTCCAAGTCGCAGATGCAGCCTGAGCGCTTGCGCAAAAATGTGAGCAGTTAACATGGCTGGTTGCTGGCTGGAAAATTTTGATGGATTGGCAACTTCTACATTCGAGACATTGTCACATGTTCCGTTGATAAAGGTAATGTTTTGGCCTTTCAAAACGTTATTAGAAGAACAGAGCATGGAAGAAAGGCGTGTAATCAAAGGTTGAGATCAGCATCACTCAAAACAATTTTACGCTACAGAAGCGTACAGCATCGAAGAACAAAGACGATCGTGCATCGCTTCGTTGCTTGAAGCTAAGCCCAGAAAGGAAGGTTCGGTGTGAAGTTCGCAGTCAGAGCTAGTGGCAGGGACACAGTAAAGAGACAACTTAATGACGTTGACTGGGTGAAAAATTTCAGAATGTTAAGAGACACTTTTGAGGGCCTTTACAAACAAGTTAGTCAATTTCTCTAAAAGATACTAAGTTGCCATAGGTTATCTTTATCGATAAGAGAGTAGCCGTATGCCTCTGGAGATAGTCAACAAACTGTGATTACCGAACTATAGGACATCTGCTTGGTGTTTCAAAATCAGCTGTATGTGATAATGAAAGGATTTTGCTTTGCTGTCAACACACACTCATACTTGCTGCTACAGTATAATTGTATCCCAAAAGATGAAAATTTTGCAAAAGTTGTAAGGGGAATTGAAATTAAATGGAGTTACCCACAGACTGCCGGTGGTATATTTGGATCCAGGGAAGAGTCAGATACTCTAAAAAATTATCTTATCACAAGTTACTGTTAGTGGCAAGGAAAGTACCTTATTACATGATACTGTTAGTTGCAAAAAATTATCTTATTAAAGGATACTGCTAGTTGCATGAAAAAATATCTTATTACTAGATACTGCTAGTAAAAGGAAAAGTATCTTATTACACGATTCCGTTAGTTGCACGAAAAAGTATCTTAGTACAAGAAGCGCAAGATCTCAACTTCTAAAAAGTCATGCAACCAAAGAATGCAAGAACAACCACTGACAATAAACATATGCAAGAAACTCAAGGAGACAAGTTCCATAAAGTTACTCCAGTAGCAAAACCCCCTATTCTGGTAAGGGGCCATTTACAAAGTAAGTACGCTCAATTTCATTGCTTTTGGACATTCTCTCCCTTGTGTACGCTGTTGCACGTTTTCAAGGTACCACCTACCCATGAGCGTACGTACTTTCAAGTCATCACACCCCCCTTCTCCTAAACTTGGCTACTATTGATTATCTCGGTAATGTCGAAGATTGCAGAATTTGATACAAAAATCTAAAATTATCAAATGGTTGTATAGAAATCAATGAAAATACCATCTTGCGCTTACAATCTCTAAAAACCAGTTGTATCTATCAAGGATGCTTCGCAAGTAATTGTTATTTGAAAATTACGTGAGCGTACGTACGGTCTTGGAAAATCCCCTTCTCCAATCTAAAAATTCGTAAGCCTTTCGGGGTTCCCCTTTCAAGCGTACGTACTTTTTGAATGGCCGCTAATGTATAAATATTTGGCCAGTTACTCATTTGAATGCCATGACAACTTTATTCGAGATCAATAGACCTTTTTCTTTTTTGCGTCCCACACCTGTTGGCACGCAATGCATCCTGGTAGTTGTATTTAAGGTAAAGCTAATCTGCTAATGTTTACTGTGATCGCTGTACGATATAATTTTGTTGCTCAAGGTTATCTATAAAGTTTGATACAATCTATGGAAAATTCTACAAGTGATTTTGAACAGAACGTCCCTAGTTTTTTAAATAAAACTCTTTTCAAGGAAACAGTGCTGAGGGAGCCACAGCAGAGGGCTATTTCTCCAATAGCAGTCAGGAAAGTCTTACACGGCCTAACCGCCATGGTCCGGCTGAAACCCAGTCAGTTGTTGGTGGAAGCACCTGTGGCGTTCCCGAGTGCTTCAGCAACAGCTAAAGAAATCCAGAGCTCTCCCTTTACGTGATTCCGAATGGCAAAAGGAAGGAAGAGAAAAACCTCTGCAAGCGTTGGCTACATACGATCTCAAGGCAGCATTTTGACTATCCTGGTCCTGGGCACATAATATGTTCATTGAATTTCATTGGCGGTCGCAAGACATACAGGAATAACGTCCCAATCATTGTTCAAAAGAGTAAGGAAAAGAAAGAAGAGGTGCTTAGGCCCACCTCCAAAGCAAGAAACATGCCAATCATTCTTCAAAAATCAGTGGAACAGGTTGAAAAACTGAACTTGTTAATGCCGACCGCATCCCCTGTTGAAAATCAGGAACTGGAGCGGGTGGAAGAAGCTAACGTAGCAGAGATAGAACAATCAGGTACAGTTAAGGAGAAAGAATTAAGACAGAGAATTGCCCAACTGGCGCTGGAAGTTAGAAAGTTAAAAGAAACAAATGAAGAACTTAGCCAGAAAAAGAGCCCCACAAATGCAGACACAAAGGCAAGCAGTTTTTTCTGTGCATGCACTGAAAAATAATCCTAGAAATTTTTGATACTACACTGGACTACCAGATTATGAAACATTTAGAATTATTTTTGGAATTATTTGGTACAGCAGTTGATAATTTGGTGTACATTGGCTCAAATACTAATGCCAGCAAAATCACGTCAGCTATGTGAAAAAAGATGCAAAACGGAGCCTACCTGGAGAAGAGGAATTTTTCTTTGTTCTTGTCCGATTAAGGTTGGGTCTCTTAGAAGGTAATATTGAATACAGAGTACGGATATCAACAGGCCACTTTTCAAGGATTTGGATTACATGGCTTGATTTCTTGCACAATTAATTTCGAGCATATCCTATCTGGCCTTCTAAGCTTTCAATAATGAAAACAATGCCAAGTTGCTTCAAGGAAACATATCCAACAACACGAATCAACATTGACTGTGCTGAGATATACATAGAGAAGCCATCACCAGTCAAATACCAGAGTGCAACCTACTCCGCTTACACGCACTACAATACTGCTAAAGAGTTTATTGGAATTACCCTTATTGGTGCAATTTCTTTGTATCAGATATTGAATACTGGGAGAACAAGTGATGGGATAGCTGCAAAAGGCAGTAAATTATATGATCTACTTGAAAATAGAGATTCAGTAATGACAGACAAAAGTTTTAACATAGCAAATGATTTGCCAGAAGATGTGAGCATAAATATTCCACCATTCTTGAGAGGAAAAGAACATTTGTCTGCACAAGAGGAAACAGAGACAAAGCAAATTGCTGCAGTTTACATTAATGTTGAGCGAGTACTTAAATTGCTGCAGTTTGCATTCATGTTGAAAACAGTACTTAAAATTTTTAATGTTTATATCTCAAGGATAAAAACAATAAAAATTTTAAGCACTGTTTTCCTCATAATCTTGGGTGCTGATCTCAATAAAATTTGGGTCATTTGCTTCTACCTAACTAACTTCTTGACAACTCTGATCAATGAGAGCTAATTAATAAGCACATACACTTGAATACCTAATGGAAGGGAGGCTGGAACAACTGGAGGGGGTTGAAAACTGTCTAAACCCAATATATGGAAAGTTTGGAAAATTAATTGTTAATGGTGTCAATTAGGCATTCTGGAGAAGGAAATTTTCCTCCAACCCCTCTACCTATTAATTTTCTCGAGTAAGATGTCACCCATGACAATTTTCATAGGAAATATTTTAGCCCAATAGTAACAAGAATAAAAAACCAGTGCTTTCTCTATAAAATTTTTGGCCATTTCCTGACCCCTTCCCCCACATATCAGCATTTTAGGATTCCTCCAACCCCCCTTAATCCAATTTCCTTCTATTCGGCACCCAAGAATATACCTAAATCTGTCATACTTCTTATCAACAACTTGGCATTTGAAACATTAGAATCTTATTTACCAGTTTATACGACATAATATGGGGTAAATGTGTTTAATATCCATCCGCAATTAGTATTATCAAGAGTTGGTGGAGTCTAGGTACACAGCATAGTTGTCTACAGATAGTGTGATAAAAAACGTATGTCAGATGTCATTCATTTATGATGCTCTATTGAAAGCAGAAACAGGTATTTCCTAAATATATAAATATACTCTTAAGTGCCTAATAGATATCTTCTAGACAAATTTTTCAAAAGTTTTGCACCCTAGAAATTTCTCCCAATCCCCATTTATTCATTATAAAGTAATCACCCACCCAAGATGATGTTTAGAGAATTGACTTTGTCCTGCAATTAACATCATCATTAAGAACATTACCTTGTTCCTCCATATTGCAATCTTTATTTTTGTTAATTTTTTAAAGTGTTTGAACGTATCCTCTACTATTACATTCTTGGACATTTCCAATCCATCTATGTATTCAAACCCTCTTCTATCAGGCACCCAAGAGTAAACAAATTTTATAGCAAAGTTTCCTGTCATCTACAGTCGTGGAAAAATATATTTTACAAAAAACCCAGTCAATGATGGAAGCATGTGTGATTTCCAAAATGATTCATCCCTGGGTATCCTTTCCAAATGAAAGTTTTTGAAGGTATGGACTGCAAAATCAATCCATGGAAGTCCAAGTAAATTTAAAACCCCATGGCACTGGTAGTAGTAACTGTTTCCGCACTTGGGTTTTAAGCCATTATCTGTACACTTAAGGAAGAAACTTTTGTCATTCAAAGATGCTTCCAGTAGTGTCATATATTTCTTTGAATAAGGACACTCCACCTCCAGACATCCAACAGGAATACCATTTTGAGATATGATGCTATCAAGGCTACAACCTAGCTATGGCCATGCTGAGCTATTCACAAAGCCACACGTTTTTGCACAAATATGCATTCTGCATTCAGTATACTTTCATCATGTTCAACACCCAATCTTAGTGCTGCTCGCATTGATCTCTCACCGTTCTTTCTTTTCTCTGGGATGGATTTTATTAATGAGGGGTTTATGCTCTGCCTTCTGTTCAAAACTTTCCCAAAAGTAGAGGCCGTTATTCTCTTGGAGCATTCCAAGTACCAAATTGGTTCAGTAGATTGGTTCATTGTTTGGAGGCAAACTCCCATTGATCTCTCAATAGACACACCAAGTTTTTCCAAAATGTTATGTAGTGTATCATTGTCAACCAATTCACTACTTTGTTTGTTACTTAGTGCATGCTCATACAGTGCATTGATATACCGATATGAGTCTTCCTATTTCTACTGGTCAATACTGCTTGGCACAATGTAATCAAAGGCTTTACAACTTGAAGCTGTAAACATGCTGAAAGATTGAAATGCAGTTGATTGAATTGCCTCACAAAGCAATGAATCATTTCCTGCCAACCTTAGTTTGCCTACTAGACCTTGTAGTGCATCTGCACTTGTCTGCAAAGCAAATTGTGGTCCTGCACAGTATAGATCTCTGCTTCCAGTCACCAAAGGCCTTTTTCTTTTCTTACCTTCCTCAATCTTTTCAAATGTAAGGTCTTGAAATTTAAATTCCTTTGATGGAATGGCATTAGCCCCAGCTGGAAAATTCCATTTCTGACCAACTTGAATGAAAGTGAGATCAGGTGGAACTTCCACAAAACCCAAGTGTACATAGTCAAGCAGTGTGTACAACAACGCAGCAATATGCTTGCAACACACCTCCCTGACCTGCGTTACAGGTACATTTGGCAAAAACTATATCACCACTGGCTTGATCCAAATGAATATACACATCATACTGGATATTCTTCATAGAAGCACAAACCTTTGATTTTGCCAAAAACAACAACTTTTTGCTTTTATATTTGGCTTCACAAAGACAGCACGGACGTATACCTCCTTCCAAAGTGTGTAGCCCTGTCTCTTGTTCCGAAACGCTTTTGGTGCAGACCGGCATTGGGAAAATATTGAGCTTTCTAACAAACGATCGTCAATGCTCTCATTGGTAAGACTTGTGAGTGATATCAAGGATTTCTTCCAGCCTTCTCTCTCTATTCTGCCCTTTTCTAAGATCTCCTCAGAGACTTCTTCATGTCCTGGGGATACACCAAAATCAAGAACATCTACTGGCCTAAAGGTATCGGTTCCCTGACAGCTATTGGAGAAATAGCCCTCTGCTGTGGCTCCCTCAGCACTGTTTCCCTGGAAAGAGTTTTTGAAAAAAAACTAGGGACGTTCTGTTCAAAATCACTTTCAGAATTTTCCATAGATTGTATCAAACTTTATAGATAACTTTGAGCAACAAAATGACATCGTGCAGCGACAACAGTAAACATTAGCAGATTAGCTTTACCTTAAATACAACTACCAGGATCCATTGCACGCCAACAGGTGTGTGACGTAAAACGGAAAAAGGTCTATTTAGCAGGTGCCACATAAACGAAGGGAAAAATAACAAAAATGTGGCCAGCCCTATGTAAGTCATATCTCAGTACCGAATACAATGTGGCCCTTTTAGCCTTCGTTCAAAAGATAGAATAAACACTAAAACATATACACTGTATAGATTTACAGCCAAAAGAGATGACAAATCTAAGTTACCTTATGCGATGAATCACTTGAACTTTTGGCAATGTGCTTGTATGAATAAAACAAAATATAATCTTATAGAGCAAACTAAAATTTGACGGGCACAATACATAAAACAGAGGCAAAAAGTCATAAAACAAAGATAACAACAGGACATGATGTAAATAATTGCTTTTAAGTACAATGGTATTAATACTAACACTGTTATCTTAAGCAATAAGCAACCGACAAACAATTTTTTGAAGAAAGTTTATGTCATACTCCACAGTTACGATATGTATATGTACACGCACATTCATACCCACATAAACAAACAAGCATGCTAGCAAACGAACAGAGTGAGGAGGGAGATATTCAGGTACATTGTGGCACAAGTGGATACTGATAGAGAAGGCTGAACCAAATAAAGCTTTTTGAATCTGTGAGGTAACCAAATTGATCCTTAGCTATGAAGTAACTATGATTATATTGAAATTTCAGCATTGCAGCCCCAGGCACGAATATCTGAGGCAAAACACCTTAGCATCAAACTGCAGTTGGTCAAGCCTACAACCAGGTTTTGCCTTGCAATGAAATGTGGGAAATACTTGTTATCCTTGAATGTACAATAGAAAAAAATCAGCATTAGTTATAAATACTGCGAGTACAATTCAGAGCTCCAAGTAAAATTCAGTAACCCAAATGCACTCAAGTTTCTCAATAATTTTGATTGCATTAGTCCTCTAATTAACTGTCCTATGGCTAATAATGACAATGAACACTCTCCTAAAATGCATGTGCTTCAATCAATAGCCAAGGTGTCCTTTAAAAATTTTGGGTTTGGATAACGCACAACTGGATTCAGTAACCTTAAGCAACTTAATTCTCTATGGTAGCTATAAAATGACAATGCGCTATAATAGGATGAATATAGAAGCAGCAATACAGGCCAACAGACAAATATTTTAGAACTTCACTCTCTATAAAAAGAAACCAGATTGACTATATAATGATTAATCAAAAATGTAAGAGATGCCTGAAAGATGTTAGAACTCTACCAGAAGCTGATTGTAACTGCGACGACCCAAATGATATTGAAGAAGAGAACTCAACGACCAATAACCCTTAGACTAGATTTTCAAAGTTAGAGGAAACATACAAAATAGATATCAACAAAAAATCTCAGACTCTTTTGCAATGTGATTTTGAAGAAATCCTTCCAAATGAGATGTGGGAGTTAGGGAAACAAAAACTGATACAAATTGCTAAAAGAATAATCAAGGGTCAAAAGTATAAAAAATAACTTGATTTCAGAAGAGAAACGAACAAAACTTGAAAAACGAAGAACTCTGAAAAGAAGAAGGGCAACTTAGCAACTTAGCAATAAAAAACAAAATTCAATTGTTCACAAATTAATGCGAAGAGATAAACATTTGCAGATCAATAAAATCTGTCAAGAAATTGAAGAAAATTCATTAACCAATTCAACTAAAGAATTTTATCCAGGCATTAGAAGTCTCACAAATAAGTTTCGACCAACTAATGAAACAGTAAAAGATAAAATTGGAAACAAAATGTGACATGGTGAAGATGTCAGAGAAAGATGAAAGAAATACTGTGAAGACCTGCATAGAAAATATGCTAATATAACACAAAGCATGATTAAACTTAATAGAGATGATGAAGAACGGCCCCCCTTTGTAGAGCGAAATCAACAAAGCTATAAACGATCTAAAGAACACCTAAAGCACAGAAATAGATGAAGCGGCTGCGGAACTTTTTAAAAATGGGGGAGATAATGCCATAGAATTCTTCTTTGCAACATGATTTGGAAAGATAGAAAATGGCCGGAAGACTAAATCACAGGAGTCTTTGTAACCATTCCTAAAAAAGAGAATGAAATGGAATGCAGCGACAACAGAGCCATATCTTTAGTCAATCACTGCAGTAAGGTCCTGCTAAAGTAATTGCTGGCCGAATAAAAAATAAGTTAAATGAGGAAATCGCAGATGAGCAATATGGATTTACATCAAATAAAGGTACCAGAGATCAAATACTCAATTTAAAATTAAGAAAGGAAAAACAGAGAACAATGTCACAACCTGTGGCTACGTTCTATAGAATACCAAAAGGGCATTTGACACAGTTGATCACAAACTGTGGAAGACACTGATTCCAGCAACATATAATTCATCTCATAAAAGAGCTGTATGACAATCAGAAAGCTGCTGTAAAAAATGCGTATGACATAATAGACATAATAGATTTTGTCAAACTAGCAAGTGAGCAGGCAGGACGGAAACTCAACACTGAACACAAAGCTTACGAACATGATTGGAGACTGAAATGACTGTAATGACAGCAAAGAGATAAGAAGAAGGTTAGCTATTGGAAGAGACGTAGTTATCAGATTAAATAATATATAGAAAGATCGCTCCATTGCACTAACAACAAGAATCAGCATAAACAAACAGAAACTTTCGTTCATTAGTCATGTAGCAAGGAGCCATGGACTCGGAAACGACATCCTGTCCGGTATGGTAAGTGGAACTCGACAAAGAGGATGACTACGAAGGAAGCCGGGAAATGATATTAAGGATATTGTAGGAATGTCGATGGCTAGACTGCTTCGGACTGCACAGAACAGGGACAATTTGAGGAATACCAATGTGGCTAACCATGACCCTTCACTTGTTGATGCTGACGATTCTCTAAAACATTCGGAAAATGTCGCTGTGGAAGATGCAACTAAATGACCAAATTTGCATTGAATGAAAATGCATTTACAAGATGCATTTAGCAACTCATATGCGTTTGCAGACTTCACATAATTCTAATTGATCGTGACTGTAAAAATGACTAATTGTTTGCAAATTAATGAGTGGCACACCGTGTAAAGGGTGACATTGAAAGCATCACAATAACACAAAAAATTCGGGGTATGTTTCTTCATTCTTCATAAATTCATCGAGTAAAACTCGGCATTACGTCTTGGATAAGGGATATCATACTGAGATTATGCCCTTTCTATTCAGAAGCATGTGCGTATTATAAAACTACAGTCCCTTTCCTACACATTATACCAAAACCCGTTGTGTTCTTGGAGTTTGACTCTCAATTTGTGTTCAAGTATGGTGATAGGTGTAAAAGACATCAGAATAAGCACAAAATGAATCGCTCATGTGCTATGCGAGAAACTTGGTAGCAGATATTCAAAACTAGAAATTCTCAAGAAAGGAACTTAAATATGTGATTAAGATATCTGTTAGAATTCCAGTAAGTAGTGCGACGCTAGCATATATTTGCTAAGGTCTAATGATATGTAAAATACGATACTGAATTCCTCAGTAAAATTTACGAAAACATAGCTTAGGACATATTGATATATCTAAATAAATTTGGGTATGTAAGTAAATTTATGTCTGTGCTTTAATATAATTTTGATGATCATTAAGTTTGACAAATGAATTTGCATTAGTATTGTTTTAATTTACAGCACTAATAATTATTTTGACAACACGAGAAACAATCTATCATAAAGATTTTCCTTATCAAAAAATACACAAAATGCTCAAGGTTATCGTAGATAAGATATAACAATGAGCAAAGAAAAGTGATCCAGGAACAACCAATATCAGCCAAAAATCCAGAAACTAAAGTTAATTGAGAGCCTATCATAGTTATGGATCAATCACTGGAAGGATACGCAAGCAGCTATGGGAACCATCTCTGTGTAAGAGTCAAAGAGAGATGTTAAATGAAAAGCTTGTGCAATGAAAGGTCCGAAGTGAAAGCTATGACCATGTTTTCAAGTTTGTGGCAGGGCGGTTGTTCACTTCCATTCCACAGCATATGGGCAGTCTCGTTTATGGGCATGTCTTCTTGAAAATCTGCTTCATAGATTAAAGGTGACCCTCCTTAAATGTGTACAACGATCAATTAAATCAACTGAGTCAGAATCAAGTGTACGAGCTGAGCAGATATTAACTTTCTGCAAACTCACAGCTAAAGGCTGGTTTCCACATAGCTTTAATTGCCGCTAAATTGCCAGCGACACACCAAGCTTCTATTGGTAGCTGCCATACTGACGGTACCGTCAGCAGCTGCAGAGAGCATGTTTCTATGAGTGCCATTACTGCCGTCCTGGACTAGAAAATCTATTCCATGAGCCTGTACTGCCACTGTCGAATCAAAATGTCAATTGTTCATGATACACAATGTCTATTGCGATGACAACAATTGATAATTACGTTATATAGCAACCGCAAAATGACTTGAGACCTTCCTGACTCTTTCTAGAAAAATGCAAATTTTGCTTGCTTTATTGCTAATGTTAAAAACAGTCATATCTCAAAACATCTCGTCAGCCATTACATAAATTGCTAATGATAAAAAAAAGTCATATTTCGAAAGCTATTCCATAATTATCTTAGCAATTGCCTATTGTCTTACTTATTACAAGTCATAGTTGAATAAAGTGAATTAATTTCCTTTTGTGGCGCAGAGAATTGTCTTAATATGAAACTGTGACTACATGGTTCACGTCTCAAGTCATATTGCGGTTCTTGTAGATTGGCAGAGCAGTATCATGTGGCATTTTGCAATCAATGCAGTCAACGTTGTGGCTGCTAGAGAGGCTTCAATTAAACCTCTCACTTTGAAAATACGTACGAAGACAAAGAGAGACCATTTAGTTTTCTTTCTTTAGTTCCAAATTTGATAATTCCATACGAAAATGCTATATAAAATCCTAGTTGACAGTCCTAGTTGACATATACAAGAAACGCTTCAACCCAAACTTGGGCTATCATCAGTCAGAATAAAAGGTCCGAATATCATAATATACAAGGGTAGGTGATCACAAGTAAAATCAAAACGTACAGAACAGCACATGGTGCAAGGGATGGTAAGCAACCAATAGGAAAGAAAGAACACCAGAAAGTGCAACATATATTATGGTATTCCCACCTTTTATTCTGACTGATGATGGTCCAAGATTGGGTCGAAACATTGCTCGTATATGTAAACTAGGACTGTCAATTATAATTGTATATGGAATTGTAGCATAATATGGAATTGCAGAATTATGGAATTGTCAAAATTGGAGCTAAAGAAAGAAAACTAAATGTTATCTCTCTTTGTCGTTGTACTTATTTTCAAATTTATACAAAAGCTGCGCTACCCATCATCTACTTCAATAAACCTCTCACTGTCGGCAGTACCGTTAAGCTACCACAACTGCTGGCAAAAGCTGAATTCAGCTCAACTTTCTATAGTCAGTTATGGTAGAGCCGGTCGTGCTGGCAAATGTGTTCCCATTTAAATTTGAGTCAAGGCGATACTGTTAGCACGACAGCTGGGAATTGAAGCTAGATGTCGCCGGTAGCTTAACGACAGTTATGGTTATATGGAAACCATCCTTAAGTTGGATGTCTTTAACGTCCCAAGAGTGGAAGTTGTGAAGGAAAGACCATTAGATACCATTGTTATATTATTCAAGACTAAGGTATCAATGCTTTGAATGATTCGGGTGGATAGTCAATGAGATTGCAGATGTGTCTCAAACGTGAATATAGTTCAATAGCTTGGATTCTCGCAAAATTGGATGCTGAGATGAAGTGGAGATAACTGTGAGTTCTTTTTTGACGTTTTTAGCGAAAAGTTCTTCTAAGGAAATGGTAAATATTGAAATGCTTTGTATTTGTGCATGCCCCATTGCATACAAGACTCATTCAGTATTTGATTAGGTTGAATGGTTAAAGCCTATCGCAGCTTCATTCGGATATAGATCCAAAAGCCATTGCTTCTAGATTTCTATCAAACGTTGTGAACCGGTCAAAAGTGGCATTACGTTCCAAATCCAAATTCTGAACGAAATGGATATGAGCCTTTCCACCTTAGTATACAACAAGAGATGAATGTTACTGAATGCCAAGCGAAGAGGAAGAGGAGAAGGAGAAAAAGCATGCTATACTTTGACACTCGCGATATACTGTCTATGAATTAAATTATGCTTCGGCTGTTAACGTAAACTGCTACAAAAAGCATCCTTGCTTTCCACTTAAAGCACACTTCCTGCCGAGAGAAGTAATGCTTCGCATGATCAGGTGTTATGCAATCCTAGATGCAACCATTGAATGCATGCACCCCCAAAAGGAATGGAACTGGAAAAACTATCAAAGAAAGTGTGAATGATGCTACTCAATAAAGTAACTACGTAAACAAAATGAAAACGTTGACCATTGTTTGAGCGATTAAAAGTAAATACCTTTCTTCCGGGGTCTTTATGTCAGTTTGCTCCCGTGGAAACTTCAAAGCATATCTCTCTGGGGATTCATATCCTTGACTGCGGTTTCCGTACACCTCAACAGCCAAAGGAGACTCAGAAATGTACTCCAAGAAATCATCGCATATATCTAATACAAAAACCTATAAAAATAGAAAGCTTATATCATTGCAAATGACAATGAGGAGTCTAAATACAAAATATGAGTGAAGCAAGTAGGAGAAAAGAAGGCAGCTTGAAGAAAGAAATCTTCGTATGATAAGATATTAGTGAAGATGCTATCCACAATAACAGATGAGAAAACAAGTTGATAGGCCTATTATATTTTCCGTTGTCATATCTTCAGTGTTATCATCCAATCAGATTCAAGCATATTATCTGAGCAGGCGTAGAAAGATCAATTTTCTGCGACCGCTGGGAAGGAAGAGCCATTCAAAGCCATTTTTTCTATTGCTCAAGACTGAAATGTCTGTATTTGTAACCATAGAGTGGAGGTTTTCCTGTATGCAGACATTTCTCCAGTAAATGTAAAGTTTAATAGCGATGACATCAATATAATGCCACGGGAATGGTCGTCCATATTTTCTGCAATAATAGAAAAAGCACTCCAATAAGAAGGATGAGAATATCAGATAAGAACTCCCAATGGGTAAATAAGGAGCTGAAGTTATAGATGAAGTCAAGAGACGAGCTCAAACAAGATGCGGTTAAGCATAAATCCCAAGCTATGATGCGCTTTTATAAAAAAGTGCAAACTAAGGTGAACAGTCTTAATGTCTTGCTAGAAGACAATATTCTACCAATAGGATCATTGAGCATAAAGGCAACATACGAGAAACATGGAAGGAAGCTAAAGAGCTTCTCAATAAAAACAAGAAATTTACAAACGTCACCTCTCTAAAAGGTGGAAATATTGAAATCCAAGGGAAAAAAGATATCTCAAATGCTATGAAAAATTATTTTTTCTGTGGAAGAGGAGGTGCCCAACAAATTAGATAATACTGCAAACCTACCAGAGGCGATTAAACAGTAAATGCAAGTAAGTTAAGCTTCGACTTTCACAAAACAAATGATCTCCACGTCAGGGATGCAAACATCGAAGGGGTGTGATAATGAAAACATTTTTAGCTATTTTCTGAAACTTGCCTTACCCTACACAAACAATTATTTAGTTTATATGTTCAACAAATCCATTGAGAAGAGCGAATTCCCTACCTATTGGAAATAGCCAGGGTTACCTTAGATTATCGACTGATTTCCGTTCTTTTCTGTTGTATCAAGGCGCTTTGAAACGTTAGTGTGCAACCAGCTATACGAATATTTGAAAGCATGCAGCCTCCTATCATCTAGTCAATCAGGATTCAAAATATGCATTCTACCATAACTGCTCTCTTAATTGCACTGATGAGTGGTACAGTGGTATTGATATCTGAAAGTATGTGGGAGTTGCACATGTTGATTTGAAAAAGCCTTCGACACAGTCGATCATGGAATTCTTCTTCATAAATTAATTTATTACGGAATTCAAAACTAGGAACGTCTGGGGTTTAAACCATGCCTTTCTGATCGCAGCCAATTTACAAAATTCTATGGAATTGACTCTTAAAATGCAAAATATAAAGATAGGTGTTCCCAAAGGTTAATGTCTTAGTCTTTTGTTATTTCTAATCTACATCAACGACGTCCCTAAAATGATAACTTAGTTCGCCTCAATGCAGCCATTAATATTGACCTCAAATCCTTAGATAAATGGCTCAAAGGTAGCAGACTATCTTTAAACATGGCTAAAGCCAAATCTATGATCATTTCCAAAAACCAAAGCATACTGCTTTAAAACATAAAAGTGACAAACTACGCCTAAGCATATGTAACAACCCATTAGAAGTCGTTCAACGTACAAAATACGTAGGATTCTATATAGATAATGCACTTGACTGGAAGAAGCATATCCAAGATATAACCAAAAACTATCAAGATGACTTGGGCTGCTGAAACATGCGAAGAGCTAGTATAAATGCTCCAAATTTTCGTTACTGTTGTTCAGTCTGGAGGATTTGTGAATCATCTGAAATCCCCAAAATAACACAAACTTCAAAACAGAGCAGCCAGAATAATCACCGGCAGTAATTTCGATGCTCTAACTAAATCCCAAATCGAAACTCTGAGTTTGAGAGCAATTGAAAAATTGATTCAGAGTGAAACAGAACCCATGGTTATGAAATCTGTAAATGGGTTCTGCCCACAACCTGACTCTAAATTATTCTTCGGTAACTAGACCAACGCCTGCTATAGTCTAGGACTTACTATTGACCTTAGGATACCGAAGAGAATATCCTCCAATGGCAAAATAGCTTTCATTTAGGGGCCACGTATTGTGGAATAGTTTACTACCAAAATCAAAGCAGGCATCCAACCTTGCAATCTTTAAAGAGAGTATTTTATAGCATTGTTTTAGGATATTCAGTATGATATATATCATTTTATACACTCTTTAAACAAGTATTTGTATTCTATGTTCATTTTCTTTCTCTTTCTCTATTTATCATCGTTAGTCACTGTTGTAAATATAATTAAGCTTTCTATTTCATTAATTTTACAAGGTTTTAGAACAAGGACCTTCGTAGTTAAGTGGAGGGCCCCTTGCAAAGGAGCTATGGCTAAAAATATATATAAATATATATATATATATATATATATATATATATATATATATATATATATATATATATATATATATATATATATATATATATATATATATATATATATATATATATATATATATATATATATATATATATTGATATGCCAAGGAAAGCTACTAGCACATGGTCCTTTTATTGTTATGTGCACCATGTTTTGGAGGGCATGCAGCGGTTACTTTTCGGCCAACTTTTCTTTTAAAGTACCCTCATGCTTTTGAGATGCAGCGTGCTGACTTTTTGATGTTTTATGAAATTCAAGTTTCATAACTAACCACCCTCTAAGTGTGCAATAGACTGTGGGTGGGTATGCGCATGTGTGGACCTGTGTACGCGCGTGTAGTTTTATGTATGCCGTTACAGTTCTACTCTATTGTGTTGGGATACATGCATGCGATGGTTTTAAGTCATTTATTATAGCCAGAGCCGCACATGTAATCTTATGTTTAACGAGGGGGCTTCAGGGGCACCCCAGATTGATATTTGCCGGAGAGGGTCACCGGGGGTTCCTTGAAGATGTTTGAGTTATTATCCTAGACGAGCTTTATGGGAATGGGAGGCAACGGGAAAGTTTCTGGCAACATAAGCTTGATACTTTCGTTCCCCCGGGGGTCTTAATATCGCGAAGGAACATTACTGTAGTTAATTGTTGTTTCTATACTTTAGTCTTGCGAAGTCTGTGGCTTTCTTTGTAGCAAGATGTTCTTTCGAGGTCGTATTTTTCGTGCGCTTTCTATTATGTCTTTCATGGTGTCTTTCTGGGGTCTAGCGGGGATCTAATATATTTTTCATACTTATGCTTGGTTCTGGGTCTGGTCTACAGTTTGTGCTGTTTACTGCTCAGTACCCTTTCCTACATTGGCTAGGTTTATCGTCCTTTTGGGAGAGCCATTATGCTTTACATATCTCTTCATTAGTCCTATCTGCTTTAGTCTACTTAGGCTCATGTCTCATTATTTCTTCTATGTGGTGCTGCTATCTACTGTCCTGTATTTTATATCCGCGCAGGTGATTCTTTCTTTCTTCTTTCTCTCTTGTCCTCCCGCTTTCTATTTCGAAGCCAGCTGGACTGTTCTACATCTTTTAATAACCCATTATATTACTGATGTAAAATACTTTTTGCTAAATAGTTGTGCTTGTTATGATTAAGTATATATGTATGTCCTTGTGTAGAAAAAGTTATAACTCACGAAGCGAAACGTCATAGAAGTGTTTTTCTGAGTCAATATTTACATTTCAAAACATATATGTGGGAGTGATACTATGAGCTTATAAATATATATATATATATATATATATATATATATATATATATATATATATATATATATATATATATATATATATATATATATACATATATTAGATCATAAAAAGGGAGAGCTTCTCTTGGCTAAACTCTAAACCAGTGACCTGTGACCCACTTAGAGCATCAATACTGGGGTCTACACGCAAACTTTAGAAAGTTGGGTATACATAGTTTGCTTTGATGGCTCATAAAGCAATCCCGCTCCAGGAAGAATGTTACTACTAAGAATGATAGGAGTTTTATAACTGATAAAACAATTAAAAAAGTAGAGGGTCTATATGATTCTTCATTATTTTGCTTTATATTTCATTTTAACCATAACTGGTCTTTAGACATTAATTGCAGATTGAGAAACACTACTTCTGACATTGATTCCGAATACATATCAATTGTCCGCAAATGTTTGGAAATGTCTTTTGAAATAAGGTTGCGGTCTTGCGATGATCTTTTCACGATTAATGAGCTACTTGGACAAGAAAACAGAGAGAAAATGTATGTGGCTTACAATCATTAAATACTATACCAAAAAGAATTACTTGATCGACAAGAAATACTCATGTTTCAAAAAGCAAGCCTCCTCTTCTACAACTGCTTAAATCATTGCACATTTAACCATCTATCAATGCACAAGAGTGCTCTGTTTGCTGCACAAACATGTATGATTTACTAACAAAAGGTAAGACTTAAGGACAGAGCTACCTCTAGGGGGCACGACGCCCTGGGTTTGCATCAGCGACTCTACAGGAAAATCGTTAAAAATTTGCTCAGATATCGATACCATTATGACATGCAGACTGATGTCCAGCAGTTGTGCAGTGCATAAGACAAGTGTGTCTTAACCTAACCCTAACAAGAGACAAGGGCAAAACCAGGTTGAAAGGCCCTTCCAAGGACAATTCTTCTTGCGGGCCATACATATGCTATACTTTCTTTTCAGGCGAGGGCCGCAAAAGTCAAATTACTTATTCCATAATACAAATAGCTTACAGGATTACACGGCATTTCATGTATGACGTATAGCATTACCTTCTCAAAAAATTTCACTTTTAGCTCATTTTGTGTTAGCGGTTATGTTGTATCCATAATTGGTGTTCACCCTTTACATATAAGGTTTGATAAGATAGCAACAATGCCAACTGCCGCGGAATTAGAGACAGAGACAGACTAGGAGTCAGGGGGGCATGCCCCCTGCAGAATTTGTAAGAAATACTTCTTTAAACCTCATAGAGACACCCATTTTACTTTAGAACTATACCCCTTCTAGATAGGAAACAGTACATTTAATACTTGACTTGAGAAGCTTCAATTTTTTACAAAAGAGAATAAAGAGATGGAAAAACTGAAAAAATGAAAGAGGACATATTCCAATATAATGATGGTAAGGGAATCAAGGAACGAAGCCCCCTAGAAAATTTCCAAAAAGTACTCTACTTAAATGTTAAAAGAACCCCTTTATACCTTTAGAGATATGATTTTTCACGATCAACAAGAGTACACTAAATCTTTGAGTGGAACAGGTTCAGTTCTTATTATAGAGACTATACGCTTTCTACCATATAAGAAAGTAGTGTATAAGAAATGAGTACTCGACAACTCAAAAAGTTAAGAAAGTTTAATAGTGCATGCATGAGATCTACAACAAACCTCGATAGGCTCAAATGCGTTCCAGTTGTTAAGAATTCAAATTAACGATTATAAAATGATAAGCGTTTCATCCGCCCCCCCCCCCTTCAACAGTCTGTTTTCTACTTATACCTACGACTTAGAAATATTTTAGGTGTAAAAACATAGAGATAATAGGACTAGAGAGCTCGCTATGTCACGTGATCGGGGTCCACTATGTAAAGTCAAAATGGTAGCGTAGTCAGGCAAAAGACCACACGGAAACTGCGTTCGCATTGCAACAGTTTAACAGACGTTTGAAATATGATTAATGGGAATGTATACTGGAAATAGATAATTATTTCCGTAATATTAACCTCTTACGCTGCGTACAATTATATACATAGATAGCCGAGAACACCAGAAACAGCTGAAATCCATATTTTTGTCTCATTGCACCAGTTAGTGCCTAACTCATATAAGGTTGAAATAATCAAGGTAGAGGGGGAATAAGTTGATAGAGCTTTATTTTTCGGTTATATTGAAGATTACTGAGTGATTATTTGATGACAAAGGCATGTAAATACAAGGCCAATGCAAGGATTTTGGTGAGTTGTTTTCTGTTGTAACATCCCTCCCCTAAGGAAAACCTGGAATTTTCTTTCATATTCAGAACGTATAGAAGGAGGGCTATCATATGGTATATGATTTCTATATATTTAAAGAGTATCAAATTCCTCATATCTGCCTGAATCAAGTTAGCAAGGAATATTTTTGAGGATATGGCAATTTTTAATGGCTATCCAGTGATATGCAAATGGGAGGGTATGATGCCGCCAAAATGTAAGAAATGTACCTAGGCACATGTCTGTGGCAATGTACTACAAAACTTTATGATATTCAGAGAAAGGATATCCTAACTTTAGGATACAAGTTCAAGACATCATGCTAGGAGGCCACTTCACAAAGTGAAAGTGGCTGCCCAAACTTTTTATTTCTCATTAGCCACAGCAAATCACTTGTCTTGGGTGCTGAAGTAACAGTTCATTGAAAGTAAGTAACTTTTGACACCATAGAATCTTTCAAACAAAAGATTTGTTAATAACTATACATAATATATTTAAAAAATCATTATATATACATATATATATATATGTATATATATATATATAT